>CAUYUJ010006830.1:5000-40000 GCA_963575745.1 Prorocentrum cordatum
CGACCCGAACGAGCCATGGCGACAATAGCACAGACCCTTTGGAGCAAAGCCAAAGAATGCATCAACACAGCTGTTCCCATCGGCGGCGGGCCCAGGGGGGAAGCGGGAGGGGGCAGGCGTTTCATGAGGCGGCGAAGCCGTGTCTGCTTTTGGACAATGCTTGGAAAACTTCTCGAAGCCCCGAGGCCATCCGAGCCTTCTGGGAAGGCCCGCCCCCTCTACATTCCCCCCGGGGCTCGCCGCCGACCCCAGGTCCGCGCAAAGTTCTTTGGCCAGCGCTGGGCTTCCCCGCGCCGATCCGAACGACCCCTGAGGGAATCCGGCTTCTGTCTGCAGCTGAGCATTGCGCCCGTCGCCAGAGCCAAGACGAAGGACAACACTCAGACCCCCAGGACTGCGCCACAGGAGCCCAGGACGGCACGAAGGTGACCCAGATAGGTCTCGTGAGAGCCCCTCAACAAGTTGAGACGAGGGGTGTCACACGTAACAGCCTTGCGGGCGGCGCCCGAATAATCGCCACACGGAGTGTTTCGCTGAAACGTCGGCAGATCTTCCGCAGGCAGCTGGATATGCAGCCTCCACCAGGCCATCTCAGGCTCACTGTGGCCAGATCTCGGTGTATACAGCATCCTGGCTTAGCCGCAAGTCGATATGCAAGTGGATATACATCACGATCTGGCCAAAGGTGAGCCTGAGATGGCCTAGTAGTCATGAGCGCGTGCCTTCTGAGGATCCCTTCCTCCCCCTCCTGCTGCCGTTATCCATCCTCCCCCTTTCGGCAGACTCGTCGACAAAGTACACGCGCTTGCGCACTTGCCGTGCGTAACTAAACGAAGCAGAATAGACTGACGACACCATCAACGCTGCAAAAGACAACAGGCCAGCCGAGCATGGCAGTGCAACCGCGCGGAGAGCACAAGCGGCAGCCATGAATTAGTGGGTGCTGGTGGAAGCGCCCGATGAGAAGTCACGCCAGCGCCCCTCCGTCGTGGCGTCGGCAACCCGCACGGAGTCCCCGTCCACCAGCGGCAGATGCCCCGGGCCCGCCGCCTGCCTCGGCATGGCCGGCTCCTCGTGGGGCGTGGCCTCCTCGGTGGCGTTCTCTGGCTGCGGCGCCACCGCCTGCGCGTCGTGGGCCTCTGGCAGCGGCTCCCCCGCCGGCGGAGGCGTGTCCTCGGCGTCCCAGTCCACCCATGGCAGCGGCTCGGAGCCGACCTCCCCCTCCGCCGGGGCGGCATCTTGCGCCTCGTCGGTGGAGTTTGCCTGCACCGTCTCGGCCTGCGGCTGCAGCGCCACCTCCTCCTGTGCGGTGGCGCTGGCTGCCTCCGTGGCGTTCTCTGGCTGCGTCTCCTGCCGCCCACCGATCGAAACAGGGGCTTCTCCTCAGCCCCAGTGGATAAAGGGCACGCAAGACTCGGCTTCGGTGGACTCGGGTTGGTCCGGCGGGGCAGTCAGGAAAACCATACGACCCAGCCTGAGAGTTGATGCGAGCCCCCGCTGAAGACATCCCACGAGAACAGGACCTTCAAAGGGAGGCGGGCCCGCCAAAGAGCTGAGGCAGGCCCCGAGCTCTGGAAAACTCGAGTCTTACGTTCCTGGACATGCGACGTACTGGTGTTTTCGATGCGCGGTCCCCTGGAAGCCCCGACCCGTTCCCTGGGACCAGCTTTCATCCCGAGTCGTTTTTGACGGTCCCGGGGCCCTGCGAGGGCCCCCGGGGGCCGAAAATAGCCAAAAACCGCCCGTCGTGAGTTTCTTGAACGACGCGATCGGTCTGGGTTTGAAGAGGCCCAAGGACAAACAATTAAATTGAAACCAATCCCAAGATTCCCCATACTGTCCTATATTTTCTGGAGTTCTGTCTCCCCCTCCACCTCCCATATTTTCCCACCTTTTTCATGGGAAGCGAGGATGATTTGTGTCTGTGTGAATTCTTTCCCCTCCAGAGGGCTTCCCCGATCGGGACGAGCTCGGAGACAACGGACCCGACCCAGAGGCCTCCCAGATAGGCTTCGAGTAGATGGGGTCGGAGGATCGCGCAGCATCGCCAATACATCGGCGATGCATCGGCGATGCATCGCCGACGTCGGCGACACATCGGCGACGTCGGCGTGGAGAAAATTGGGCTCCGCATCGAGCCGCATCGTCGATGCATCGGCGATGCGGCGCGACGATGCGGCGCGATCCTCCGAACCCACCTATTGGCGGCGCGCACAAGGGGGGCAGGGGGAGGGGGCAAGGCTTCTTAAAGGAGGCTGCTTCTGAGAAGGCACCGGCCCTACATCTACAGACAAGGCCCGCGCCTTCTCAGAAGCAGGGGTGCTTCTAAGAAGCCGTCCCCCCTCCCCCTTTCTTTCAATTCGGGGGCGTCCTCCGACCCCATCTACGCCGACCCCACCTGGGAGACGTACAGTCGGACTTGGTTGGACAGGACACGCGAGGACCACTCGGGATGAAAAACCGGTGGGGAAAGGGTCGGGACTTCCAGGGACCGCGCACTGAAAAAATCAGAACGTCGTATGTCTGGGCCCCACCGCCCTGCGCGCTGCCGACGGGTGCAGGGGGGCGCTGGTTGTCCAGACTGGCTCCACAAAGCTACGGAGAGCCTGGGGGGCCGCTTTGCGGGCCCCTCAGTACACACCACCAGCACATCGGTCCCCCCTCCCTACTCCACCATTCTCAGTCCTCTCGTCTCTCCTGGGAGAGGAAGGGGGTGAGGGAGGCGGCGCTGGTGTCCCAAGACCCCCGATGTCATGATTTTGTCATCACGTCGACCCACTCCTCGGGACAAATTTTGCAGCCCGAATCGTTCTTGACATTCCCGAGGGCCGGTACGGGCCCGCAGAGGTCAGATATAGATGAACAAATCCCGCCATGATTTCTGCCCTGACCCGAGGGGGCCTGGGCCCAGAGGTTCGACGTCCTGATTTTTTCAGCACGCGGTCCCAAGAAGACCAGACCCTTTCAAAGGAACCAGCTCTTCGTCCTGAATCGTTTTTTTACGGCCCTGGGCCCCCGTGAGGGCCCCCCGGAAGCCAGAAATGAGCCAAAACCGCCCGTCGTGTTTTTTCCATGACGCAATCGTGTTTGGGGTGTGTATATACATATGAATATGTATATACATATATATATACATACATACATACATATACATATACCTATACATATACCTATACATATACATATACATATACATATACATATACATATACATATACATATACATATACATATACATATACATATACATATACATATACATATACATATACATATACATATACGTATACAAATACATGTACATATATATATATGTAGATATGTATATGTATTCGTGTATATATACACCTACATACACCCATACATACAAATACCTACGCATATATATATATATATATATATATATATATATATATATATATATATATATAGCTGTGTAAAATAAGTGAACGCATACATACATACAACCATACATATGTGTATATACATATACATACACATACACATACACCTATACATATGAATACACAAAAACATATATATAAACATATTCGTATAAATAAACATAAACATATACATATACATATATATATATATATGTACATATACATACATATACATATACATATACACATATACCTATACGTAAACATATACAAATACATATACATATACATATACATATACATGTACATTTACATGTACATATACATATGCAAATAAACATAACGATACGTATACATATACCTGTGCAAATACATGTACATATACACATACACATACACATACATATACATATACATATACATGCACATATACATATACATATACATATACATATACATATACATATGCAAATACATAAACATATACACATACACACACATACACATACACATACACATACACATACGCATGCAAATACACATACACATACACACACATACATATACATATACAAATACATAAACATAAACATATCTAAATACATATACATATATATATATATATACATATACCTATACATATTCATATACATATACACTTACAGAAACATATACAAATACGTATACATATACAGATACCTGAACATACACATATACACATACATATACATATATATACATGTATACATATATATGTATACATATACATATACTCATACTCATATTCATACACATACACATACATAAACATATCCATGGACATATACATATACATATGCATATACACATACATATACATATACATATACATATACATACGCATATGCAAATACATATACATATACATATACATATACACATGCATACGCATATGCATATACATATACATATACGTATACATACACATACACATACACATACACATATACATATACATATACATATACATATACATATACATATACATATTCATATTCATATTCATATTCAAATACATATACATATACATATACATATACATATACATATACATGTACAAATACAAATACAAATACATATACATATACATATACATATACAAATGTGTTTATATAATAATCAATATTGTTGGGCCCCGTGCGCTTCGAGCGGCGAGAGCCGGCCCGCAGTGGCCTCGTCCGCGGCCACGGAGCGGGCCGCCTCCGCGGCGCTGCCCGGCTGCGGCGCCGCCGCGGCGGCCTCCCCCGCGGGGGCCTCCGCCGGCGGCCTCGGCTCCTCGAGCACGGGCTCCTGCGCGGCGGCGGTGGCCCGCTCCTCCACCAGCTCGGGCACGGACTCCTCTAAGCTCGGGCGCGTCCCCCTACAGGCACATTTTGGACGAAAAATGAAGAATATTCAGAAAATCATCCGAACTTGCCCGAAATAATCAAAAAATCGTCCCCTGACTAGTATTTGGGTTACCTTTGAATATTCCCCCTGTGGAGGGACAGGCCCGGCTTAACACTCCTCCCCACCGTCGCGGGGGGGGCGCGAAAACCCGGACCTGTTCGCGTCGTGGCAAAAATATACCCTGGCGAAAAACCCAACCATATGCAGTTGTGAGTACCGCAATTGTGAATATTTTCCTCGGTGGTGCCCACTAACCGCATGAGGGGCGCGCCGAAATGTGGCAGGGTACACAACACGAAGGAAAACGATTGGTCGAATTACGAGAGACTGAGCGCAGGTGAACCTGAGCGCGAGCGAGCGCAAGTGCGGATGAATCTGCGCGCGAGCGAAAATATTTACACGAATGCGATCATGGCTCATGCATATGAATGTGAACGGTTCGGGTACGCCTGTCTGCGCACTCGTGACACTGAGCGCGGCCGCCGCGGAAAGCTCCCGCGGGGCCCCTGGCGGCAGCGCCCGCGCGCCGCGACGCCCGCGTCGGCGCGCCCCCCACGAGGATCGCGCCCGTTCCCTCACATTGCCCCCCCCTTCTTTGCCCGCGCGCTCCAATGTCCAAAGCTGCGGGCGCGGCGCGGCGCGGAGCCCCCGCGACGCGCGCCTGTCGCCCCGGAAGGGCCCCAGCGACGCGCGCGGGTCGTCCGCTGCGCGAGGCAGAGAGAGCTCGCTAGCTGGCTGGCTGATAGCGGGCAAGGCTCTGACCGCCGGGCAGGGCGACGATGGGCGAGCGAGGCGCAGGGAAGAACGCAGCACGGAGTTCCCGCGACGCGCGCTGGCCGCCCCGGAAGGGCCCCAGCGACGCGCGCGGGTCGTCCGCGGCGCGAGGCCGAACAATTAGTTGGGCAGTCGAGAGAAGGCGCGGCTCGGGGGGGGGCGCTCCCCAGGTCAGGCCTCGCGGATAAACTCGGTGAAGCCGAGCTCCCTGGCGAGGGCCGTCGCCTCCCTCCTGCACCGCTTCGTGCGCGCCGCAAACTGCTCCAGCTGCTTCCGCAAGCCCTCCGGCGGCCCTGCCAGGAAGAACTCGATGCGCGGCGCCCGCATGAGCAGGAGGTCCTCGTGGCGCGTGGCGCGCAAGAGCAGCACATAGAGCTCCAGCCACCAGTCGTCGTCCTCCTTCTTGCCGTTCCCGACCTCGCGGCGGCCGCAGTCCAGGATCACGCCTGGGCGACGTCGGCCGAAGGAGCAGCGCGCTGGACGGCCGACGGCCCAGGGCGAGAGTCCACAGGACCGAGAGATGGTCCGGCTGCAGACCGCTTGCGCCCAGTAGGTTCGGCTGTAGGGTGTGCCGAAACGTGTGAGGGGTGTGCCGACATGGGTGTGGGGGACGCATGCGGGCGGTGGCACTGGGGCCTTCGGTGGAGCTCCCTGTGAGGCCACGAAACCGAACTGAGTGTGGGAAGCGCATGCGGGCGGTGGCACTGGGGCCTTCGGTGGAGCTCCCTGTGAGGCCACGAAACGTGTGAGGGGTGTGCCGAATTGGGCATGGGGGACGCATGCGGGCGGTGGCACTGGGGCCTTCGTTGGAGCTCCATATGGGGCCCCGAAACGTGTGAGGGGTGTGCCGACATGGGTGTGGGGGACGCATGCGGGCGGTGGCACTGGGGCCTTCGGTGGAGCTCCCTGTGAGGCCACGAAACGTGTGAGGGGTGTGCCGAACTGGGTGTGGGAAGCGCATGCGGGCGGTGGCACTGGGGCCTTCGGTGGAGCTCCCTGTGAGGCCACGAAACGTGTGAGGGGTGTGCCGAATTGTGTGTGGGGGGGGGGCGCATGCGGGCGGTGGCACTGGGGCCTTCGTTGGATCTCCATATGGGGCCACGAAACGTGTGAGGGGTGTGCCG
Organism: Prorocentrum cordatum; assembly: GCA_963575745.1. Taxonomy (NCBI): domain Eukaryota; class Dinophyceae; order Prorocentrales; family Prorocentraceae; genus Prorocentrum; species Prorocentrum cordatum. Next base: position 11,713 of record CAUYUJ010006830.1, read on the forward strand.
ACATGGGTGTGGGGGACGCATGCGGGCGGTGTCACTGGGGCCTTCGGTGGGACTCCCTATGGGACCACGAAACGTGTGAGGGGTGTGCCGAACTGGGTATGGGGGACGCATGCGGGCGGTGGCACTGGGGCCTTCGGTGGAGCTCCCTGTGAGGCCACGAAACGGCCGAACTGGGTGTGGGAAGCGCATGCGGGCGGTGGCACTGGGGCCTTCGGTGAAGCTCCCTATGGGACCACGAAACGTGTGAGGGGTGTGCCGACATGGGTGATGATGCTGGTGATGATGACGGTCGTGATGATGATGATGATGATGATGATGATGATGATGATGATGATGATGATGATGATAATGATGATGATGATGATGATGCTGATGCTGATGCTGATGCTGATGCTGATGCTGATGCTGATGCTGATGCTGATGCTGATGATGATGATGATGATGCTAATGCTAATGCTAATGCTAATGCTAATGGAAATGAGAATGAGAATGAGAATGAGAATGCGAATGAGGACGAGGAAGATAATGATAATGAGAATGATAATGATAATGATAATGATAGTGATGATGCTTATGATAATGCTAATGATAATGATAATGAGAATGAGAATGAGAATGAGAATGAGAATGAGAATGATAAGGATAATGATCATGAGAATGAGAATGAGAATAGGAATGAGAATGATAATGATAATGATAATGATAATGATAGTGATAGTGATAATGATAATGATAATGAGAATGAGAATGATAATGATAATGATAGTGATAATGATAATGATAATGATAATAATGATAATGATAATGATAATGATAATGATAATGATAATGATAATGATAATGATAATGATAATGATAATGATAATGACAATGATAATGATAATGACAATGATAATGATAATGATAATGATAATGATAATGATAATGATAATGATAATGATAATTGTAATGATAATGATAATGGTAATGGTAATGGTAATGGTAATGATGATGATGATGATGATAATGAACAATGATAATGCTAATGCTAATGATAATGATAATGATAATGATAATGATGATGATAATGACGATAATGATAATGATAATGATAAGGATAATGATAATGATAATGATAATGATAATGACAATGATAATGATAATGATAATGATAATGATAATGATAATGATAATGATAATGATAATGATGATGATGATGATGATGAGGAGGAGGATGATGATGATGATCATGATGATGATGATGACGGTGATGATGACGACGGGAGGAGATAGGAAGGGGGGGGAGGAGGAGGAGGAGGAGGAGGAGGAGGAGGAGGAGGAGGAGGAGGAGAAGGAGGAGGAGGAGGAGGAGAGGAGGAGAGGAACGCGGGGCGACGTCTCTTCAAAACGAGGACCCAACACCACAGAACGGTTGGGAAAAATCACGCGGGGAAGCGCCTTGGCGAGTTTCTCGGTCTCCGGGGTCCCGCTGCCCGGCCTCGGGGCCGTGCAAAAAACGGCTCGGGATGAAAAACCGATCCTGGGGGAGGGGTCGGGACTTCTGGGGACCGCGTATTGAAAATGAAAAAAGTTCTGGACGTCGCATGTCTGGGTAGGGGGATGCGAAGGCCCTGGCGACAGGACGGGGTGGGCACGAGCGGGCGGGCATCATAGCCGGCTCAAAGCATCAAGAGAGGCATCGTAGCCTCAACATCGCCATTCTAGACTGGTCCACTCACGCATCGAATTCTCGCTGCTGCGTCATGGACTTCATTACATGCGTAGCATGCTTTTCCCTTTGGCCGCGAAAAAAACACGGCGGGAGATGTTTCGCTATTATCGGCCTCTGGAGGCCCTGACCAGGCCCCAGGGCCGTCAGAAAAAGACTCGGGATGACAAACCGGTCGCGGGGCATGGGTCGAGACTCCTGGGGGTCGACGCTATGAAAAAAAAGACCATCACGTCGGAGGTCTGGTTCGAGCGCTGGATCCTGCCCAGCGGGGTCGGTCTGCGCCTCCTCCTGCGGCTGCGCGGCTCTCCCCGGAGCAGCGGAGGCCCCGGCGGAGTCCAGGCAGGGCAGCGTGCAGAGGGTCCCCCTGGTCCTATGGAATTGCGCCTCCTCCTCCCTCCTCCTCCCTCCTCCTCCTCCTCCTCCTCCTCCTCCTCCTCCTCCTCCTCCTCCTCCTCCTCCTCCTCCTCCTCCTCCTCCTCCTCCTCCTCCTCCTCCCCTCCTCCTCCTCCTCCTCCTCCTCCTCCTCCTCCTCCTCCTCCTCCTCCTCCTCCTCCTCCTCCTCCTCCTCCTCTTCCTCTTCCTGGTCCTGTGGAGGTGCGCCTGGAACTCCTGGAAGGTGGAGCTCGGGGAGAGGCCGGGGTACCTCGGCGGCGCGCCGGGGGGGGTGGGGACTGGGGTCCAAGCCTCCTCCGTGGGGTCCGAGAAGATGGGCGACGATCAAAAGCTGGCCTTACGCGAGATGACATAGCGACCTTACGCGACAGCTTACAGTAAGGGCCCCACCACAAGAAACCTTCCACAAGAAACCCAACCCTGAGACCCCAGGGCGTCCGTCGATTTTTGGTGTGGGAACGTCGCTTTCCGCAGCAAAACCATCGAAGCCCAAGAAACCCAAGGCACCCTGGAGGCGAGTAGGGTGTTTCTTGGCATGGGTCTCGATTTTACGCGCGCCGCCAGCGCGGCACGCTAGTGGGAATGATGAGGGCGCCTCCGCGCGGCGAGCCTACGCGGGCAGCTTACGCGCCAACGTCGGCGCCGACGACCCTGCTTCTTCTGCGTCGCCCAGATGGGGTCGGAGGATCGCGCCACATCGCCACCGCATCGGCGAGGCATCGGCGACCAGGCGCGACCCTCCCGCCTCATCAGCGCTTCGACCCCACCTGGGAGGCCCAGCGCGCCCCCCCCGGCTGCCCCGTTGTCGCTCGCCCGCCGAGTGCCAGCTGGGGCGCTGGACGATGCCCACCGTCCTCTGGACACCCGAAATGGGTACAGCAGGAGCTCGGCCCCAAGAAACCTTCCACAAGAAACCCAACCCTGAGACCCCAGGACGTCCCTTGACTTCTGGTGTGGGAGTGCCACCCTGTCCATCGCAAAACCACCAAAATCCAAGAAACCCTTGGCATCCTGGAGGCAAGCAGGGTGTTTCTTCGTTGTCCAAAAACGACGGGGCCGCTGTTGGGCAGGCGACCTTCGGTCTCCAGTGCATACCGTCCGCGGCGACACCGACAGCGAATCCCGTTCAAAATGGGCGAGAACTGCTGTCGGTCCCTGAGATCCGACGTAGCGAAAAAAGACAACATCGTGAAATATCATGCCCGGAACCCGGGTCCCAAAACTGGGCAAAAAAATGCCTCACCCGAAAGAATGGGACGCTAGGATCTCAGGGGTCTTCGGGCCCACTCCTGCCGTCAGCGGACATGCGACGTCCTGATGTTTTCCACACAGCGGGGGCCCGACCGCAACAAACCTTCCGCAGGAGACCCAACCCTGATTTCCCAGGGGGCCCATCGATGTTTGGAAGGGGAACGCCGGGGAACGCCACGCTTTCCGTGGCAAAACCCTCGAAGCCCAAGAAACCCAGGGCACCCTGCAGGCGAGCAGGGTGTTCCCTGGCACGGGTCTCCGCGGCACGCGCTCCCCGAAGTCCCGACACCTCTCCCCCCAGGATGCCCGAGCTTCCTCCCCGAGGCGCGCTCCTGCACGGTCCCGGGGCCCGGCGAGGGGCCCCGGAGGCCGAGAGATCGAGGCCAAAAGCCGCCCGTCGTGCTTTTTCGGCCACGCGCAGAGTGGGGGTGCAGGGGAGCGAAGAATGGCATGAACAGAAAAACTCGGAGCTCCGCGCGGAACTATGTCTATGTCAGTGCTTCTTTCCCCCTGGGGTAGGGCGAGGGGGGGAGGCGTCTTAGAAGCACCCCTGCTTCTGAGAAGGCGCGGGCCTGATCTACAGAGGCGAGGCCCGCGCCTTCTGAGAAGCAGCCTCCGTCTGACAGGCCTTCCCCCCTCCCCCCTCCTGAGTTCCGGCGCAGCGAGAAGGTCCCTGTCGTGACTGGGTCCCGGGAAGTCTCGACCCATTCCCCAGGACCAGTTTTTCATCCTGAGTCGCTTTTTGATTGTCCCAAGGCCCGGCGAGGGCCCCTTGGGGGCCGAAATCTGCGAAAAACCTCCGCCTTGATTTTTTTCAATACGTTGGATCTCTGGGTCTGGGCACCCCTTTCGATCACACCGGCGTCCGGGCCCAGGTCACCGCCTGGTAGCACAGCTCGCCGGCGGCCGCATCGCGGCACGCACCGCCCGGGGCCTCCGCCGCGGCGCTGGCCTCGGGCTGCGGCGGCTCGCCGGGGGAGACGCCCTCCGCGGCGGGGGGGGCCCTCTTCGCGGGGGCGGCGCCGTCCGCCGCGACGGCGTCCGGGTACGCCTCTCGGCGGCTCCGAGGGGTGTGGCTCGCCATCCGCACCCCCACAGGACGGGATCGCGTGGGGAAAGAAGCACGACGGGAGGTCTTGTGCCGCTTTCGGCCTCGTGGGGCCCTCGCCGGGCCCCAGGAACGTCCAAGAGCGACCGAGGGATGAAAAGCCAGCCCCCGGGGAAAGGGTCGGGACTTCCGGGGACGTACCGCGCGTGGAAAAAATCAGGGCGTCGCATGTCTGGGCCTGGGGGGCGAGCGAGCACCTCGACAGAGGTCTCCAGCGCCCTGGCAAGGCCCGACGAGGGGGCGTGGTGCCCCACAAGCCCCAACCGACGCAGATCGTGAACCACGCCCACAACCTTTGCAGCCGCCCATCCTCGAACGCGTTATCCGCGGCGGAGGCGCCGTACTCGTCGCCGTCGACGTAGCCGTCCCACTCGAGCGCATGTTGTTTGAGATTCGCGATGACGCCCGTGACCAGCCCCGCCCCGTTCGCCCCTGGTCCCGTCACTACTCTGCCGGCGCCGTGTGGGATCTGGCCATTGCTCAGCATTCCCAGACGGCGCGGCGGCGCGAATCGTGACGTGACTGGCCCCCTCGCCCCCTCCCCCTTCACCCCCAGCCACGCCCGATATCGCAAGGAGGGGATAACAGAAACGGGCTCCTCGTGGTTCAGGTACATGGTCATCTCGTGTTCGGTCATGTCGGCCACATTCATCTTGACGCGCTGGTGGCGGCTGTGCTTCGAGACCAGATCCTTGGGGCAGGGCCTGCCGCATTCGTACTGCCGGCGCAAAAACAAATGCTCCTGGACCTCCTCACGGCTGCTACTCTCGCTGAGCTCTGGATACTCTTCCGGGTGCGCCCCGAGGCCCACCTGCATCACATTCCTGATCGCATTGTAGCAGCGCGAGCCCTCCCGTGGGACTTCGCACTCCTCCAGCTCGGCGTTGATCTTCATGGCAGAGGGGCTCACCACAGCCTGCGTGATGTCAGAAGTCGTGGTCGACATTACCTGGGGTATCGACGAGCAGGGCAGCTTGCAGCCCACCTTGCCACTGTTGTGAAGCACGGTCTGGAAGTCATGGATGCTGGACTGGCGGGTGAGCCCAGGATACCAGTCTGGATGGCTCTCCAGGCCAATGTTCTTCAGCCACTGGATGGAGAGGGAGCACCAGTCGCCCTCCACGACGTCGCCGCAGCTCGTGGGCTCCGAGAGCTCGTACGCCTCGCTGAACACCTGCCTGCCGGTGCCATCGACCTCGAGAGCTCTCTCGTCCAGCGACTGCGCCAGCCGCTTCGCAACTCGGGAGATGCAGGGACTCGGGCAGTCCGCCTTGCCGAGCGTGTGCAGCACGGCCTGCACCTCCTGCCTGGTGGAGTCCGCGCTGAGCGACGGGTACCTCACGAGCGGCGAATGTATCCGTATCCGCGCACTCGCGGTCTGGATTCCAGGGCGCAATCCCGCGGGTACGCTGTCGAACGGATACATTCCACGCGGGGCGTCCGCAAAAAAGCGCCACGTATCCGCGGGGTCGCTGCCGAGGGGCCCTGCCCGCGAGGCCGCGGACACGGTTACGTTTTTCGCCCACGAGTACCAGTCTGGGTACTTCGCAAGGCCTTCGGCTTGGAGCCACGACGCCGCGTGGTAGCACATGCTGCCGGGCTGCGCGTCCTGGCAGCTCGCCTCGTGGGACTCGCTGGCGCTCAGGAGGGCCAGGCCACCAGTTCTGGCACTCGGCTCCGCACTGCTCTCCATCACCGCCAGGAACTCGGTAGGCCTGAGACCGTAGGCATGCTCGATTCCGAGTTTCTTGAAGAACAAGTGCTCGGATGCCATGCCAGAACTGATTGACTCGTGCTCATAACGGGCATCGTGGCGAGAAGTGATAGCAAGGGAGGTACGAAAGAGCAGGCCCACCAAGAAGAGGCGGTTCATCGCTGAGCGAAGGAATGTGTAAGGCGTGTCGGTTTCCAAGGTTGTATTGTATGCATTGCGCATTTTCCCTACGTGAGAGCAAATGCGGCTCGGAGCCAGAATCATTACGCGTACGCGTATGTGCCTGCTTGAAGCGCAGGGAAGCATTGATGACCACGAGACATCTACAATGTTCCCGCATACAGGTAGGAGGGGGCAAAGGGAAGAAAACGTTTATGCACATGCATATGCTGATATACGTCTGTACTCGTACGTGCTAGAACCACACGCGCGCATCGTGCGCGCCTAGGCTCTAGTTTAAGCAATCGGTGTTTCGCGCGCGCACGCTTGCCTCATCTTCCCATCTTCCTCCTCCTCCACCCTCTCCATCCCCATACTACCCCCATCGCACTCCTTCCCCTGTTGTTGCTGGTCCATCTCCTCCTCCTCCTCCTCCTCCTCCTCATCATCATCCTCCTCTCCTCCTCCTACTCCTCCACCTCCTCCTCCTCCTCCTCCTCCTCCTCCTCCTCCTCCTCCCTGCCGCACGCTCGTGACTTGGGAAAACTGAAATGGTGAGAATCCCATCGCCCTGCCACACGCTCGTGACTGCGAAAGCTGAAATGGTGCGACCACCATTGCCATGCTCAGCGTTTTTGATGTGGTTGCTAGTCAACATAAGATGAGAACAACTTCGGTTCGCAACTTCCCCGGGGGATTATCAAGTTCGGCCTCGCCGCCCCTCTCCACACTTAAATCCAATTGGCACGGGAAAACAAATATTCAGGGGGTAAGGTGGGGACCATTTTCTTCCAGGGCATGCGGTTGTATATGGGCAAACGGGAGGTGGCGGAAGCCGATCCGACAGGAGAGTGGGCGAAGCCCATGATATGAAGGAGAATGGGCAAAGCCGTTTTTGTTCCTCTTTTTTGTTCTCTCTCTCTCTCTCTCTTTCTCTCTCTCTCTCTCTCTCTCTCTTTCTATATCCCTGTTTCTTCTGTCAGCCATAAGCTTTTATAAGGCTACTCCCAAAATCCCAAGAGCCCGGGCGACCCTCCCTCTCGGTATTATGGCTCACCACCCTACAGCTAACCACCGTCTACCAGGCCCGACCTCTTCAGCGAGATTTCCACCGCCTATGGGAGGAACGCACAGCGGCTTCACTGACTGGGGAACGCACAGCGGCCGAGGGGGGGCGCGAGACATGTGGCCGAGACCGATAAGGGAGTAACCCCGGGAACTACTGACTACCTCCACCCAACTCAAGGACACCATGCTACGAGATTCGCACGCACTTACGTTCTCTTACCTGGCGATAAGCCGCAAGCATGGATAGGATAAGGACGGAAAAACGAAAGTGATCACTGGCACCAGAAAGTTCCGGGGAGGGTTTCCCGGAACATTCTGGCGCCACGCGCCAAGCCCAGCAGGGCCTCTGGGGTGAACTCGGCACAATACGCCCGTTCCCTGTCGCTAATCGTATCGACGCTGAAGATAACTTCGGCGACGTTGAAATAGGGTATGGTAACGGCAACAACATGCGCAGCCGACCTCCCATGTTGGCCGCTGCTCGCAAAAAAATGCAAAAATGGTTATTATCGCGATCACGGCATGGACCCCGCGGGGTTCTAGTAATTAGCGGGGATCTAGCAGTCAGCTGAAAACGAGGCATCGACCCCGCGGGGCCCCAGCAACCAGCGGGGCCCCGCACGGCGAGTTTGCTCTCGAACGCGCGCAGAGCGCCAGCGTCCGAGGGCTCTCACGGACGATCAGCTCCGGAAGGCCAGGCGTCACAGCCCAGAGATCGGCCTCGGCAGATCTCCCGAGCGCCTCGCCGGCGGCGAAGATTTGTCGCCCCAGGCCGATAAGCAACGCCCATCGCGCGACCCCTCGAGTCCAAGCGCGCTTTTTAGGAAGACGCAAGCCCAACGCTGAGGTCTCGCGAGCACTCACAGAGCCCACCGCAAGGTCGGCCAGCGCGCGCGCGCGTCCACGGACGCAACATACGAAGCTTACCACCCACTGGTGGGAAGCCCGCATATCAGCACGCGACCCTCTGGCCTCGGGCTGGCGGCGAACAGCGATTTTCAAACGGCGCGACACATCATGCGCAAGATAAGCATAGCGCAGCATAGCGGGAGCCGCCTTTAAAGCCGGCAACGCCCCAGGCCACACGAGGGCAGGGCCGCGGGCCGAGCCAAACTCAAAGTCGCCAACGCAGCGGGCCGAGAAGGAATGGGGGCGGACGAAGAGGCACAAGCGTCAAAAAAAGCGCCTGCAGCAGGACTGGCGCATGCAACCTGGTGGACTCACCTGAAGTAAACCCAGCATCCCAGTCTACTACTTCACTTCCTTGAGCTCACGGCGTGGCGCGAGGGGCATGGCCGTCGTCGATCATAAGTCCCGCGAGCTCCTGCCACTCCAACGCCCCACAGGGTCGTGGGATGGATACGATCAGCACGCGGTGACAGAGGGCGTAGAAGTCGATGCGCGGCTTGCGTTGCAGACGCATGCCCACCAGTTGCCCCAGCTGCCGCGGAAGGTCATGAAGGTCAGGCGTAGGACCCCCGGCTCCCGAGCTGTGGGCCCCCACCATCTCAGGGTCGGGGCAGGGCGCCGGCGCCTCGCATCCGCGAGGTGCGAGGGCCCCCGTTCCCCTGGGGAACGCACTTCCCAGGCCATGGGCGGCGGCACAGGGCGTCGGCGCCTCGCGCCCGCGAGATGCGAGGGCCCCCGCCCCCTCGGGGAATGCACTTCCCAGGCCATGAACGGCGACACAGGCGGCCGCATATGCCGTAGATACGGTCGCCCCCGAATACCAGCGCGGACGCGGCCGCCAGCGTGGACGTCGAGGCTTCTCTGTGGGCGGCGCTGGCCCTGCTCGATTCGGATTGGCGATCCAGCTCCTTAGTTGTTCCTGATCATACTGGCGCACGCCGCGTGCAGCGCTCCGCGCTGCAAACGAGAGCGCGCCAAGCCATCGTAGGAAAGCGGCCCTGCGGTTGGCGCCCCTGCGCCACGCGCGGTCACAAATCTCACGCGCAAGTTGCTCAGCAGTTTGACCCCGAGCTGCTAGCGCCCATTGAAAACGCAGATGCTGGAACTCCATTGCGAGGTAGGCCTCGCACCAGTCTTTCCACTCAGCCTCGTCATCTGGTTGGGCTCCGCCCCTCGCGCTGCGGATCCAGCTCCGCGCCCAGCGACGCACCTCCCGTTCATGGGCTGGCGCGGGTACACTCACGCGGGGCGGCCGTCTGGGCGCAGAGGATGGTGTCGCAGTTGTCGAGGTGGCCCTGCTGATGCCCCACCTGCTGGACCTGCCCCTTGCAGTAGCTGGCGGACTATCGGTGCACTTGGACGTCTCATTCTCCCGAACCGACTGAACCTCTTCTTCAGGTGGTGGTAATTGATCGCGCGGTAGGTAGTGTCGAGACCCAGGACACTGTGTACCATCAACTTCTTCTTCGATGTAACGGTAGGTCGGGCGGTCCCAGAAGCGCGCCCGTCTGGCCCGAGGGTCGCGCACTGGGCTACCCACGCGGTGGGTCCGCTCCTTTGCTGGCACCTTTGCCTGCAAGGACCGCCGCTGCACGCTTCTTGGCAGACTGCTTGGCTGCCCACCAGTTGTCCCAGCCCACCGTGAAGCAATCCGCGTGGACTCTAGCCGCGGGGAAGGCGTGATGATGTAGCCGGGGCGACCCCAGATCCGAGCTTCAGGCGAACAAATTGTGTCGCCGTCTGAGGTAACCACATAGCTGGACTGTGCCGCAACGTCCTGGCCTACATGAAGGTCGACCTCAGGCCACACCCGCCCACTGGCGAGCATAGCACGGTGGGCGCGGTGATAGCGCCATATGCTGTGCACTGGCTCGCTCCCGTCATAGTAGTCATCCTGCGACACGGAGCTCCACGGTAGTCGTGCCGCCACCGAACGCTCGGACCTCCAGCGTAGTGAACTTCGGCTAGCGATGGCGCACAGAACAGAAACGAAACATGACATGTCCCGCCATCGACTGATGATCATGCTGCGCGGGGGGGTGCGACCCCGCAAACACGAGAAACGACGCCAGAATCGCTCGAGCCTGGGCCTTCTAAGCGCGCTTCCCGTCATCCGCCAAGTCCTGGTGGAGGCCGAATCCCGCCACCACTCCCCCCCTGGACACCCCCCCCCCTCCGGGCCCATAAGCAACGTCCATCGCGCGACTCTTCGAGTCTAAGCGCGCTTCCCGTCATTTGCTAACGATTGGCCAGATGTGCCCCGCCACCGTCCATTAGTAAGAGATTATTAGATATGATGCAGATTCAGCCACAATGTCCAGCTCGCTTCTCGTACCTCGAAGACGCTTCCCGTCATCCGCCGACCCTTCAGCGTGTGTGAGACGCTGTCGTCGTCTTCGTCGTCGCCAGTACCAAGAGAAAAAAAAAAACGAACAGAGAAAAGAAACGATGTGGCTGAGTCGTTTCCCTACACTTTGCCCCTCCCTGACAGGGGGGGCAGGGGGACTCATGGGGGGGCAGGGGGGGCGTAGGAGGGGGACTCCCCCTGTGGACAGCGGGGCGAAGTGGCCACCCCTCTGGCGGGAGGTTACCAGCGGGAGTCCCGGGGGAAGTCATCCTGCGGTGGGAGGGGCTGGTCCCGGGTCAGAATACCGCCCCCCCCCCTGGGGATCTCGGCGGACCCCGGGGGGGCGCCAGCGGGGGTCCTGGTTGAGATCCCGCCTTCAGAGTCGGCGGCACTGGCCGCCTGGCCTTCACAATATCTGTGTTTTCAACGGGATTCCTGTCTGGCGCATTGTCCCCGGGGAGCGCTGATGAGGAGAAAGAGAGGAAGCGTCTTCAGAAAACCCCCCAAAAAATGAAACATCTTGGTGTCAGAAGGTTTCTGTGCGATCACCGCAAATAATATCAGTGATATCTGTGCTTTCGCAGGGTTTCCTTACCAAGACCTCCAAAAATATCTGGGTGTGTGTTTTCACCAGGCTTCCTTCGCAAAACAACCCTTGCACGGTTTTTAACAAGGAAATAATATTGCAAGGCCGCCGCAAAAGGAATCCATCTGCACGATCGCATCACAGCGAATACTTTGGCACGGCCCCTCCTGCAGGAGAAGGAGAAGAGAGAGAGAGAGAAGAAAAAACAAAACAAAAACGAACAAGGAAAAAAAACGATAACGACGAAGAAAAAGACGAAGAAGAAATCAGAGAAGGAAGGAGAAGAGGAATGATCAGAGAAGATGAAGAGATATGTATGATGACAGGAGGAGGAGGAGGAAACGACAGAGGCGGAGCTCGCATGTATGATCTTCGCGGTGAAAAAGTGGTATGCGATGTATGGAAGAAGAACATGTCGAATCATGCGGGCGCGTCCATATATATAATGAAATACACATCTATATATTCCAAACAGTGTTTGCACTTAAGCTTCCTTGCTTCTGTTCTGATGAACTGGGCCTGACGGCTGGTCTGCTAGCTATGTAGCCACCGTCGCCGCCCCGTCGCAGCCTAGTCGCCACCCGTCGTCTGGGCCTGACGGCCGGTCTGGCGGGCATGTAGCCGCCGTCGCCGCCCCGTCGCAGCCTCGTCGCCGCTCGCAACTGGGCCTGTCTGTCGGTCTGGCGGCTATGTTGTCGCCGCTGCCGCCCCGTCGCCGCCTAAATTACACAACGTAGATTGGACCGCATGGATTGCACCACATGGATTGCACTAGATAAATTGAACCACATAGATTGCACAATTCAGATTGCACCACACATGTTGCACAACCTAGATTGCGCAGCGTAGATTGCACAACATGGATTGACCCAGTAGAGTGCACCGCATAGATTGCCCCACACATTTTGCACCACAGATGCTGCACCACATAGGTAGCAGAACATAGATTGCACGGCTTGGATTGCACCATGCCGATTGCGCCGCATAAACTGCGCACCACGTAGATTGCACCACATAGATTGCAGATAGATTGTATCAAATTGACTGTGCCGATAGGAACACCCTGCGGGTGATGAGGAGGTTGCGGGGGGGAGAAGGAGGCGGTCAATGTGCGATGCCTCCCGCCTGCCGCCACCAAAGAGTGGCAACCATCGGGACAACCATCGGGACAACCACCGGGACAACCATTGGGACAACCATCGGGAAAAACATTGGGGCAACCATCGGGACAACCATCGGGACAACCATCGGGACAACCGCCGGGACAACCATTGGGACAACCATCGGGTCGAACATCGGGACAACCAGCGGGACAACCATCGGGACAACCATTGGGACAACACCATCTGGACAACACCATCGGGACAACCACCCGGAACAACCGTCGGGACAATCATCGGGACAACACCATCTGGACAACCGTCGTGACAACCATCGGGACAACCACCAGGACAACCATCGGGACAACCACCGGGACAACCATCGGGACAACCATCGGGCACACCATCGAGTCAACCATCGGGACAACCATCGGGACAACCATCGGGACAACCATCGGGACAACCATCGGGGCAACCATCGGGACACCCATCGGGACGAACATCGGGACAACCATCGGGACAACCATCGGGACAACACCATCTGGACAACACCATCGGACAACACCATCGGGACAACCGTCGGGACAACCGTCGGGACAACCATCGGGACAACCGTCAGGACAACTGTCGGAACAACCATCGGGACAACCATCGGGACAACCATCGGGACAACCAGCCGAACAACCATCGGGACAACCACCGGGACAACCATCGGGACAACCATCGGGACAACCATCGGGACAAACATCGGGACAACCATCGGGACAACCATCGGGACAACCATCGGGACAACCAGCAGGACAACCATCGGGACAACCATCGGGACAACCATCGGGAAAACACCATCTGGACAACACCATCGGGACAACAACCCAGAACAACCGTCGAGACAAACATCGGGACAACCATCGGGACAACCAGCGCAACAACCATCGGGACAACCACCGGGACAACCATCGGGACAACCACTGGGACAACACCATCTGGACAACCATCGGGCACATCATCGAGTCAACCATCGGGACAACCATCGGGACAACCATGGGGACAACCATCGGGACAACCATCGGAACACCCATCGGGACGAACATCGGGACAACCATCGGGACAACACCATCGGGACAACACCATCGGGACAACACCATCGGGACAACCATCGGGACAACCATCGGGACAACCATCGGGACAACCGTCAGGACAACCGTCGGAACAACCATCGGGACAACCACCGGGACAACCATCGGGACAAGCAGCGGAACAACCATCGGGACAACCACCCGGACAACCATCGGGACAACCATCGGGACAACTATCGGGACAACTATCGGGACAACCATCGGGATAACCACCGGGGCAACCATCGGGACAACCATCGGGACAACCAGCGGGACAACCACCGGGACAACCATCGGGACAACACCATCTGGACAACACCATCGGGACAACCACCCGGAACAACCGTCGAGACAATCATCGGGACAACCATCGGGACAACCGTCGGGACATCCATCGGGACAACCACCGGGACAACCATCGGGACAACCACCGGGACAACCATCGGGACAACCATCGGGCGCACCATCGAGTCAACCATCGGGACAACCATCGGGACAACCATCGGGACAACCATCGGGACAACCATCGGGGCAACCATCGGGACACCCATCGGGACGAACATCGGGACAACCATCGGGACAACCATCGGGACAACCATCAGGACAACACCATCTGGACAACACCATCGGGACAACACCATCGGGACAACCGTCGGGACATCCATCGGGACAACAATCGGGACCACCGTCAGGACAACCGTCGGAACAACCATTGGGACAACCATCGGGACAACCATCGGGACAACCAGCGGGCACACCATCGAGTCAACCATCGGGACAACCATCGGGACAACCATCGGGACAACCATCGGGACAACCATCCGGTCAACCATCGGGACACCCATCGGGACGAACATTGGGACAACCATCGGGACAACCATCGGGACAACCATCGGGACAACACCATCTGGGCAACAACATCGGGACAACACCATCGGGACGAACATCGGGACAACTATCGGGACAACCATCGGGACAACCGTCAGGACAACCGTCCGCGCAACCATCGGGACAACCATCGGGACAACCATCGGGACAACCAGCGCAACAACCATCGAGACAACCACAGGGAAAACCATCGGGACAACCATTGGGACAACCAGCGCAACAACCATCGAGACAACCATCGGGACAACCATCGGGACAACCAGCGGGACAACCATCGGGACAACCATCGGGACAACCATCGGGACAACACCATCTGGACAACACCATCGGGACAACCACCCGGAACAACCGTCGAGACAATCATCGGGACAACCATCGGGACAACCGTCGGGACATCCATCGGGACAACCATCGGGACAACCATCGGGACAACCACCGGGACAACCATCGGGACAACCATCGGGCGCACCATCGAGTCAACCATCGGGACAACCACCGCAACAACCATCAAGACAACCACCGGGACAACCATCGGGACAACCATCGGGACAACAACATCGGGACAACCGTCGGGACAACCATCGGGACAACCATCGGGACAACCATCGGGACAACCAGCGGGACAACCAGCGGGACAACCATCGGGACAACCATCGGGACAACACCATCTGGTCAACACCATCGGGGCAACCACCCGGAACAACCATCGGGACAATCATCGGGACAACCATCGGGACAACCGTCGGGACAACCATCAGGACAACCACCGGGACAACCATCGGGACAACCACCGGGACAACCATCGGGACAACCATCGGGCACACCATCGAGTCAACCATCGGGACAACCATCGGGACAACCATCGGGACAACCATCGGGTCAACCATCGAGTCAACCATCGGGACACCCATCGGGACGAACATCGGGACAACAGGCGGGCACAACCATCGGGACAACCATCGGGACAACACCATCTGGACAACACCATCGGGACAACACCATCGGGACAACCATCGGGACAACCATCGGGACAACCATCGGGACACCCATCGGGACAACCATCGGGACAACCATCGGGTCAACCATCGGGACACCCATCGGGACGAACATCGGGACAACCATCGGGACAACCGTCGGGACAACCATCGGGACAACACACTCTGGACAACACCATCGGGACAACAACATCGGGACAACCGTCGGGACAACCATCGGGACAACCATCGGGACAACCGTCAGGACAACCGTCGGAACAACCATCGGGACAACCATCGGGACATTCACCGGGACAACCATCGGGCACACCATCGAGTCAACCATCGGGACAACCATCGGGACAACCATCGGGACAACCATCGGGACAACCATCGGGACAACCATCGGGACAACACCATCGGGACAAACGGGACAACACATCGGGACAACCATCGGGACAACATCGGGACAACCATCGGGACAACATCTCGGGACAACCATCGGGACAACCGTCGGGACAACCATCGGGAGTCGGGACAACCGTCGGGACAACCATCGGACAACCGTCGGGACAACCACAACCATCGGGACAACCATCGGGACAACCAGGACCCGTCGGAACAACCATCGGGACAACCATCGGGGGACAACCATCGGGACAACCATCCGGGAACAACCATCGGGACAACCACCGGGACAACCATCGGGACAACCATCGGGACAACCATCGGGACAACCATCGGGACAACCATCGGGACAACCATCGGGACAACCATCGGGACAACACCATCGGGACAACACCATCGGGACAACACCATCGGGACAACACCATCGGGACAAGTCGGGACAACCATCGGGACAACCATCGGGACAACCGTCAGGACAACCGTCGGAACAACCATCGGGACAACCATCGGAACAACCATCGGGACAACCATCGGGACAACCATCGGGACAACCAGCGGAACAACCATCAGGACAACCATCGGGACAACCATCGGGACAACCACCGGGACAACCATCGGGCACACCATCGGGTCAACCATCGGGACAACCATCGGACACCCATCGGGACAACCATCGGGACAACCATCGGGACAACCGTCGGGACAACACCATCGGACAACACCATCGGGACAACCATCGGGACACAACCATCGGGACAACCAACAACCACAACCAACAACCATCGGGACAACCATCGGGACAACCATCGGGACAACCATCGGGACAACAGAACAACCATCGGGAACCACCGGGACAACAATCGGGGGACAACCACCGGGACAACCATCGGGCACACCATCGAGTCAACCATCGGGACAACCATCGGGACAACCACAACCATCGGACAACCATCGGGACAACCACGGGACAACACCATCGGACAAACACCATCGGGACAAAACACCATCGGGACAACCGTCGGGACAACCATCGGGACAACCATCGGGACAACCACAGGACAACCGACAACCACGGGACAACCATCGGAACAACCATCGGGACAACCATCGGGGGACAACCATCGGGGCAACAACAACCATCGGGACAACCATCGGGACAACCATCGGACAACCATCGGGACAACCATCGGGACAATCGGGACAACCCGGGATCGGGACAACCATCGGGACAACCATCGGGACAACCATCGGGACAACCATCGGGACAACCATCGGGACAACACCATCTGGACAACACCATCGGGACAACACCATCGGGACAACCGTCGGGACAACCATCGGAACAACCATCGGGACAACCGTCAGGACAACCGTCGGAACAACCATCGGGACAACCATCGGAACAACCATCGGGACAACCATCGGGACAACCATCGGGACAACCAGCGGGACAACCATCGGGGCAACCACCGGGACAACCATCGGGACAACCATCGGGACAACCATCGGGACAACCATCGGGACAACCATCGGGACAACCATCGGGACACCCATCGGGACAACCATCGGGACAACCATCGGGACAACCATCGGGACAACCATCGGGACAACACCATCTGGACAACACCATCGGGACAACACCATCGGGACAACCGTCGGAACAACCATCGGGACAACCATCGGAACAACCATCGGGACAACCATCGGGACAACCATCGGGACAACCAGCGGAACAACCATCGGGGCAACCACCGGGACAACCATCGGGGCAACCATCGGGACAACCATCGGGACAACCATCGGGACAACCATCGGGACAACCATCGGGACAACCATCGGGACAACCAGCGGAACAACCATCGGGGCAACCACCGGGACAACCATCGGGACAACCATCGGGACAGCCATCGGGACAACCATCGGGACAACCATCGGGACATTAATCAAGACAACCCGCGGGACAACCATCGGGGGCCGCGCCCAGCCGGGGGGGAGGACGGGCTCCATGTGGCCTCTACTGCAACCTCGCCCGCACGCACGCCCGCCCAGCCTCTCCTCGCCAGCACGCACGGCACGAACCGAAACCGAAACTGCTTTCCCGTTTTGGGTCACTTCCGTTCACATCCCCCAACCTCCGATCACATCGTTTGCCCACCACATAGATTGCCCCACATAGATTGCAACACGTAGAGCACACCAAATGTATTGCACAACGTAGGTTGCACACCATATTTGCACAACCTAGACCGCACCATATATATTGCACAATCTGTACCATCCGGCATACATTGCACAACGTATAGTGTACCTCATATTGCACAATATAGGTTGCACAACCTATATTGCACATTGCACAACAAATACTGCACAACCTATACTGCAGCAGATATATTGCTTCGCATACATTGCACCACGTATATTGCTAGAAACACAATACTTGGGGCCACCGCTGGCTAACAGAAATAAAGAGAGATTACAGAGAGAAAGAACCAAAAACAACACTCGACCCAATTCCCGCGCACAATGGCGGGAGTGGCCGAAAGCTACAAATACGCAAACGCACATACCAACACGTGAGATTCAGGCCGCATGGTTGGTCCTACTCGCCGTGGTCATCGATTACTTTCGCAGTCTGCCCCCCGAGTCTAAGAATTCTTGGAGGGCACATGGCAGCGGCACATCGATGGAAGGCGAGACTGGGGCTCCGCAAGCATCGTTGCAACGGCAACAGGCCCCCGACCCTCCCTGGGGCCTCCAGGACGGTCTGCTGGCTGTGCACCATCTTCGTGTCGTTGTTGATCTGCACCTGCCGCGGGATTCCGGGCTTAGAGGCTTCTTAGATGGATTCCGGGTAGATGAGGCCAGAGGACCGCAGCGCATCGCCGATGTATCGGCGATGCATCGGCGACGTCGGCGATGCATCGGCGCCGTCGGCGTGGAGAAAATCAGGCTCCACATCGAGCAGCATTGCCGATACATCGGCGATGCGGCGCCCCTCCGACCCCATCTACTCGGAACACATCTGGGAGGCCTAGCGGGCTGCGGATCGCTGCCCCCACAGACGCTTTGGGCAACTCCCACGCAGCACGCCCTGCCGCGACCGCGCGATCGAGGGCCCCTGCGCTCGGGCTTCGGGGGCGGCCTTCTGAAGAGCCCCTCCGCCTCGATCCCCGATCAGCGGCGAGCTTCGATTCTCAGTCGGCGACGACGATCACGATCCGACCGGCGACGGCGACGGCGACGGCGACGGCGACGGCGACGGCGACGGCGACGGCGACGGCGACGGCGACGACGACGACGACGACGACGCCGGCGGCGGCGGCTGCGACGACGACGACGACGGGGGCCCTCCGCCTCTCAGAGGACGTGGGGCAGTGCAGTCTTCGGGCTGCAGGCTGCTCCAAGGGGGCAGGGATGC
This sequence comes from Prorocentrum cordatum, assembly GCA_963575745.1. Classification (NCBI taxonomy): domain Eukaryota; class Dinophyceae; order Prorocentrales; family Prorocentraceae; genus Prorocentrum; species Prorocentrum cordatum. The sequence goes on from CAUYUJ010006830.1 coordinate 30,862, forward strand.
AGCGCACCTCCGCCAGCGGGGCACAGTGGATGGAGGGGAAGAAAACGGGGATCATGATCAAGACCGAACGCGGAAACGTTGTGTCGATCTTGGTCACCGTCGAGCGAGTTGGCGACGGCCGACATGGACCATGACCTAGATTGGCATCGACCAGATCCCGCGACGTCTTGGTCATGGTCCCCGTGTGTCTTCCCTCGAGTGGAGGCGTTTGGGGTGGGGCGCTGAAGGCCCCCAAACCAAGAGCAGCGCCCAAGAGACCCCAAGAGAGGTCTTCGAGAGGCACCCCAAGAGGCACCCCAAGAGACCCCAGAGGGGCATCCGAGAGGACCCTGGCCCACAACCCAAGCACGATGGCGGAATGGGCCGAAGGCAACTTGAGGAAGCACACCTCCTGCGGGTCGTGGTTGAGGCGGCGGTCCTGGCAGCTCGCTCGGAAGCTCATCGGCGGTGACCTTGCCATTCTGGAGGTTTTCCGAGGTCTCTGCGGGCCCCTGGCAGTCAGGGAATGGGGGCGGACTCTTTTGTCGAAAATGGTTGAGGGTTCGGAGGGTCCCTGGAGATGGGGAGGAATGGGGGGGGTCAAAGAACAAGTCTCTCCCCGCTCATCCCCCCTGCGCGTTTTCGCCCCCATCGCTCATCCCCCCTCTTCCCCCTCCTCCGCTCCTCATGGGGGGAGGAAGTGCGCTTCAAGGTTTTTCGCGGTTGTTATCTGTCACTCATGCACTCCTCGTTTCTATTGGCCAAATGCCGTTATTCGATGGCACGTTGCAGAAGCCATCAGGGCGCCTTGCCGGCGTGCGTCTCCGGACAAGAGATGCCTTATCAGAGTGGGCATGCTCAGTCCAAGGGGTTTGGTACAGCATCGATGCATATGATTCCAAGCGGCTGGCAAACAAAAGAGGTTATCGACGAAGCCTTTCGACGGCTTTCTGCATCAGTGAGGTTGCAACTGTTGGTCGGCTCTGGACAAGCTGCTGTGCGCAGAACTGTGAGACAGTCTTGGTGCATGCGCGCGGAAGGAAACTGCAGCATGACGGCGTCGTGATTCACGGCGCGGCGCCTGCTTGACAAGTGTTAGGTTGGGCGTGTCCTCCCATACAGGTGGGTTGTGGGCGAAAACTGAATATTCAAAAATGCTAGAAAAATATGATCCGCCGCTCTGCGCTCCACCCGGTGCTGTGGTCGCGAGGGTGGGTATGGAGCCCACAAGGGACGTCCGCGCCCAGCTATGTACATGAACACGGCCCCTCGATCCGCGAGACTGGCCGCGTTATACAACATTTGCGCAATGCGTACTCTCGAAACCAGCGTGGATTCATGTACGTGCACGTCCTTCTTTCGCTCCTGAGTGGGAGACGCCGCGCTGCCCACGTCCACCGCGCACTTCCTGGGAAACAGGTCGGTGCAGGTGGTGCTGCGGCAGGGCTTCCTGCAGAACAACGCACCTTTGACTATCTACCAAGCCATCCCAACCCAACCCGAAGACCCGAATTTCGGGTGGGGGGGGTACGGGTTCCGTATATGTTTTTTCATTGTTCCCCGAGACCCCCCCCCCCACTGGAAATCGAGGGCACATTGGGGCCTTCGGGTAGTAGGGTTGGGGTGGCTTGGTGGGTGGTGAACCTTGGAAGGCGGGTGCTCTTCGTCACGGGTGCATTCCACACTGTTGCTGGACAAGTGTCGTCATTTCAATGGCACGCTGCAGAAGCCATCAGGGCGCCTTGCTGGCGTGCGTCCCGGACAAGAGATGCCTTATCAAAGTGGGGAAGCTCAGTCCAAGGGATGTGGCACAGCACCGACGCATATGATTACAAGTTGCTAGCAAACTAGACAAAGGATCCAGTGAGTCGTCCAGTGAGTCATCCTACTTCTCTCTGAACCATCCCCTTCCACAATAAGTCAAAACGCATACTACTCTCCTCTATTCACTGATACTGACCTGTGCGGGGCTCCTATATGTAACGCAATGCTGTACAATCAGAGGAGACCAACAGTTTGTGCATTCATTTGATCGGAACGTTCTCGGTCCTAGAGAAATGGTTTGTCCGCTGCAGCGTTGACCACATTCCAGGAAAGGAGCTTTGCTCCCGTCGTTCAGCATTGCGCTTTCTTGCCGGCGTGGGCCACCGTTTTGGATTCGCTCCCTTCGTCCTTGCCGCCCGCCTCCGTTCCCCTCCTCCACCTTCCTATGGTCAGACCACTCCTCCCGTTCCCGTTGTCGTTTCTCCTCCTCCTTCTTTCTCATCATCCTCTTCCTACTGCTCATCCTCCTGCTCGTCACCCTGCTTCTCACCAGCCTACTGCTCATTTTGTTTCTTCTGTCCTGTGACTCTTCTCTGTCCTGCACCCGCTTGCGACACAGAGAGACTACGAGGGACGAAGGCCAGAGGCCCTGGGAGAGGACAAAGGCCCCCTGCACTGGAAGGCTGCCCACTTTTTTCCCCACCGCACAGGGGCAGTGGGTGGAGGGGCAGAAGGAGGAGCAGCAGGAGCAGCACGAGCAGCAGAGAGGAGCAGGGAGGAGCCAGGGCGGAGCGGGGGCAAGGGGGAGGAGGAAGGAGAAGGAGGAGCAGGGAGGAGCCCACGTCGCTATCGGCGGCGAACACCCAAAGCCTGCGGGCCCCAGCAGCAGGCAGCGGGGCGCCAGCACCGTCACCTCTCGGCGCGAGGCTCGAAGAGGGCGCGGGAGTGCCGGCCAGTGACCTCCTCCTTCATCTGCACCCAGTCGTGCCGAGAGTCGAGGTAGTCGCTCGCCTCGACGACCCCGTTGGAGGGCCGCAGCACCACGGCGTCGTTCACCTGCCTCACCTCGCCCCGCCCGCCGGCAACCCTTGCGAGCTCCTGCCGCAGGTGGCTGCTCACGGACAGGCCGACCCCCATGGCCACCGCCTTGGCCACGGCGTGCTCCAGCACGGGGCCGTCGAGGCGCGGGACGTGCGCCCCGTGCTCCCACACGGCGCCGTCCATGTGCACGCCCTCCAGCCACAGCACCGCCCGGGGCGGCTCGGAGCCCGCGACCCACAGCAGCCGGAAGTGCGCGCGGCCGCACGGGTTGTGGGGGAACTCCTCGGCGGTCACGAGCACCACCTTGTGCCGCGCGTTGCACAGCAGCGGCAGGAGGCACTGGCCCTCGAAGTCGAAGCCGTGGCTGGGGCCGCCGATCTTCGTGGCCCAGAACAGGCCCAGCTCGCCGGCCGAGTCCTCGTGCACCCGCAGCGTCCCCACCCGCGTCTCCGTGGGCTCGCGCCACTTCTCCACCTGCGCCTCGGTGAGCCCCCGCAGCTGCTCCCGCCCAACCGGGTTCTCGTCGAGGAACAAACAAAGCCATGATCGTAAACTTTCGGAGGTCCTCGCGGAGCTCTTGGATCGGCGCCGGAAGCGCCGCCTGGGGTTCCAGCGAAGATCCGAGAAATCCGCACGGACCTCCGAAAGGATCTCTGCGGCAACTCATGGGAGCCTCCAAAACCATCTTGTTGGCTCTTGCGAACCAATGCTCATCGACGCTAAAATCGACGCTAAACGACGCTAAATCGGCGCCTTCGTATCGATTACAGAACGATAATCGACGCTAACGCACTCTCTAAAAACTGAATCACATGGGTGCTCAAGACTCCCATGATTCGCTACCGAAAAAATCAGCGGCGCGCCCCAGGGGAAGTAAGAGGGGGCGGGCCTTCTCAGAAGGCTTGAAAGGCCTCGGGCCTTCTGAGAAGCCGCACCACCTTCTGAGAAGGTCTTGTCCCTCTCACTTCGCCCTGGGCGCGCCGCCGGGCAAAAGTGCATGCTTATGTCACTATTTGCTCCCCGACGCTAATCGACGCTGATCGAAGCTAAATCGGCGCTCTCTCGTCGACTACCCGACGCGAATCGACGCTGATGCACTCTAACAAGGGAATCACGCAGGCAAACAAGGCTCCCATAACTTGTCGGGGAGACGTGAGACTCGGGTTCGGGGGACTCGGGTTAGCATGACGAGGCCATCATGAAAATGGCGACACCCAAGTCTGAAATCTGATGCGAGCTCCGGCTGCAAGCTTCCCACGAAAGCTGACCCGTCAAAACCCAGGACGCGCTCGTCAAAAGGCACCGGCACACCCGAGTTGCGGCGTACTCGGCCACCGTAGAAAAATGATACTAGCAGCATCGGGGTCGGAGGGGGGGGCGGGAGCAGGAGCGAGGGGGGGCGGGATAACACGAGGGGCGAGTGAAAGGGGGATGCGTTTGCAGGTGGAGGGAAAGAAGGAGGGGGGGGTTAACGCGCCAAACCCTGAAGCGTTAACTCCCCCCGCCATCTCTTCCTTCTCTGCAAACGCATCCCCCTGTCACTCGCCCCTCCTGTTATCCCGCCCCCCTCGCTCCTCCTCCCGACCCCCCCCACATCCCACCCTGCTGCCCAGTTTCTCATCCTGAATCGTTTTTGTTACGGTCCCGAGGCCCGGTGAGGGCCCCCGGGAAGCTGAAAATGGCGAAAAACTTCCCGCCGTGACTTTTTCACAACGCGAGGGGGTCTGGGTGCTGCGCTCTCACTGGCTTGGCGTCACTGTTTGCTCCACGATCTCGTACCGCCACCGCGAGTACTCCCCTTCCAGCACGGCGGCCGTCAGCGCGCCCACGGCCTGCTCGATGGGCGCACGCGGCACCGGCGCCCCCTGGAAGGTCCGCGTCATGGACTCCGTGCCTGGAGGGGCAGAAAACAACATAAGCACAAGCAACATAAGAAAAGAACACAACATAAGCAAAAAAGAAAAGAACACAACATAAGAACAGAACAACATAAGCACAAGCACAGGCCAACACAGACAAAAAAACAGCATGAGCACAAGCATGAGCATAAACAAAACAGGGAGAACATGGGCCAGAGGAACAAAGAACAACATAAACAGAAACGCCTGGCAGTCCGCACGGACTTCTCGGATCGGCGCTGGACCCCCCTCCACGGCGCGCGGAGCGCGCCAAGGGCGGCGACGGAGGCGCCACCAGGGGGGGGCCAGCGTAGGTCCAAAACATCCGCGCGGAGTTCCGATAGTGTACGTTTACGCCGTGTTTTTGTTGTGCCGATCTTGGCCACCGTCGATCTTGGTCTGGATCCTCCACGCATATCGGCGGCGGCCGACATGGACCAGGGGCAAGGTCGGTATCAGCAAGACCCCGCAACAACTTGGCCGCGGTCCCCATGTTTGTGCCCTCGAAACCCTCGTTGAGGGCCCGCAGGGGCAGCAGCAACTCGGCCTGCAGCGCCGCGGCGACCGCAGCGAAGCTCGTCTTCGGGCAGCCGGGGGGGGCCAGGCGCGGGGCGCCGATCTCCTCCAGCGGCTGCTCACCGCCTCCCCCTCCCTCCTCCTCCTCCTCCTCCTCCTCCTCCTCCTCCTCCACCTCCTCCTCATCCTCCTCCTCCGCCTGCTCGACGACAGCTCGTTCTTCTTTGACTGTGGCTCGGGCTGTCGTGCTGTCCGCCTCCACCTCCTCCTCCACCTCCACCTGCACCTCCACCTCCACCTCCACCTCCACCTCCACCTCCACCTCCTCCTCCTCCTCCTCCTCCTCCTCCTCCTCCTCCTCCTCCTCCTCCTCCTCCTCCTCCTCCTCCTCCTCCTCCTCCTCCTTCCTTTGCCCTATAGGTAACTTGTCCCTGTCGCACCCCGTCGGGTCCCCGAGGCCCGTTTTTAGGGCGTGCCGGGCGTTTCGCCCGAGACTTCCTTACCATTTATAACTCTGAAGCTGAAAAGTGGCGACAGCTACACAGATGGAGGGCGGGTGCGTTTCAAAATATGGCTCTGGCCGTAGCCCCGCGCACATCCGTTTCAAAAATTGTAACAAGTTGCACGGAGGGATTGGGGGCGGGTGGTTTTCAACATGTGGCTCTCCCCTGAGCGCCGCGCACATTCGTTTAACAATTTCACAAGAGCTTCACGGATTGAGGGCGGGTGGCTTTCAAAATGTGGTAATCGCGTGCAAAATCACAAGAGCTTCATGGTTTTCAAAGTGTAGCCCTCGCCTCAGCGCCGCGCACATTCGTTTTACAAATTTGCAAGAGCTTCACGGATTGAGGGCGGGTGGCTTTCAAAATGTAGCTCTCGCATTAGCACCGCGCACATTCGTTTTCAAAAAATCACAGGAGCTTCACGGATTGAGGGCGGGTGGTTTTCAAAATGTGGCTCTCGCCTTAGCGCCGCGCACATTCGTTTCAAACTGTACCAGAGTTTCACGGATTCCCATGATCAACGTACCAGAAACTGTTTAGGAAGGGCTCAAGATTATGCAGGTGCAACAGTTATGTTGGTATTGCGGTGTTGCAATACCAAGAATGGCGTTCTGGCCATATTCCGGATCGTCACGACGCAGCAGTCAGGCTGATACGTGGCGTTGAAATCCCGAGAGCAATGTCCTGCCATGATTCAGGATATTCAAACGGTTGTCTTCCAACGAGGCAGTTCCATCAATGGAAATAAACCCTTGTAGAGGCCTATGAAGAGGGAGCTTGGAGGGAGGGTTAATTCCAACATGGCTCATGATTCCTGGCTTTACATTGGTCCTCCTCCTCCTCCCCCTCCTGCTCCCCCTCCTGTTACTCCTGACCCTCCCCCTCCTCCTTCTCCTCCTCTTCCTCCTCGTCCTCCTCTTCCTCCTCCTCCTCCTCCTCTTCCTCCTCCTCCTCCTCCTCCTCCATTCCTTCTCCTTATAGATAACTCCTCCCTGTCGCAAACAGATGCCGGTTTTTAGGGCGGGTTTGGCGTTTCGCCTGAGACTTCCTCACCATTTATGATTCCGACGCATAGGAAATGACAACCGCTTCACAGATGGAGGGCAGGTCGTTTTCAAACTGTGGCTCTCGCCTTAGCCCCGCGCACATTCGGTTTCAACATGTGCAAGAGCTCCATGGATTGAGGGCGGGTGTTCAAAATGTGGCTCTCGTCTTAGCGCCGCGCACATTCGTTATAAACGGGCGGAAAGGTTTCACGGATTGAAGGCGGGGGCGGGTGGTTTTCATAATGTAACTCTCGCCTTAGTGCCGCGCATATTAGTTTTCAAACTTTGCAAGACCTTCACGGATCGAGGGCGGTTTCTGTTCAAAATGTGACTCTCGCCTTAGCGCCGCGCACATTCGTTTTACAAATTTGCAAGAGCTTCACGGATTGAAGGCGGGTGGTTTTCAAAATGTAGCTCTCGCCTTAACGCCGCGCACATTAGTTTTCAAAATAACACAAAAGCTTTACGGAATGAGGGCGGCGGCTTTCGCAAAATGTGGCTCTCGCCTTAGCGCAGCGCACACTCGCTTTACACATTTGCAAGAGCTTCACGGATTCATGGCGGCTCCTTTTTCAAAATGTGGCTCTCGCCTCAGCGCCGCGCACATTCGTTTTACAAATTTGCAAGAGCTTCACGGATTGAGGGCGGGTGGCTTTCAAAATGTAGCTCTCGCCTCAGCGCCGCGCACATTCTTATTCAATATTCACAAGAGCTCCACGGATTAAGGGCGGGTCGTTTTCAAAATGTAGCTCTCGCCTCAGCGTCGCGCACATTCGTTTTACAAAAAAAATCAAGAGCTTTACGGAGTGAGGGCGGTTGCTTTTTCAAAATGTGGTTCTCGCCTTAGCGTAGCGCACATTCGTTTTACACATTTGCAAGAGCTTCACGGATTGAGGGGCGGTTCCTTTTCAAAATGGGGCTCTCGCCTTAGCGCCGCGCACATTCGTTTTACAAATTTGCAAGAGCTTCACGGATTGAGGGCGGATGGCTTTCATAATGTGGCTCTCGCCTTAGCGCCGCGCACATTCGTTTTCAAAAAATCACAAGAGCTTCACGGATTGAGGGCGGTTCCTTTTCAAAATGTGGCTCTCGCCTTAGCGCCGCGCACATTCGTTTTCAAAATTTGCCAGAGTTTCACGGATTCCCATGATCAACGTACCAGAAACTGTGTTTTGGAAGGACTCAGGATCATGCGGGTGCCGGAGTTATGTTGATTCGCGGTGTTGAAGCATCAAAAATGGCGCTCTGGCGCGACTCCAGATCGTCAAGACGCAGCAGTCAGGTTGATACGTGGCTTTGAAATCCCGAGAAAAATGTTTTGGCATGCTTCAAGATCTTCAAACGGTTGTCTTCCAACGGGGCAGTTCCATCAACAGAAATGAACCGTTGTGGGGGCCTGTGAAGAGGAAGCTTGGAGGGAGGGCTCATTCCAACATCGTTCATGACTCCTGGCTTTACATTGGTCCTCCTCCTCCTCCTTCTCCTCCTGCTCCTCCTCCTGTTCCTCCTGACCCTCCTCCTCCTCCTGTTCCTCCTGACCCTCCTCCTCCTCCTCCTCCTCCTCCTCATCCTCTTCCTTCTCCTCCTCCTCATCCTCCTCCTCCGCCTGCTCGACGACAGCTCGTTCTTCTTTGACTGTGGCTCGGGCTGTCGTGCTGTCCGCCGCGCACTCTTCTCGTCTTGGCAGCTGCCGGTGGCCGCTCGGAAGGAGGGCGGCTCCTTCTGGACGTGCGGCTCTCGCCCGAGGCTTGCTCCGACCTTCTGATCCCGAGTCTCGGAATGTCCAACAGCTGACCAGATGGACAGTTCTATGTCAGAAGTGTCTCTCGCCCTGGGCGTCGTGGAATTGAAGGAAGCTTGAAGTTCCAGCCAACTACACAGATGGAGGACGGACCCTTTCTCAAAAAGATGGATCTCGCGCAAGGCTTCCATGCCTCTACGTTCTTACATTTTCAAGCCTCTAACAGCTAGTGATATGAATGACGGCTCCTTTCCAAAATAGAGTTTTCGCCTGAAATTTCCAAGAGGCTTTATGACTACGATAATTGTTCGGCAGCTGAGCAGCTCAAAGTTTCCAGCAGCTGACCAGACTCCCTTTCGAACTCGCTGTGCATGTACAGCTACGCGACCGCATCTCAATATGATCGCGGGCGGGCACTTCAAATATTGGTGGGATCTCGACATGAATGTCCGTCCACCTTTGTCTTTAAAACTAACACCAGTTTCAAACACGGAGGGCGGGTGGTTTTCAAAATGTGGCTCTCGCCTTAGCGCCGCGCACATTCGTCTTAAAAGTTCGCTGCAAGTTCAAGGATTCGCACGGTTGAGGTTCCAGGAACGGCGTTCTGGCACGACTCAGGACTGACAGGACGCAATAGTATATTTGAGTCGT
>CAUYUJ010006830.1:47500-50883 GCA_963575745.1 Prorocentrum cordatum
TGAGCACGGGCCACATCGACTTGGCCTTCGAGGGATCTCTGTCTACGACCTCACCAGAAGCGCGGGCTATGTGAGTTCCCCTGTCCAGCACCAGCACTTCTGAGCACGGGCCACAACGACTTCCCCATCGGGGGGATCTCAGTCTACGACCTCACCAGAAGCGCGGGCTGCGTGAGTTCCCCTGTACAGCACCAGCACTTCTGAGCACGGGCCACATCGACTTGGCCCTCGGGGGGATCTCAGCCTACGACCTCACCAGAAGCGCAGGCTGTGTGAGTTCCCCTGTACAGCACCAGCACTTCTGAGCACGGGCCACATCGACTTGGCCCTCGGTGGATCTCTGTCTACGACCTCACCAGAAGCGCGGGTTGTGTGAGTTCCCCTGTACAGCGCCAGCACTCCTGAGCACGGGCCACATCGACTTGGCCCTCGGGGGGATCTCTGTCTACAACCTCACCAGATGCGCGGGCTGTGTGAGTTCCCCTGTGCAGCACCAGCACTTCTGAGCACGGGCCACATCGACTTGGCCCTCGGGGGGATCTCTGTCTACGACCTCATCAGAAGCGGAGGTTGTGTGAGTTCCCCTGGACAACACCAGCACTGCTGAGCACGGGCCACATCGACTTGGTCCTCGCGGGGGTCTCTGCCTACGACCTCACCAGAAGCGCGGGCTGTGTGAGTTCCCCTGCACAGCACCAGCACTGCTGAGCACGGACAACATCGACTTGGCCCTCGGGGGGATTTCTGCCTACGACCTCACCAGAAGCGCGGGCTGTGCGAGTTCCCCTGGACAGCACCAGCACTTCTGAGCACGGGCCACATCAACTTGGCCCTCTGGGGGATCTCTGTCTACGACCTCACCAGAAGCGCGGGCTGTGTGAGTTCCCCTGTACAGCGCCAGCACTTCTGAGCACTGGCCACATCGACTTGGCCTTCGGGGGGGTCTCTGTCTACGACCTCACCAGAAGCGCGGGCTGTGTGAGTTCCCCTGTGCAGCACCAGCACTCCTGAGCACGGGCCACATCGACTTGGTCCTCGGGGGCGTCTCTGCCTACGACCTCACCAGAAGCGCGGGCTGTGTGAGTTCCCCTGGACAGAAACAGCACTGCTGAGCACGGGCCACATGGACTTGGCTCTTGGGGGGATCTCTGTCTACGACCTCACCAGAAGCGCAGGCTGTGTGGGTTCCCCTGGACAGAAACAGCACTGCTGAGCACGGACAACAACGACTTCCCCCTCGGGGGGATCTCTGTCTACGACCTCACCGGAAGCGCGGGCTGTGTGAGTTCCCCTGTGCAGCACCAGCACTCCTGAGCACGGGCCACATCGACTTGGCCCTCGGGGGGGTCTCTGCCTACGACCTCACCAGAAGCGCGGGCTGTGTGAGTTCCCCTGGACAGAAACAGCACTGCTGAGCACGGGCCACATGGACTTGGCTCTTGGGGGGATCTCTGTCTACGACCTCACCAGAAGCGCAGGCTGTGTGGGTTCCCCTGGACAGAAACAGCACTGCTGAGCACGGACAACAACGACTTCCCCCTCGGGGGGATCTCTGTCTACGACCTCACCGGAAGCGCGGGCTGTGTGAGTTCCCCTGTACAGCACCAGCACTCCTGAGCACGGGCCACATCGACTTGGCCCTCGGGGGGATCTCAGCCTACGACCTCACCGGAAGCGCAGGCTGTGTGGGTTCCCCTGGACAGCACCAGCACACTCTGCCTGCCAGCCACGTGGCGCAGGTGGGTGGGGGGCCTTCGGCTGCCCTGGACAGAGAAGCCACACAGATCCCCACTTGGGTGCACTGAGAACTGCGAACTGATGAGGAGGGAGCAGCAAGAAGAGGGGAGGAGGAGGAGGAGGAGGAGGAGGAGGAGGAGGAGGAGGAGGAGGAGGAGGAGGAGGAGGAGGAGGACGACGACGAGGAAGAGGAGGAGGAGGAGGCGGAGGAGGAGGAGGAGGAGGAAGAGGAGTAGGAGCAGAAGGAGGAAGAGGAGTAGGAGTAGGAGGAGGAAGAATAACGTCATGGCCAAGATGCTTATGCTTGGCCAACTTAAATGGAGGAGGAGGAGGAGGAGGAGGAGGAAAAGGAGGAGGAAAAGGAGGAGGAGGAGGACGAGGGAGGTGGGGGAGCTGATACCAACTGGAGCGGAGGAGAGCATGCCGAAGAGGTGGAGGAGGGACGGAGGGATGGCGGAACGGAGGAAGCAGGAGAAATGGAGAGGAGGAGGGGAGGTGGAGAGGACGGGAGAAGAGAAGGAGGGGGGCGGAGAGGCCTGACTACACTCGCTGGTGCTTGAGCCGAGATCGGTGATTGACGTGCTGATACGGACAGGATGTGTTGATCGCCAGGGAAGGGGGGATTGGGAGATCGGAATCCCTGCGATAGCACTGCAGTGGGAAAGGGGCGGGGTCGGGCCAGCGATAGAACTAACATGGGACAATTCGGTGCCAAAGCAGGGTTGTGTCTTGCCGACGCTGGTACCGCGTGACCCACCAGAAGCTTGCGCCTGATCAGGAAGGGAAACGCACTGTTTGGATGGCTACGCGCACGCTAGCATGTGCATGTGTGCATGTTTGTCTATGTCTCTGTGTGTCTCAATCTCTCTCACTCTCTCTCTCTCTCTCTCTCTCTCTCTATATATATATATATATAGATCCCTCGTCCTCCTCCTCCTCCTCCTCCTCGTCATCCTCCTCCTCCCCCTCCTCCTCCTCTTCTTCTTATTCTTCTAATTATTATTATTGTGATTATTAGTATTATAAGCATTCGTGCTCTTATTGTTACTATTATTACTAATCATAGTATTGTTATTATTAGTATTGTTACTATTAGTAGTAGTAGTAGTAGTAGTAGTAGTAGTAGTAGTAGTAGTAGTAGTAGTAGTAGTAGTAGTAGTAGTAGTAGTAGTAGTAGTAGTAGTAGTAGAAGTAGAAGTAGTAGTAGTCGTAGTAGTAGCACAAGTATCATTAGTAGTAGTAGTAGTAGTAGTACTCGTGTTAGTAGTTTGGTGTCTTCCTATTCTTAGTATGATTATTACGCTTCTTAGTATTATTCGTATTAGTAGTAGCATTATTAGTAGTGTTCGTATTACTAGTAATATTATTAGTAGTAGTAGTACTAGTAGTAGTCGTAGTAGTAGTAGTAGTAGTAGTAGTAGAAGTAGACGTAGTAGTAGTAGTAGTAGTAGTAGTAGTAGTAGTAGTAGTAGTAGTAGTAGTAGTAGTAGTAGTAGTATAAGTAGTAGTAGTAGTAGTAGTAGTAGTAGCAGTAGTAGTAGTAGTAGTAGTAGTAGTAGTAGTAGTAGTAGTAGTAGTAGTAGTAGTAGTAGTACTAGTACTAGTACTAGTAGTAGTAGTAGTAGTAGTAGTAGTAGTAGTAGTAG
>CAUYUJ010006831.1:0-42500 GCA_963575745.1 Prorocentrum cordatum
GAGGAGGAGTTGGAGGCGGAGGAGGAGGAGGAGGAGGAGGAGCCTCCTGGGAGGCCCTCGTCGTCGAGGAGGAGGAGGAGGAGGAGGAGCCTCCTGGGAGGCCCTCGTCGTCACCGCTGGATTCGCTTCGACATCCTGATCAGAACGGAGGAGGAGGAGGAGCCTCCTGGGAGGCCCTCGTCGTCACCGCTGGATTCGCTTCGACATCCTGATCAGAACGCACCCCAGGAGAGGTCCAGGGAGTAGCAGTATCAGTACCTTTTCGCCTCCTTAGATTTACCCCAAAATTGACCCCCCCCTGCGAATCCAACAAAATACGCAGGGCGTCCCGTAGATCCATGGTTCATCCTGCGCATGTGTGTAGATTGGCAGAGGAAATCAAGTTTTGGGGTACGTACACCAATCCTGCAGTCGACCCCCTGCTCGAAGGACCGTTGCGGACGGCGCCCCCGCCGCCGCCAGTGGGCCCCGCTTGCCCGACGTCGTGCGCCGCGCCCGCCGCAAGGACCTCATGAGGAGGAAAAAAAACCGATCACCCGCTGCCCTTCCAGTCGTTGTCTCCCCCTTTGTGGAGCCTCCTGGAAGGCCCTTGTCGCCACCGCTGGATTCGCCTCGGAATCCTGGTCGGAACGCACCCCGGGAGAGGTTTGGGCAGTACACTCAACGCGTGTGGTAAGGTTGAGGGCACCCTTGCATTCTAGCCTGTTCGGCCCATCCTTCGGCCGTCCCCAGCCCAAAGCACTTCAAACTCGGCGTCCAAGGGGCTTGCATCCCTACCGCGCATCCTTGCGATACGCGTTGAACGCAACGTTCTCGGTACCTCGTGGTCTCCCCAGGATCGGCGGGCGGCAACGGGGGGGGGCATGAAGGGGGGGGGGGGTCGAGGCTCGCCGTGAGAGAAGCGGTCCGAGAGGGGTCCCACAGCGGCCCCGCAGCGGCCACCGCGGGCCCAGGGTGAGCAGGAAGGGCACGTGCTTCTCCACCTTGGCATCGCTCGGACGTGTGCGTATTTTTCCTCGGCGGCGGCCATCGAGGAGCATCCTGGATCATACCCTGCGAGAGCAGCGCGCGCACGAGACCGACAAGTACACAGGGAATGGACGTCCGAGCGACGGCCAAGTCACCCACGTGCACTGGCTCCCCCCCCGTGACTCAAGTCGGGCATGCCCCTCTACACGAGGAATATCCAAAATTAATCAACTAATAGGATTGGGACGATTGTTTGACTATGTTAGACCGCTCTTCTTTATAGTTTAAACTACTCTTTAATGTTCGCCCAGAATCCGCCTGTAGGAGGACATGCCCGACCGAACCTTCGACAAACACCCGCGAGGACCCCAGGGGTTACCGCTCCGAGCCGCCGCAGCTCCTCTCGGCGCGGGGCGCCAGCCCAGAGAGGTCTTCCTCCTCCTCCTGCTCCTTCTCCTTCTCCTTCTCCTCCTCCGCCTCCTCCTTGGGATGCAGCTCCTGGGAGGCCAAGTTCAGCATCGGCGCTGTGGTCGCACAGCCTGATGCGGTATAGAGTCGGACCGAGGTGTAAGTATAAGGTCGAGGTCGGTTCGGGGAGGGCTCCCTATTGTGGGTTTCTGGATAAGCGTTGGGCCCCCCCCCGACGGGGGTCAGCCTCGCCTCGTCGTCGCGCCGCGACGGGGGTCGGAGCGCCTTCGGCGCAGGGTGGCTGCCCGCGACGGCGGTCGATGTGGGGCCGTCGGCGGGGGTGACCCCCCCCCCGACGCTTATGAAGGAGCTCGGAGTGGTGTTCGTCGTGTTTGGTGGATGCTCTCTTGCATCCCGGGGAGGGTACCCGCGGATGCTCTGCTGGTTCTGGCCGGCGGACGGCCTCCCGCTCTTTTGAGGGCTGCTCTTCCGGCCCAAATCCGGCTACAATCCCCTGACCCAGCCTCGTGAACCGCTCTTGCCAAGGCCTCCTCCTCTTTGTCTTGGGCTGGCCCCTCCCTCCTTGGACTGTCCTCCCGGGAGTCGTCGCATCTCATCTCATCCCCTACCTCCTCCCCCCCTCCCTCTCCTCCTTCCCCTACCGTCCCCTACATCGCTCTCCTTGTCCTCCTCCTCCTCCTCCTCCTCCTCCTCCTCCTCCTCCTCCTCCCGACAGGTTCTGGTCCGAGCCGCCCCAGCTCATCTCGGCGCGGGGACCGCGCGGCGGGGTGCCCGAGCCCGCCGACGAGGCCGACACGTTGGCCTCGCTCCGGGCGGTGCTGCACTCCTCGACCGGCGAGGCTCGGTGCGAGCGATGCTGGCCTTGCTTTCCGCTACCACTACCATAAAAGTAGGAGGGGGGTGGGGCTCCTCCCCCTCCTCCTCCTCCTCCTCCTCCTCCGCCTCCTCCTCCTCCTCCTCCTCCGCCTCCTCCTCCTCCCCCATCCCTCGTCTCCTCCTCCGCCTCCTCCTCCTCCTCTTCATCCTCCTCTCCACCTTCTTCCCTCCCCTCCGACCTTATGGTAGTGGTAGTGGAAAACAGGCCCATCAAACGACGTGGGTATGGAAAGAATGGGTACGCAATCGCAGGAGGGAACAGTCCCAGAGATCCAGCGCATTGAAACAAAAACAAGACGGAGTTTTTTCACAGTTTTCGGGCTCCAGGGGCCCTCGCCAGGCCCCGGGACCGACAGAAAACGACTCAGGATGAAAAACCGGTCCTGGTCGAGACTTGCGGGGATTCCGTATTGAACAAAAACACGACATCGGATCTCTGGGGTACCCATGCCGCTATCCTTCGCCCGATTTCCCCCTTGTTCGCCCATCGCGGAGGGCCCCTCGTCGCCACCGCTGGGTTCATGGTCAGAGCGCACCCCAGGAGAGGACCCGGTAGTAGCGGTATCGGTGTCTTCGTGTACAGCAGTTCTTGCTCATTTAGGACTCGCTGTCCGCGCCGCCTCGGAGTGTGCCACTCGAGCTGCCGCTGTCGGTTTGGGACCGCATCTGATGTTGGACATCGTACCAATTTGTCCGTAACTCCGGACCGAGGTCAAAGGTCGAAGACGGTTCGGGCTTTGGCACCTTGGGGACGGCACCCTTGGATGTTCTGTGCGATTTGGCCAGCGGAGGGTCTCATGTTCTTGACGGATGTTATTATGTCCTAGGTTCGACTGTAAGGAAAGAGTGGGTACGATATCGGACGAGGACAAGGTATCCATGCCGATATCCCTCGCCCGTGTTCCCCCCTTTTGTTGATGTTTTTCATTCCACGTGCGCCGTGAAGTTTCATCTCATCGCCAGCGCAGACGTTCCCTGCCTAGCCGCCGACACAAAAAGTGCCGTGAAGTTTTCCAGAAGTCCTTCGGAAGCTCCTTCCAAGAGTTTCCCCCCAGGTCCTTCGGAAGGGTGCTGGAACATGCCTTTCTGGCGATCCGCTGTCCGCGGCTGTGACTCCACAATTACCCATCCGTAGTTGAAAGTATTTTTGGAGTCTTAGATTCCAGTCAACCGTAAGCGCCTTCCTACTTCAATGATCAAGTGGCTTCTTCTGTTCCGTCCTCCCAGGGAGCATGTGTAAATCCAATATATTTTCAACGCCTTCCTACTTCATGTGTCTACCTATTTCTTCCGATTGAGGGGTATGCTGTTCCCGTTTTGTTCAAGGACCACATCCCAGAAACAAGTCCGAGCACCCTGCGAAAAGTATCGAAACGCTGACTGCCCGACACGCTAGCGAAGGGCCCGACACGAGAAAACATTATCCAGTGTTGGTACTTCCTTGGTGCTCGACATTCTTGTGTTCAAGGCCTCCGTGGTCCCTGGCAACGACAGGGCCGTTTCTGCTACCGGTCCCGTTTTGCCATTTTTGTTGCCGTTTCCGACGCCGTTGTTTGCCGGTTCTGTCGCCATTGTTGTTGCCGGTTCCGGCTTTGGTTCCATTTCAGGGGCAGTTGTTGTTGTTGCTGTTGTTGTTGTTGTTGTTGTTGTTGTTGTTGTTGTTGTTGTTACTGGTTGCCGTTGTATTACCGCTTCCATGTTCGAGACATCTTTCCGGAGAAGATGAGAAACCTCCCTACACCGTTTCTGGGGCCAACTGAGCGACGCAAGAAAACATGCTTGTCTGCGCCGACAGTGGCGCATAAGTTGCCCGCGTAATCTCGCGCGTAAGCGCCCTCGTCTCTAGTTAAACGTAGCGCGCTGGCGGCCCGCGTAAGCCACCGCGTACGGTCGCCATGTCATCTCGCGCACGGAGTTCGGCCACGCGCAGAGGGGGGTGGGGGGAGGGGGGAGGGCTTCTTAGAAGCACCCCTGCTTCTTAGAAGGCGCGGGCTTTATCCGTATACAGGGCCGCTGCCTTTTACAAAGCAGCATCCTTCTAAGAAGCCCTCCCCCCTCCCTCCACCCCCTTGTGCGTGTCGCCAATAAGATCGAGGGTGAAGCAAGTCGGAACATCATATCTCCACAAGCATGTACCCCTTTCGGGCGTCCCCAGACCCCCGACGTGGTGATTTTTTCACAACCTCGGACCCCTTCCCCGGGACCGGTTTCTCACCCTGAGTCGTTATTTGACGGTCTTGGGGCCCGGTAAGGGCCCCTGGAGGCCGAACATAGCGAAAAACCTCCCGTCGTAATGTTGTTTCATGGCTCGAGGGGGTCTGGGAGCTCACATCAAGGCCAAAAGCAAGTCGGAACATCGTACCTCCGAGAGCCCGCACACTTCTCGGGCGTCCTCCTCCCCTCCTACTTCCTCCTCCCCCTCCTCCTCCTCCTCCTCCTCCTCCCTCCTCCCCTCCCTCCTCCTCCCCTCCCTCCCCCTCCTCCCCCTCCTCCTCCTCCTCCTCTCCTCCTACCTCCTCCTCTCCTCCTCCTCCTCCTCCTCCTCCTCCTCCTCTTCAGTCCTCCCCCTCCTCCCCTCCTCCTCCCTCCTCCTCCCGCTCCTCCTCCCCCTGCTCGTACCCCCCCCCCTCCCGGCGTCCTCCCTGCAGGAGGCCGACGCGCTGGGGCCGGCGCCCCGCAGGCGCGTCTCGGCGCGCGGGGCCGCCGAGGCGGCCTGCTGGGCGAGCGACGGCGGGGCCGCCCGCGGGGGCAGCACGTCAGCACGAGCGAAACGGGTACGGCAAAACTGGGCGCCATGCCCCTCGAGTCATGAACAAAATCTTGCGAGGGGGAGGGTTTCGCGGCTTTCGGGCTCCAGGGGCCCTCGCCGGGCCCCGGGACCGACAGGAAGCGACTCAGGATGAAAAGCCGGTCCTGGGGAATGGGTCGAGCTTTGCGGGGACTCCGTATTTCGTATAATCACGACATCGGACCTTTGGGGTACCCATGCCGGTATCATTCGCCCCTTTTCCCCCCTTGTTCGCCCTCCGGGGGGGGCCATCGTCGCCACCGCTGGGTTCGCCTCGGGATTCATGGTCAGCGCGCACCCCAGAAGAGGGCCAGGGAGTAGCGGTATCGGTGCCTCTTTGTATATTCTCATTTTCATTTTGAACATGACTCGCGGTCCGCGCCGCCGCGGCTTGTGTCCATTTGAGACAAACGGCCGCCTGTCCAACAGCGGCCGCTGTTGGTTTGAGACATCTCTAGTTGTTGGGTATTGTACCCGCTTCTTCCGTACCCAGTTCGGGCGTCCAAAGCACGAGGTCCTTCGGCTGTGACGTCGCGAAGTTGCGGATGAAGGTTCGGCGGCGAGCGGGGGAGGGAATTTTTCGGGTTCGAGGTTCGAGGTTTTCAAACGTTTTCGTCGGTTTTCGGAGGTTTTTCAGCCACGGGATGCTTGCCAGCAGTTGCGCCTCGCCGCGGGCGTTTCGTGGGTGCCGGGATCGTCCCGAACGGCCGCATGAGACCCGAGTTATGGCCCAAAAACCAAATCCTGCAGCGAGCGAGGGGGGGAAGTGAGAAGGAGAAGGCCTTCTCAGGAGGTGGCGGGGCTTCTCAGAAGCCCTCGCGCCTTCTGAGAAGCCTTCTGCGTCTTCGGGGGGGGGCTCAGAAAGCTTCTCGGAAGGCCAGGGGACGTCCGAGCCTTCTGAGAAGGCCCGCCCCTTCTCCCTTCCCCCCCTCGCCCGCCGCCGAAAGGTGCACGAGATGAAGGCGGCCTTGTCCGAGGAGGCGGCGCAGGACGGGCTCCACCTCGCGGCCCCGGACAAGATCGCGCCGGGAGGTGTTTCGCTTTTTGCAGGCCCCGGGGGCCCGTGCCAGGCCTCGGGGCCGTCAAACAAGGGCTCCTGGATGGGAAGCCGGTCCTGGGGAAAGGGCCTAGACCTCCCGGGGGGTCGACGTTAAGAAACTCGGGGGCGACAAAGAGGGGGGTGATGACTAGGGGGGGGGGATTTCATGGCGTGGGCCATGATTTTTCCTCAGATTTCATGGCGCCTCTTCTTATTTCATTACGTCCCTGGCCCCCCTCCCTGGGCCGCGCACATGCCGCCGGCCATGATTTGCATCCCCCCCTCTTGGACACCCCCCCCTTGGCCGCCCCCGAGAAACAGATCATGATGTCGAGGGTCTGGGGCGCAGGACGGGCTGGACCTCGTGCGGAGCTGGTCCGAGGAGGTGTCCGAGGCGCTGCTGGGCTGCAACCTGGTTCTCTACGATGCGTCAGGTCATGATCCGTGGTTTGGGTCATGAGAGGTTGCCGCGATTACTTAGGCCACCCAGATTCGGGATGAGCAAATGGGGTCGGAGGACCGCGCCGCATCGCCGGTGCGTAGGCGATGCGGCTCGATGTGGATCCCAATTTTCGCCGATGCATCGCCGACGTCGCCGATGCATCGGCGATTTGGTGCGATCCTCCGACCTCACTTACTGCGACCCCATCTGGGAGGCCTCTAAGAATAACAAAAGCTGGCATAAGCGTCAGGCTTCAGAAGGTCAGCGCGGATCCATGGAGTCGGTGCTGTACCCTGCTGGCGGCATGTCCCCCTGCGCGGTCTGGCCCGCATTCGAGGCGGCCCCCAGAGCTATGACACCTCCAGCTGAAGGGCCTCAAGCCTTCGCCTCCTATCGGCGGCGAGCGAGGGGGGGGATGAGAGAGAGAGAGCCTTCTCAGAAGGTGGCGGGATTTCTCAGAAGGCCGGAGGCCTTCAGAGGTGTGCTGCGTCTTCGCGGGGAAGGCTCAGGCAACTTCTCGGAAGGCCGGGGGACTTCGAGCCTTCTGAGAAGGCCCGCCCCTTCTCACTTCCCCCCCGGGCCGAATAGTAAGACCATTGCCCCTGCACGCGCAGCGGCCGCCTCCGCTGAGGCCGCCCAGTGCCTCTTGGATGCCTGTGGGGATGCTTGGGGAGGCCGTTCGGAAGCCTCTCAGAGGGGCGATTGTGGAGGTGTGGTGGGGCCTCTTTGGGCCCCCCTGGATCTTAATTGGGGACTCGTGGGGCCCTCCTGAGGCTTCTGGGGGAGGCCTGGTGCCGGTCTTGGGGGTCATCTTGGTTCGGACTTGAGCGGGCCGTTTTGGGGGTCGCTGAGCTGTCTTGGGGCTCTCTTGGGCCGTCTTGGGGCGATCTCTGCGGCCTCTTTGGCCGTCTTGGAGCGCTAGAGGCCAGAAAAGAGGATGCTACAATTCTATTAGAACCGATGGAACATCAATGATCTTTACTTGTTGGGACTCTCGCAGGGCTCTTCTTGGAGACCTCCTTGGGCGTCTTGGGGGCCTCGCGGGCTGCCTGGAGGCCATCTTGTGCGTCTTCGAGCGTCCTGGGGCCGTCTCGGGACTCTCTTGGACCATCTCATGGGCATCTTGGGACTCTCGTGGTCCGTCTTGGGGCCCTCTTGCCTCTGGAAAAATGGCGCAGGAACGCGCGCCTGCACGCGGGGGTACGCAATTCTCTCAAAGAAATTTGGGGGGCCTGGGCCCTTTATACACACTCCATCTCGTGCTTCGCAGCACGGTGGCGGATCTGCTACAATTCAACGGAGAAATTGCAGGGCGGCGGTTGAGCGCGTCGATGGTAGAGTTGGCGTGAGACGGTAATTATACACATGGTGCCGTCTCGACTCGTTTGCAGGGTGCCGAACAGGTTTACGATCTGCGCGAGGCGTGCCATCCATGTTTCAACGTTGATGATTTTTGCAGCACCCTCTGCCTTTCGCATCTCTCGGCCGCTTCATGTTGTACGTAGTCCGTTCCCTGTGACGTCACTTTCGGTGTGGCCCACGAGCCCCGCATTGCATGATTTAAATTTGTTCATACGATAAGCTAGCTTGCGATCATCGCTCCATGCTCCTGGTTCGGCGACCAGAAGCTGATTTGGGAGGACGGGCTCTTTCCGTCTATCCAGCTGCCTGCGGCAAGCCCCGCCGTTGTGCCAGCACAGCGCCGCAGCATGGAGGAGGATGAGGAGAATGAGTTCAAGACCCACTCCAGAGCAGCGCCCTGTCTGAACGAGCGTAGGTCTTAAACACCCTGTCCATGTCTGTTGCCTCGTGCTTACGAGCTCCAGCCTCGATTCCTTCCTCTTCTTCGCCCGATCTTCCATTTCATGATTTCGCGTTCTTCACGCTGTGTTGAGGCTCTCGTGGAGCGGTCTTGGGCCGTCTTCGGGGGGGGTCACAGGAGCTCGGTTGAGTCCTTCAGGACCGTCTGAGGGCTCTGGGGAGCCCCGGGAAACCGACTTCATTGGGTTCTGTCCTCTGGGAGGTCGTCCGTCTCGATCACGTGCTGCCACCGCTTCTGGGAGACGGCGGGTCGGGGAAGGCTGCAGCACCGCTTCCGAGCCAGGGGGGGCGCACTTATGCACGATCTCCCTGCACGCGTTGGTGCGTGCTGTCCAGCAAAAGCTCACGCGCGTCAGGCCTTGCTGGCGACCAGCGCGCATGGCGTCCGGCGCCCACGGCGATCCACCCGCATGAGACAGACGGCCCCGCGCGCAGCGAAAGCCTCGGCCTCGCGGCCCCGCCACGAAGGGGGGCCCGCGGAGTTTGAGAGGGCGTGTCCTCTCCTTTTTTTGTTTTCCTCCTCCTCCTCCTCCTCCTCCTCCCCCTCCTCCCCCTCCTCCTCCTCCTCCCCCTCCTCCTCCCCCGCCTCCTCCTCCTCCTCCCCCTCCTCCTCTCCTCCTCCTCCTCCCTCCTCCTCCTCCTCCTCCTCCTCCTCCTCCTCCTCCTCCTCCTCTCCTCCTCCTCCTCCTCCTCCTCCTCCTTCTCCTCCTCCTCCTCCTCCTCCTTCCGCCACCCTGGCGACGGGTCTGATCCGGCCGTGTTGGCAATCTGGCTCATTTCGGGGAGACGCAAGGCTCGAGTACGCGTCGAACTCGGGCTTGCCGACGCTTTTTGAGGAGCGCGTCCTGGGTTTCGACGGTTCAGCTTTCGTGGGATGTTTACAGCGGGAGCTCGCGTCGAATTTCAGATTGGGCCTGGTCATTTTCGTGATGGCCCCGTCTGGCAAACCGGAGCCCCCCGAACGCGATTCTTGCGTCTCCCCGGTCATTGCCTTGCGGGTCCCAGCGAGTAAGCATGTTCGGCTTCCGCCGAAGCAGCTCAGCAGCCGCAGCGCTCTTTGCTCTCCGAAGAGATGCCTGTGCAATGCCTGCGTGGCACGGAGTGGGCGCATGCCGCGCATTGCCCGTGCATCTTGCTGTCACTCCCAGCGAGCCCCAGCAGGTTCGAACGGATATGCTCTGCCGAGTGCTCGAAGCACTGGCTGGCTGTCGTCCGAGTGCTCGAAGCACTGGTTGGCCATCGTCCTCAGCCTCAGAGGAGGCAAAGGTACCCATACCTCTACCCCTCCCTCTTTTTCTTTTTTCCCAATCCATCCTGTGGTGTTGGGTCCTCGTTTTGAAGAGACTGCGCCCCGCGTTCCTTCCTCCCTCCTTCTTTCCTTCCTCCTCCCCCTCCTCCCTCCTCCCATCACCCTCCCCTCGCTCCCTCCATCATCATCATCATCATCATCATCATCATCATCATCATCATCATCATCACCATCATCATCATCACCATCACCATCACCATCACCATCACCATCATCATCATCATCATCATCATCATCATCATCATCATCATCAGCATCAGCATCATCATCCACATCAGCATCATCATCATCATCATCATCATCAGCAGCAGCAGAAGCATCATCATCATTACCAGCATCGCAATTTTCATAACCATCAACATCATCAGCAGCAGCAGCAGCAACAGCAGCAGCATCATCATCCGCAGCATCATCATCATCATCATCAGCACCACCACCACCACCACCATCATCATCATCATCATCATCATCATCATCATCATCATCATCATCATCATCATCATCATCATCGCCGTCACCATCACCATCGTCATCAGCATCGCCGTCAATCTCACTATCATCGCCACGCGCTTCGGCACACCCAGCACAGCGCTTTGTGGCCCCATAGGGAGCTCCACCTAAGGCCACAGTGGCGGTGTCCACATGCGTCCCCCCCACACAGCACAGCGTTTGGTGGCCCCGTAGGGCTCTCCACCTATGGCCCCAGAGGCAGTGTCCACATGCGTCCCCCCCCACGTCCCCACCCAGCACAGCGCTTCGTGGCCCCATGGGGAGCTCCACCTAAGGCCCCAGTGGCGGTGTCCGCATGCGTCCCCCCACCCAGCACAGCGCTTCGTGCCCCATGGGGAGCTCCACTGAAGGCCATAGTGGCGGTGTCCACATGCGTCTTTCCCACCCAGCACAGCGCTTCCTGGCCCCATAGGAAGCTCCACCTATGGCCCCAGAGGCAGTGTCCACATGCGTCCCCCCCACCTAGCCCAGCGCTTCGCGGCCCCATCAGGAGCTCTACCGAAGGCCCCAGTGACGGTCCACATGCGTCCCCCCACCCAGCCCAGCGCTTCGTGGCCCCATAGGGAGCTCCACCGAAGGCCCCAGTGGCGGTGTCCACATGCGTCCCCCCCACCCAGCACAGCGATTCGTGGCCCCATCAGGAGCTCCACCTAAGGCCTTCGCGGCGGTGTCCACATGCGTCTCCCCAACCCGGTACAGCGCTTCGTGGCAACATAGGGAGCTCCACATAAAGCCCCAGTTGCGGTGTCCACATGCGCCCCCCCCACCCAGCCCCCCACCCAGCACAGCGCTTCGGTCCCATAGGGAGCTCCACCTCAGGCGACGGTGTCCACATGCGTCCCCCCTCACCCAGCACAGCGCTTTGTGGGCCCATAAGGGGGCTCCACCTAGGCCCCAGTGACTGTGTCCACACGCGTATCCCCACCCAGCGCAGGACGGCCCCACTGGACCCATTCACATGCGCCCCCCCCACCCAGCACAGCGTTTCGTGGCCCCATGGGGAGCTCCACCGAAGGCCCCAGTGGCACAGTTCGCATGCGTCTCCCCCGCCCAGTACAGCCTTTCGTTGCCCATAGGGAGCTCCTCCGCATACGATACCCACAACTGCGGTACACAGCTGCACATGGTTGAGTCCTTCGCCAAGTTAATTTTGGCCTCCTGGGCGGTCCGCGTCACCACGGCTGGACTCGTCTCGAAATTCTTGTCAGAATTCTCACCGGGAGAGGTCGGGAGAGTAGCGGTATCGGTACCATGTTTGTTTCCTCACACTTTGCCTGCTGTTTTCAGGCTGTGGTTGATGAGTCGTTCCTCACACTTCGAAGGAATGAGGGGAGCAATTACCAGTCTGGAACATATCCCTATCCCTACGCTGGGCATCTCCTCATCACGATGCCAACATTAGGGATTCCCTTATCTTTTAAGGGCGCATCCCTCAGATTGTCGTCGCCTTCTGGCGTGTCAATCTTAGGGATATGGATAAGTTCGAGGCTGGTAGAGCAAGCTGTGAGTTCCAACCAGGCTGTGTGAGGATCCTCCCCAGTGCCTCAGGGACACGCGCCTCTGCGCACCTCGAGCCCCCCGCTCCTCCCCTCCCTCCCCGAGCACACAGTGCGGCACAGCACGGTGCAGTCGGACCGGGGTTTATGATGTTCCAACCTACTTTAGCCTCGATCACCAGAATGAATTTCGAGCACCACGAAAACGCCCCAAAACTCTAGGATTTTCACGTGTCGGGCCCTGGGAGACACTCTTTCGACACTTTTCCGGGTGCTCGAAATTACTTCTGGGATGCGGTCCTTAAGTAGGATGGGAACAACATAAACCGAGGTACAAGATCGAGGTCGGTTCGGGGAGGATGCCCACATGTTCTTCGTGCTTGTTGGACCTTCCTGTGCATCCTGGGGAGGGTACCCCCTGGATGTGCTGTGCGAGGTCTGGCCTGGGCCCGACTGCACGCACTGTCTCAAACAGTCGCACTCAGCAGAGGCCCAGAGCCAGACCCCCCCCCTCCCCCCCCTTCCGCCCAATGTCGAACAGCCGCACAAAGAAACGCTCACCAGGTGATGCTCACGCAATGTGGTTGCAAGACGAGGCGCCGTGAGCCTCCCAGAGCACTGGAAAAAAACACATGGCGCCACGCATATTTTGCAGCCCAGAACTCTGGCTCAGCCCGTCGCGCCGCTGGTTCTGGCCCACTAGAGGCACTGCCAAAGCTCGAAGCTCTCGCGACCAACGCGAAAACGTACCAGACTCCCTCGAGGAGGAGGAGGAGAAGGAGGAGGAAGAGGAAGAGGACAACGAGGAGGAGGAGGGGGCTAGGACGATAATAAATCCGGTCCAGAGCGTTCCAGAAGGCTCTCAGAGCGTTCCAGAGTGCTCTGAGAAGGCCGCGGCGCCCGCGACATCCTCCAGAGCCGCTGGGGGTTCAGATATTCGGGATTCAGCCTCACCCGATGTTGTCCTCGTCCTGGCGCCGTCTTAGCGCCAACCACTTCAACAGGTCCCGCCGAGCGGAGCGACACGCCATCCGCTCTCAGAGCGCATTGGGTGCCGCCGCCGCGGCGCGCTAGGCAGCAGTTTCCGGCCGCGATGCTCTTCCCGGGCAAGTGCAGCCTGTTCTCAGTTCACGCAAGATTCGGGGGGCGGCCAGGATCCCATGGCGGGGGCCATAATGCCTCCCCAGATTCCCTGGCGCCTCTTCTTATTTCAGTGCGTCCCCCGCACCCCCCCCCCCTGCGCCGCGCACATGCCCCCAGGCATGATTTGATCCGCCACCCCCCCAATTTTGGACGCCCCCCTCTCGAACGCCCCTGAAAGACGGCGCAGAGATTCGGAACGGTGGACGCGCCAGAGGCATCCTCGGCAGCCCCGCGGTCTGGCTCGGTGATCTGTGACGCACTCTTCGCGGATGAGCCCGGATTGCGAGATGTTTGCGGCAGGTCCGCGTCGTGTCGACGCGGCGGCGATCCCAGCGTTGGTGTTCGAGTTTGAGAAGCCGCCAGTGTCCCCGCACCGGTTAGTTCAATGTGGTGATCTGGCAACGGAGAATGCGCCGTTTGTTCAAGGTTGGACGATTCTCGCTGTGTCACAAGCCACCGCAGGGGTCGTTACGACGCGAGCTTGCCGTAACGGATTCTAGCACGGCGTTGTTGAGGCGTTTTTGCACGGCCTTTTGATTGGAACGCTACACACACTGCGGATGGCCTGGGCACACGAGGCCCACCGTTCAAGGGCGGGCACGGTTTCTTCGCCCCTTCCTCGCGTCACCAGGTCAGCAGGGCATCATGCCGATGTCTTGCGACGTAGATGTACAAACACGTGCACTGGCTTTACATCACTCCACCTCTCGACGCCGTTCCGTCCTCTTCTGCCTACCGCTTCCCTTCTCAAATTTCGACCCGCCCCCCTCTTCGTTTACCATGCTTCCCCGCCTCATTCGCCTGCTGCTCGTCTTCCGTTGCCCTCTCGCATTACCGGTCCTCGGTCTACTCCTCGCCTTGCGGGGCCCCATCCTGCCGTAGGTGTAGCTCGCGCGCGTGCAATCTTCCAGAGCAGCCAGAATCGCAGTAGCGGATCTGCAGAGCTCGCCACGCCAGCTCAGAGATAATGTGCATCTCTCGGCGGCCGACACCGCTATGTCGTGTTACAGGGCTGGGCCTACATGCTGTGTTGCTGGACTTCGACTGAATGTTGTTTTTCGTTTTGGCAGGGAGGTACAGGAAAACAGGTCGAGCAAAACAAAACACAAAACGACACCAACACGAAAAGCAACGTTCAGGTCCAGCCCTGTCGTGTTACCCGTGGAGCCGATCTGTAGCCCCTGCTTCGCGACCCATCGCAGTGTACGCTTTGTGTCCGCCACGCTGTCCTCCGCTGCTCCTCTGTAACTGACCGGGCGCGGGGAGGCGCCACGAGCCCCAAGTTGTTTTTGCTGCGGCTTCGAAGCCGTGCGCAGGACCGCCGCGGCCCTCTCTGTGGACAGAGAAATCGGCCCCCTCCCTCTCTGCGCCTTCCTCGGCATCGTCCTCGTGCTCGCGCCACTCCGCCTCCTGCACATGTCGCTCGTCCTCCTTCTTGCTCCCTCCTCTCCCCTTTCCCTCCCTCCTGGCTCACTCCCTCGACCCTCTGTGCCCACTCCCTGCGCCCCTCCAGCATCTCTCGCTCCATCCCGTCCCGCTGCCTGCTCCTCCTCCTCCTCCTCCTCGTGCTCCTCGTTGCGGCGGGGCCCCTCCTCCGTCGTCTTCGCTGGTCCCGGTCCCCGTCACCTTCCTCCCTCCCTCTTTCGGGGGCCCCCAAACGGGGTGGTGAACACACCGTGTGGTGAGTCGGTGGGGATTCGGGGTCACCGCAGGGTTTTGGGACTCGGGCGCTCTCCGGGGACGCCTCGGGCGACTGGGGCATCCAAGGTCCCAGAACCGTGCGCTGACGGACCGCGCGGTGAGGTCTTGGGGGATTCCGAGGTCACCGCGCGGTCTGTCACCGCACCGCTTCGGGACTCCGAACTCCTCCGTCTCCAGGGGCGCCCTCGAGGGCCCGAAGCGATCTCCCCGCCCTCGCGCGCTCCGCGGCTCGGCTCCGGTC
The DNA here is from genome assembly GCA_963575745.1 of Prorocentrum cordatum. Classification (NCBI taxonomy): domain Eukaryota; class Dinophyceae; order Prorocentrales; family Prorocentraceae; genus Prorocentrum; species Prorocentrum cordatum. The sequence continues at coordinate 14,765 of CAUYUJ010006831.1, forward strand.
CCTGCGCAGCTGTCCTCCGCTGATCCTCCCCCGGGGGGGCGGCTCGTGCGGGAGCGCGGGGCGTGCGTCGCGCGTCTCGCGCCTCGCGCAGGCGGCTCGCAGCGGGGCGCCCTGAGCGGCGGAGCGGTGGCTCCAAGAGGGGGGGTCCGTCCCGAGGGATGTTTTCCCTGAGGGCAGGGAGGGGTCCGGGGGTCTTGGATTATCGCTCGGGCGTGTGCACTGTTCTCGGCGGGGATTATCGAGGAGCATCCTGGATCATCCTGCGAAAAAGCCACGCACGAAGCTGCAAAGAGCACAGGGAAGGGACGCCCGTGCGATGGCCGGGGGTAGAGTTGCGTTGTCTTGAGGCCTCTCCTCCTGAGGGTGCGCCCCACCTCGAGCGTGAGGGCGCGCCGCCGCGAGGGAGGCGCCGGGCGTGCCGCGCGCGCTGCCAGGCCGGCCCGTGGAGGTGTCGTCATCGTCGTGCCACACGTGGGGGCGGGCGGGCCCGGGCGGCGTGCCCGCGTCCAGGGCCAGCTCTAAGTCTCAAGTGGGGCATGTCCCTCTACAGGAGGAGTATCCACAAGTGGTCCAACAATAGTCTGGGGTACGACCTTTCTAGTATGTTTGACTATTGCTTTGGTTATGGTTTGACTGTGTTTCAGAGTATTGTAGGAGTGCTTGCCCGACCCAATCCGAGGCCATCCCTCCTGGTGCTCGACCCCCTGCTCCTCCCACGGTCGGGCTGGGGTTCATGAGATCGAGGTGTGTCGGGGCTCGAGAGGCGAGGGTCACAATGCCAGCGGGGGCCAGGCAGAGCGCCAGATCTTGCAGGATCCTGCAGAGCCAGGGCTGCACTGGTCCGGGTTGAGGCGCGGGATCCTGGAAGATTCTGCAGGATCCTGTATCGCCTGACTGACCCGGGTCTGGAGTGATCCGGGTCAGTCGATCCCCGAGTCTGCTCGGGGAGGGGTAACCCCTAGTGTCCTTCGTGCTCGTGAGATGTTTTGGTGCATCCCGGGGGAGGGCACCCTCGAAGGTTCTCCAGCCTGGCCGGCGGAGGGTCTCATGGTCTTGAAGGATGTTCGTCTGTCCAGATCCGACCGTGCTCCTGCTACCGCACCTCCTGCCGTCTCTCCTGCGCAGGCGTTCTGGCTCGAGGCAGCGGCCGGGCTTCCAGCGTTGCGCCCATGGCCTCTGCAGCATCGTCCATTGCGCAGAGAACTTTCGAGCTGGAGAACAGAATCCAGCAGGTGGACGACAAGGCGATGTACAAGGTTGACGAGGCAGAGCAGGAGCAGATCTACCAGGCCCACCCGTGGAGGGAAGACGTGCACTTCTTCAAGCTCGTGCGCATGTCTGCCGTGGCGCTCGTCAAGATAGTGATGCATGCAAAGTCTGGGGTGCCGCGCGAGGTGATGGGCCTCATGCAGGGGAAGGTTACTCTTAAGTCGGGCCTGTTCCTCTAGAGGAGGAATATTCAAAAATAGTTTAAACAATGGTCGGGGCACTATTGTTCGAGTGTAGTTTGACCATATTTGAGCATTTTCTGAGTATGGTTCAATTCCTCGAAAATCCCCCTGTATGGGGACACGCCCGACTTAAGGTTACTCCCGACGGTTCTTTTGTCATCATGGACGCCTTTCCGTTGCCGGTGGAGGGAACAGAAACGCGGGTCAATGCCGGCGCGGGCGCCAACGAGTTCATGGTTTCCTTTACGGAGGCGTGCGAAAGGTTGGGCAAGGGCGAGAACGTCTGTGGGTGGTACCATTCGCATCCAGGCTATGGCTGCTGGCTAAGCGGTATCGATGTGCAGACGCAGATGACGTACCAACAGCACCAGGAGCCCTTTCTCGCGGTGGTGGTGGACCCTGTGCGGACCCACTCTGCGGGTAAGGTTGATATCCGAGCTTTCCGGACGTACCCTCCAGGATACACCCCACCCGGTGATAGTCCTTCGGAGTACCAGTCGGTTCCTCTGGATAAGGTGGAGGATTTCGGGGTCCACTGCAAGCAGTACTATCCGCTGCCCGTGGAGATCTTCAAGAACAGCATGGACTGCTCGATCCTGGAGCTCCTGTGGAACAAGCACTGGATCGACACGCTGTCGACGTCCCCGCTTTTGCATGGCCGCAGCTCCTGTAATCAGATGGTGCGCGACTGCGTCCAGAAGATGGAGCAGATTGACGCCGCAGCCGCGGCGCAGACCCGGCTGCGGACGGCGATGCATGAGCCGCACAGGCACAGGGAGGACGGTTTGTTGAGCAAGGTCTCCATCGACGCGGCCAAGAGCGCTGGGGAACAGGTGCAGGGTCTCACCAACCAGGTTGTCAAGCTCGCGCTCTTCCCCCACAGGTGCCGACCTCAGGCGCCAGCTTCCAGCGGGCCGACGCTGCCACCTCCCTCCCCTCGTCCTCCCTGGAGGTCCCCAAACACCCAGAGGCCTTCGACATGGATGAGAGCACTTCCAGAATGGAGGAGCGAGCGTCCTGAGTGGAGATCGGGTCCCCCACTCTGCTGTTGGAGGCTGGAGGCGTGCCACCACAACCAGCCAGGCACCTCCATCGAGGAGGCCCACGACGACTCCCCGGGCTGGAGATTGGACACGTCTCCAGCGGGACGCCGCGAAACGGGGTAACCACACCACCAGGAGGACCCTCTGGGTCTCCTCGCGATGGTGGTGGTGGTGCCCTTGTGCAGCCAGGATGTTGCACGGGCCGCCACGCTGCTCCCGGGCAGGCTGTGCTGCCCGGCGAAATGGGGAACAGGACTACACGTAAGAGTGACCTTTCGCCAGAGTGACCTCTGGTGCGGGCACGATGGGGTCCCCCGAGCACCGATTGCGATGCGACAGCAGCGTCTTGCGCGCCTGCGTTTGGTCCCCCCGCGGCCCCCCGAAAGCCGCGCACCAAAGGTCGCTCTTACCCAGGGTCACTCTTGCGTGTAGCCGAAGAATCAGGAGGGGAAAAAACACACAGACACAATTAACCTGCCACTCCCAGGAAAATATGGGAAAATATGGGAAGTGGTGGGGAAGACAGAAGCCCAGAAAATATGGGAAAATATGGGGATTTTTTTTATTTGTGTGTATTTATTTGTGTGTCCTGGGGCCCCTTCAGAAGAAGCAGGCAGACGACGACGAGCGCGCAGGCGGGAGGCCGGGGGCCGGCGGGGCGGGGCGGGCAGGCGGAAGGGGGGCCGGGCGGCGACAGCAGGCAGGGAGCAGGAGGAAGGGCTCCTGCTCCTCCTCCTCCTCCCCCTCCTCCTCCTCCTCCTCCTCCTCCTCCTCCTCCTCCTCCTCCTCCTCCTCCTCCTCCTTTCCCCCCCAGATTCCTCCTCCTCTTCCTCCTCCTCCTCCTCCTCCTCGCCTTCCTCCACGTCCTCGTGCTCGTGCTCGTGCTCGTGCTCGTGCTCGTTCTCACGGTTGACCCTCTGGCGCTCCTTTGTGCACCCAGGCGCTGCTGGGGCCAGGCAGGGGCGTCATCTCTCGATTCGCATTCCTGCTGGTAGCAGCCTGACTGCACAGCCCTTGCACTGCAGTGGAGACCATTTTGAGTTCATGGGGGTCTCGGGTTTTCGGGCGACTCCTTAGATCTAGGTTGGATCATTCGTTTGTTCCTTTTTCCGCTTCCATTATCGTTGCACGATGGCCGCACTCTGTTCCAACCCGAGGTTTTCGATGTCTTGAGTTGCTCAATATGGGGGTCTGATGAACTCTCGACCCTTGCCCCAGGGCTGATTTTTGGCCTTGAGTTGTTTTCTGTTGTTGTCCCAGGGGCTAGCGAGGGCCCCCCGCAAGGTTGAGTAATTACAGCCAAACGCCGCCCGTCGTGACTTGTCCGCGACCCGAGCATGTTTGGGACTCTGGCGTTGGGGGATCCTCCGGGCCCTCCCCCCCTCCCCCCCTCCCTCCTCCCCCTCCTCGGCGGCCTGCTGGACCGCTGCTTCAGGGCGCGCGAGAGCTCGCCGCCCGCGCTGGGGCGCTAGCGGGCGGGAAGACTCAAAAAACGCAGCGCCGGCGGGGTGATGCGGGGGAGCGGGGGGGGGGGCAGCAGCGGAGCGGGGAGCCGAAGGGGGCGGGGGGGGCAGGATCGGCATGGGGGAGACGGGGGGGTGGAAGGGTGGAAAGCGTTGGAGGTTTTCGAAGCCTTCCCCCTTCCCCAGGAGAGTTTGTTCGATTCGTCGAACCGGGGACAGGCGCAATGGTAACAAACCCCGAAGGTGGGAGAAGCGAAAGATTTTGAGCTTCTCCCCGTTCCTCCAACCCGCGGCGAGCGAGGAGGGGAAGTGAGAAGGAGAAGGCCTTCTCAGCAGGCGGCGGGACTTCTCAGAACCCCCTCGTGCCTTCTGAGAAGTGTTTGGCTGCGCCTTCGGGGAAGGCTCAGAAGACTTCTCAGACGGCCAGGGGCTTTCGGGCCTTCTGAGAAGGCCTTCTCCTTCTCGGACGCCTGGAGGTCTTCCGGTCACAGCTCGGCTCTCCAGTGGCCGTTTGGGGCGAACCGGCATGCCCTCGGCGAGGCGCAGCCGCTGGAGTGCATCCCGCGGCGGGAAAGCTGCCGAGGACCGACTGCGACGCCCGAAGGCCTCGAGCCTCGAACCGCCCGAAGCTTTCCCCCCCCGCGGGCTCGCCGCCGATCCCTCTCTAAGCAGGAGCGAGAGAAGGACGCACACGCGCATGAATCCACGCTGGTTTCGAGAGCGCGCACTGCCCGAAAGTTCGTATCACGCGGCCAGTCTCGGCGTCGACCACGCGGTTCGGCGGTGCTGGCGGTGGGGCAGCGGCACCACACTTAAGCGCCCATGGCTTCAGCGCTGCAGGGCCTCGGAGGAGGAGGAGGAGGAGATGGAGATGGAGATGGAGATGGAGATGGAGATGGAGATGGAGATGGAGATGGATGAGGAGGAGGAGGAGGAGGAGGAGGAGGAGGAGGAGGAGGAGGAGATGGAGGAGGAGGAGGGAGGAGATGGAGGAGGAGGAGGAGGAGGAGAGGAGGAGGAGGATAGCTGGGCGCGTGCGTCCTTGGTGGGCTCCCTGTCTCTTCGGGGTGCCTCTCGGGCGCCCGCGCCTCGCCGGGGCGGCGCCTGCGGCAGGGGGGTGTGCCCCGCGGGTCCTCCCGCAGCGGCGCGCCGGCGGGCCGAGCTGGGGCGCGCGCGGGCACCAAGGGGCAGGTCTCGTGGAGTGCGGTCAACGAAGAGGAAGCATGCTGCCAAACACTTTCAATAGGTTTCCTCCCCCTCCCCCTCCTTCTCCTCCTAGGAGGAGGGGGAGGGGGAGGAGGAGGTGTCTCAGAGATGCTTTCAATAGGTTCCTGATCTGTAGAAAAGCATGCTTGAAGCACTTCTGGCACAAGTTTTACACACATGTTCAACACATCTCTGATTCAATGTTGGGATTGTTAGAGTGTCCATTGTCATGGCGTCCACAAGGCAAGTCGGGCATGTCCCTCTGCAGGGGGGAGATGCAAGGGTAGTCAAAGAACAGGCTGGGGACGGATTTGCCATCATGTCTGGGCTGCTGCTGAAGATGTGTGGACTATGTGATATGTTTCGTCGAAGCTCCGTCTGTAGGACGACATGCCCGACCCAACACCAAGGGGCAGGGGCGGGGGTTGAGCGGGAGAGGCAGAAGATCGGCACAGGGGAGAGCACGACTTGCCAAGCCGCCCCAGCCCAGCCCGAAGGGCCCACAGCCCCCCAAGTCTGGACGTTTCGCGAAACCCCACCAGCCCATCCAGACACTCCCGGCCTCCTCAATGGGGTCCGAGTAGATGGGGTCGGAGGATCGCGCCGCAACGCCGATGCATCGGCGATGCATCAGCGATACGGCTCGATGCGGAGCCTTTTTTTTCTCCACGCCGACGGCGCCGATGCATCGCCGACGTCGCCAATGCATCGCCGATGCATCGCCGATGCATCGTCGATACATCGCCGATGTATCGGCGATGCGGCGCGATCCTCCGATCCCATCTAATCCGACCCCACCTAGGAGGCCTCTAGAAACGATGCCCAGTCGAGTTGGGGGACGTCTTGGGCCGTCTCTTGGGGGCCTCTGAGCGGTCTCAGGGGCCTCTTGCGTACCTCGCGAGCCTCTTGGCCTGTTGGGGGTCTCTTGGAAGCCTTTTGCAGGCCTCTCGGGCGCCGCTTTGGGGCCTCCTTGTCGCCTCTTGGGGCCTTCTTGGGGTGCTCTTAGGAGCCTTGGGGACACTCTTGGAGCCATCATGGCTGACATCGATCAAAGAAGGGGGGGGCTCCAATTAGCGTCCCTACTCGGGAGCTCCAGAAGTCGCCTCTTGGGTCGCTCTTGGGCGCTCTCGGGGTCGTCTTGGGCCTCTCTTGGGGCTCTCTGGGGCCCTCTTGGAGCTGTCGTGAGACTTCGGAAGGCCATCGAAAGCAAACAGGCGAGAAGGCGCATTTCACAGATGTTCGATATGTTTTGGAAGGGTTGGGGCCTCTTGGCGGCCTCCTGGGGAGGCTCCGTGGCAATCTGACGCCGTCTTGGAGCGTTCTTGGATCCTTTTGGAGCATCTTGGGAGCCATCTTGAGCCATCTTGGAGGTAATCTTGAGCTCTCTGATGCGCTTTTGGCTATCTTGGACGCTCCAACCCCTCGCGGAAGTCCCCGTCCAAGTCCAGGGGAGGGGGGGTAAGGGGGAGGGGTGAACCCCTCCCCGAAGGGGAAGTAGGGGGGGTTGGAAGAGTACCTTAGACCACCTACTTCTGAAGGGCTGGTGGGATTTCGGGTTGGGGTGTGTACGGGTTCCATCGTGTTTTCTCAATGTTCTGGAGCGTCCCCCCACTGGAAGTTGACAGGCCCAACGCCGATTTCTGGTTGGGTTGAGGTGGCCTGGTGGGTCGTCAGGAGCGGGGGTTCCTTCGTCCACTTTGGGAGCTCTGTAACGCGCCGGCATGGCTTGGGGCAGCGTGGATTGGCGGCGAGTCCCGTTTCCCTACCGAGCAGACTCGCTCCGCCGCCGCATCGAGCGGCATGGACGCCATGTTTCGGGTGGCACTTTCCCAATTCCACCTGCCCCTACAGTCGACCCGCGCAGTAAGGATGGGCCACCTGCCTTGCCCCCTTCGGCTCATCCTTAATAGCTTTCATTGGCCAACCTCGCTCGAAAAACGTCAACTTTCGGGTATAGCCAGGACCCCGGGTGAGGGGATCCGGTTAGTAGTAGGGCCCCGGAGCCCCTAACTTGGCCAGAATCACCAAACCAGGTCTGCCGCATCTGGTGTTTTTCCGGGTGACGACAGCTCCGTTTAGTGGAACGGGGCGGGGGGGGGCGTCCCCCACTACACATCACTGAACCATGCAGGTTCCACTACACCCGGTTCTGCCAACGCCCGAAACTCGGCCCTCCGAGGCCCTTTGCATCCTTGCCGCGCATGCTTGTGATGCGGGCCGGCTGTGGCGCGCGCCCGCGCTCTGGGAGTTCCGCGACGCTGGGGGCCGGGGAGGATCCCCGACGCGCGGCGGCCGCGCGGGAGGGGCCTGCGCCCCGCGGCAGACCATCCAAGGCAGGGCTCGAGGAGGTCCACGACCCAGAGGGGGGACGACGACGACGACGACGACGACGACGACGACGACGACGAAAAATCTCGAACGGGAACCCTTGTCGCCGTGTCTGGGCCTCGAGCGAAAAGTCTCGAGCGAGAGCGCCACTCCTGGGTTCGGAGGCCGCTGGCAAGGGGCTCCGTGAGTACATCTTGTTGAAGTATCGAACGGGAGTCATTATCGCCGCAGTTGGACCTCCAACAATTCGACTCAATCGTGAGAAAGTCTCGAGTGAGAGCGCCGTTCCTGAGTTCGGGGCCTTCCTGGCCAGGAGCTCGGAGGAAACCGTGATGAAGTATCGAGCAGGAGCCCTTGTCGTCGTGGCTGGGCCTTCGCCACTTTGATTGAATGGCGAGGAAGTCTCGAGCGAGAGCGCCGTTCCTGAGTTCGGGGGCCTCTCTGGCCAGGGTGTCTCGGTGTAAATTGTGAGGGAGTATCGAGCGGGAGCCGTTGCCGTCGTAGCTGGGCGTCTGAGGGCCCACATTTAGGCTCAAGCCAACGCTCGAGCGGAAGCCTCACTTTCAGAGAAATGTCGCAGGCGTCGAGGCGAGAGCGCTCGGAACCGTTTTCGGATATCAGTAACATTGATTCTTAAGAAATGAATATTCAACACAATCATTCCAAGATTGTTCGCTCTTACTGGCACGCGTGTCTTGCATTGCGTATACCCCAACCCTCGATACCCGCCCATTTCGTCTTCGATTGCACCCATTTCGGGGGGCGTCTCCTTCCTTGTCCGCCACTGACTGAAGTGCGAGGAAGTCTCGAGCGAGAGCGCCGTTCCTGAGTTCGGGGGCCTCTCTGGCCAGGGGCTCTCGGAATACCGATGGAGACATATCGAACGGGAACCCTTGTCGCCGTGTCCGGGCCTTTAGCAACTTGCCCATGAGAAAGTCCAGAGTGAGAGCGCCGTTCCTGAGTTCGGGGGCCTTCTTGGCCAGGGGGTTCGGAGTAAATAGTGAGGAAGTATCGAGCAGGAGCCCTTGTCGTCGTAGCTGGGCCTCCGCCAACTTGACTGAACTTCGAGGAAGTATCGAGCGGGAGCCGTTGTCGTCGTAGCTGGGCCTCCAAGGTCCCACATTCAGGCTCAAGCCAACGCTCGAGCGGGAGCTTCGCTTTCAGAGAAAATGTCGCCGGCGTCGAGGCGAGAGCGCGCGGAACCGTCTCTGGAGATCAACAATAATTATTCCCTAGAAGTGAAGCTTCAACGACAACGACGACGACGACGGCGACGACGACGACGGCGACCACAGTGACGACGAAGACGACGACGACGACGACCATGGCGACAACGAAGGCGACGACGACGACGCAGACGCAGACGACGACGACGACGACGACGACGACGACGACGACGACGACGACGACGACGACGACGGCGGCGGCGTGCTGGACGGCGACGACGGCGACGTCGACGACGGCCACTGGGCCGTGGCATCCCTGCCTCACCACGCCACCACCCCAGTGGGGGACGGGCGCCTCGAAGCCCGCAAGGAGCAGCCTATACCTCGCTAGCTCGGTGGGGGCGGGGGGACAGCGGCCAGCCCGCGGGGCCCAGGCCACGACAGTGGGGAGAGGGGTCGTTTCACGAGGACGAGATGGGAGGTGGGAGGGACGTGTGATTCGAAGAAGAGATTGCCCCGGCAGAGCATCCGGATAGCAGCGAGAGTGGCGAGGCGGGCCGGTGAGTGGGAGGCACGGCCGGGAAGCCTTGATCATGAGAGTATGCGGCAGGGACAGGGGTGAGAGAACGGCAGTTTGCCCTGTTGTTTTTGTTCATGGGATCGTGGCCGTACGGACCAAACACAAACTCTCAGGCGAAACGGCTACCAGACGGGGCGTCATTGGGCTCCCGTCCCCCCTTTATGGGGCTCCCAGTTGTTTTCATTTATCTCCCATCAGAGCGCTCTGACGAAAAGCTACGAGGGACAACTTGCATCGGCGGAAGCTTTCGGAGCTTCGCGCGGATTTCCTGGATCAGCGCTTGGGGGGCCCCAGGGTGGCGCCTCCGGCGCCGCCCCTGGCGCGCTCCGCGCAGTAGGGAGGTGAGTCCAGGGCCCAAGAAATTCGCACGGACTTCCGAAAGCTTATGTGAACACCAGTTTCCTTCATCTAAGGATGGAGGAGGATTGAGGCGGGGACCCCGAAGGTGAAGGATGAAGGAGGAATGACGAGGAAAAAGTGACTTGTGCCTCAACGCGTCCAGCTGCCCGCGGGTGTCAAGGAGTCGCCCGTTCTTGCTGCTTCCAGCTGAAGCGAACAATTCGCTTCATGTTCACAGCCTTTTGCTGCTTGATCCCTCACGGAAGGAGGAGTGAAGAGGAGTGAAGAGGAGAAGGAGGAGGAGGAGGAGGAGAAGGAGAAGAAGGAGAAGAAGGAGGAGGAGGAGGAAGAGGAGATGGAGGAGGGGGTTGAGGGGGAGGAGAGGAGGAGGAGGAGGAGGAGGAGGAGGAGGAGGAGGAAGAGGAGGAGGAGAAGGAGGAGGAGGAGGAGGAGAAGAATCTGAAAAAGGAGGAGGAGGAGGAGGACGAGGAGGAGGAGGAGGGGGAGGGTGGAGGAGGGAGGAGGGAGGAAAGAGGGAGGAGGGAGGAGAGAGGAGGGCGGTGGGCGGAGGGCGGAGGGCGGAGGGCGGATGAGAGGGGAGAGGGAGGAGGGAGGAGGGAGGAGGAGGAGGAGGAGGAGGAGGCGGAGGCGGAGGAGGAGGAGGAGGACTGGGGGGATGGTTGGGAGGGGCACCGCGCCCTCCTCCATTCCCCTCTTGTCAAGCCAGGGCTCGGCCTCTTCGCCAGAGAGAAGAGCATGCAGGCTCGCTGTGGGGGCTCCGCGGGGGGCAGGTGGGGGTGTGTGGGAGGGGGGGAAAGGAGGAGGAGGAGGAGGAGGAGGAGGAGGAGGAGGAGGAGGAGGAGGAGGAGGAGGAGGAGGAGGAGGAGGGGGAGGGGGGAGGGGAGGGAGGAGGAGGAGGAGGAGGAGGAGCAGGAGGAAGACGAAAAGGAGGAGGAGGAGGAAGAGGAGGAGGAGGAGGAGGCGGAGGCGGAGGCGGAGGCGGAGGAGGACCGCGGCCGTCCTCTCCCGACTCCCGTCGCCCGCCCGCCTGTGTACAGTTCGCCCTGCGTCGTCCCCGCACAGGCTGCAGGCGCGCCGTGCAACCGCCAGCGCTGCGGCGAAAACGGAGTCTTCCCCTGGGCCTCCCCTTGGGTCGAATTCGAGATTTTCCCCTGGGCCTCACCTGGTATCGCCCTGGTGAACTTGCGACATCGCGAGCAACATCACGACCAGAGCCCTGGACCCCGTCCTCCCGCGGCACGTTTCAGGCCAGATCGACCTGAGATGGGCCAGGGGCGCAGAACAACAAACAATACACATCCAGACATAACCAAGCAGTGTGTGTATGTGTATATGGATATTGAAAATACACATATGTATGCATACACACATGTAAACATATATATGTATATATATATATGTGTGTACATGTCTATGCATATGCATACATACATGTATATGTATGTATGTATACATACGTACGCATGCACATGCGTACATGTAAATGTACGCCTGCCTATATGTATATAGTTTCAAGTGCATGTGTGTATACATACATACATGTACATGTATACTTACAGATATGCATGTATTCAAACATGCATGTACACATACATATGTGTATATATATATATACCCGCGAGGGCTTTTTGCTCGTACCCTCGAAGGTTTGTCCTTCATACCCTCGAGTTCGGGCGAGCGCCCTCGTGCGTGCCCAGAACACGCAGCGCCCAAGTCTCGGCGCCGCCCCCCCGCGCACGGAGCAAGCCCAGACGGGCAGCACCGCGTTCCCGAGCAGACGAGAGACCTGGCATCGCTCGGACGTGTGCAGTGTTCGTCCTCGGCGAAGACCCCCCAGAGGAGCCTCTTGGATCATCCTCTGGAAAATGGACACGCGCGGATATCGAGCGAATGCACGGGGAATGGGCGTCCGAGCGATGGCGAGGAGAGGGGCGTTAGAGAAGTGGGGTGGAACAGGAGGGGGAGGTCAGTGCGGCCGGACCGAGGTACAAGATGGAGGTCGGTTCGGGGAGTGTGCTCTAAGGTTCTTCGTCTTTGGTGGACGTTCGATTGTGCACCCGGGAGGGGGTCCCTCGAATGTTTTTCAGTTTGCCTGGCGGAGGGCCTCATGCTCTTGAACGATGTTCTTCTGTTTCAGGTCCGGCAGTATCGTTTGACCAGCCCTTTGCCCCGATCTCCATCCCATCCCGACCCCCACCATCCCGCCACCCCAGTTGGGGAGATACCCCCCGAAACCCGAGGGGAACGGCCCACATCTCCCCATCCATGGATGGGAAATTGGCCACGGGGGTCCAGGCCACGCCGTTGGGGATCTCAGAAGGAGGAAGCGCGAGGGATGCGCCGATTTGTTCATATACATATGTGTATATATATATATATATGTAAACAAAATCTGAATGAATACATGAATCCATCAATACACATGTACATATATATACATACATATATATATATATATATATATATATACACACCTGAGTAAAAGCGCGCGACGGCGGAGAGAGGGGGAGAGTGGGCGAGGCGGCGCGGGCGGCGCCCGCATCCCGCATCCCCCGCGCCCAGCTCTCCGAAGCCGGTGCGGCGTGGACCGCCCTGGCCGACCCAGAGAAGGCGCCGGTGGCCTCGGCGGGGCTCCGCGCGGCGGGACGGCCACGGGTCAACGACACGCACAGCCGGGGACCGGGGTGTAGGATCGCGGTTCGGGAGCCTCGAGACGGGGGTCAATACAGGCGGGGGTCAGCCAGGGCACCGGACCCTGCAGGATCCTGCGAAGACCCCTCTGGCTGACCCGGGTTAGCGAGCCGCTCGTGGCCGCGAGGCGGCCGCGCCTATTGGCTGACCCGGGTTTGCGAAGACCTGCGTTGCAGTTTTTTGTTTGTTTCTTGCATTGCAGTTTTTAGTTTCCTGCTGACCCGGGTCTGGATTGACCTGGGTCAGAAGATCCCCGAGCGGTCGGTTCGCAGAGCCCCTCGCGTCGTGAGCCAAAAGACAGGGCGGAAGGTTTTTCCCTCTTTCTGGGGCATTTGGGGGCCCTGATATGAGGCCTCGAGGCCGTCGAGGACCGCTCCAGGACGAAGGACAGGCCCCGGGGAGGGGGTCGAGGCTCCTGGGGGTCGACGTCTTGCCAAAACCATGACGTCGGCGGTCTGGGCTCGCAGAGTCCCGAGAGCTTGGCGCTGCCGTCCTGTTCGCAGCAAGCGCGCGTGCGCCCGGCGTGGGACCCCGCGGGGTCCGCACAGATCGATGCGGCTCGAGAAGTGGCGCGGAGAGGTGGGAGAGCTCGGGGGGGGGGCGGGGCATCGGCCCCCCCCTCGCCCCTCGCCCATGGATCGCCACTGGTAGGGGCCCGAACTGCCCGCCCCGCCCAGGGGCGTGACGTTTCGCTATGGGGGGCCAGGGCCGATCTGTCGGCGAGGCGGACATCGCCGATTCCAGGTCAACGCCTCCCCCCCCCCTTTAGCCCGTCCCCCGTTGGGCCGCCTGGAGGCTCGCCAGGACATTCTCTTGGCGTCGTGGGGCTCTTTGGGGAATGCCTTCTTGCCGTGCGAGGCCATGCTGGAGCCCTCGCTGTGGAGCCCTCTCTGTGGAGCCCTCTGGGGCCCTCCTGGAGCCTGAGGAGGGCCCTCTTCGGCGCCAGGACCCCCCCCAAGGACGAGCCAGTTGCCGCGCCAAGCCTGGCCCGCCCGTCGTCTTCGTCGTCGTCTTCCGCTCCGCATCCTTGTAAACAGTTGTTTTCCATTCATAAATGCGTTGTAAATGTTTTTTTTCTTTCAAACGAATCCTCGTGAATGGCCCCTCCTCGTCGCACCCCCAGACGTGTCGCCAGGGCGGGCCAGACAGTTCGCCTGAGACTTCCTCGCCACTCGTGATCCTGAAACCTACAAGTTGCGACACTTCCACGGATGGGGGCGGCTGGTTTTCAAGATGCGGTTCTCGCCCCATCGCCGCGCACGTTCGTCCCTAAAGTTTGCATCCGGTTCGCAGAGGACGGGCGGGTGTTTTTCAGAATGTGGTCCTCGCCGTGTCGCCGCGCGCATTCGTTTTCAAAGCCCTCAGCTGTTTCACAGAAGGAAGGCGGGCCGTTTTCAACATGTGGCTCTCGCTTCCGCGCCGCGCACATGTGCTTTCAAAGCTTGCATGAAGTCGGGCCCGTCCTTCCTCCTACAGGGAGATTTGGGATGAAAACGAAGAAACTTCGACACAAATGCTCCACAGATGCCTCAAAAGAGGTCCCCCTGTCGAGGGACAGGCCCGACGGAAAGCTAGCAGCACTTCTGCGGATGGACGGCGGGCCGGCGTCAGCGTTTGGTTTTCGCCGGGGCGCCGCGCACACTCGCCCAGCAGGCAGCCCGCCCGAGGTCCACGGGCGGAGGGCGGGTCGTCCTCGAGATGCTGTTCTCGCCCTGGCGCCGCGCACCGCTCGCCTTTTTGGTCGGGGGTGGGCAGGCCCTCCTGCCCCGACGCGTCGATGAAGGAATTGGCCGTTTTCGGTTCGCGAGAGGGCGCCGCGGCCGTCGTGTTTGCGGGTTCGGGTCCGTCGGTTTCGGCCCTGGGTCGTTTTCACCAAGGGGAGGTTTACTGAAGGGAGGTTTGTCCACCGCCGAGTTCGAAGAATTGCAACTGTTCGCGGGAGATGGGCATGTTTTTTTTTTTTTGTTTTGTAAATCTGGTTCTCGCTCCAGCGTGCCGCGCCTTCGTTTGGAACGTTTGCAGCAACTTCACGGGTGGATGGCGGGCGGTTTTCAAAAGGCCCTCCTCTCCTAGCACCGCGCAAGTTCGTCCTCACAGTTTGCAGCACTTCCAAGGATGGAGGGCGGGTGGCTTTCAAACTGCTGCTTCCGCCTTACGCCGTGCGCGTGGAAGTTTTGCAAAAGCGTCATGGAGGAAGTGCGGGTCGTTTCCATCATGTGGTTCTCGCGTTAGCGCCGCGCGCCCCGGTCTCAACAGGAGACACCAGCTGCATGGTCGAAGTCCCAGGGGCTGTGCTCTGGCGCGAGTTCGGATTGTCAGGACGTAACAGCCACGTTGGTTCGTGGGGTTGGAATCCCAGGAGTGGCGTGTTTTTTGCTTGATCTAGTTCAGGATCGTCGGGTCGCAACAGTCATGCCGGTCTTGGTCAGCGGCGCTGAGGTTCCAGGAGCGGCGTTTTGGCACGAGTCAGCATTCTCAGACCTCTGTCTTCTAATCTTCCACTTCCCGCAGTGAAGCTAATCCTGTGTAGGAACCACTTTTGTCGACGACGACGACGCGACGACGACGGACTACGACGACGAGGACAACGAGGATTACGACGACGACGACGACGATCCACTGCGGATGCTCCAGTGGGGAGGGATGCTGCGCAGGCCCGCTGTTGTCGACGACGACGAGAGGGAACTTGCAGGGAGGATTTACTGCAGCATCATCGATGCCTCTTGGCTCTGCACTGGTCCTCCTCCTCCTCCTCCTCGCCCTCGTGGCGTGACACGTCGGCCCAAGAGGGATCTGCTATTGCTTTTCACACGTCTCGCCTTCTCGCCTTCCCGGGCTCCTGACACCCGAAGGCTCGTTCCAGGCGGGCCCACGACGGCCCTGGAAGCATCCGAAGCAGCCCAAGACGGCCCCAGGAAAGTCCGCAGAGGGCCTCAAGATGTGGATTTCCACTGGCCTCCGGGGCTTCGCCGACGTATGACCTTCAACACTATCAAGGTGTCGCCCACAGGCTCTCACGAACCCCCCCAAGTGGCTCCAGGAGGGCCCCACGAAGATCCCCAAGAGACCCTCCGCGGGCATCGCCCTGGCATTCACATGAAGGTTGTATAATCCCCTTGGTGCGGCGACGAATTTCGTGGTGTCCCACGATGTTGAGGTCATCCGCCTCGGCCATACAAACAAGCCAAACAACAGGGGAGTTGTCGCGAGCGACCACTTCGTGAGGCTCTGCTGATCTTGGAGTCGTGCGGCTGCCGCGGGGCAGTCCTCTTGTGGACCCTCCCTTCCTTGCGTCCCATCGCCATCCGCCTCCCCCTTGCCACTCTGATCGCTCGTCCATCCCATGCACCACCCCGCCATCACCCCCCTTATGATGTTCCAACCTACGTTAGTCGTGATCATTGGGAAGAGTTTCGAGCACCAGGAAAGTACCGAAACTGGAGGGTTTTCACGTGTCGGGCCCTGGTAGGCGATATTCGTTCGACACTTTTTCGATATTTTTCTGGGTGCTTGGAATCATATCTGGGATGTGGTCCTTAAGTACGATGGGAACATAATAACCTCCCCCTCCCCCCCCGGCTGCCACTTTGTTCTCGCCGCCCTCGTCGCCCCGCCGGTTCGCCCCCCTGTCCCGGAATCGCCCCTTCGCCCTTCCCCCCACCCTATCGCGCTTCCCACATGGTGCCCTGCCCCTCTCACCCTGCACCCGCGGCACCTTTTTCAGCCCCGTATCCCCTCCATCGCTTCTCTCTGCCCTTCCCCCCGCGCCGACATCCCACTCCCCATTCCCCGATGTTTCCTGCTTCTCCTTCTCCTCCTTCTTCTTTTTCTTAGTATTATTCATGTTTGTTTCTTCCTCTACTTCTTTGTCTTTCTCTTCTCCTTGTTCGAGGAGGAGGAGGAGCCGAAAAAACATATTCATTTGTATACACATATATATATATATAATACGTGTATATATACACATATCTATATATTGCAAAGAAAAAACAGCAGCAGCAAAAGAACCACCCGATCGGGGTGGCCCCCTCGCCCCTCCCGCCGCCTCGGAGACGCGATAACCAGCGCAGCCCAGGCCGCCTGGCGCGAGCGCGCGGCCGCCGCCGGAGCGAGGAGCCGACCCCCCCCGCGGTGGGGGGGGGCGATGGAAGGGCGCAGCGAGGGCCGGGTGCGGCCCAGAGTCCAGGGAGGGAGGAGGAGGAGGAGGAGGAGGAGGAGGAGGAGGAGGAGGAGGAGGAGGAGGAGGAAAGGAGGAGGAAAGGAGAAGGACAGGAGGAGGAGGAGGAAAGGAGGAGGAGGAGGAGGAGGAGGAGGGAGGAAAGGAGGAGGAGGAGGAGGAGGAGGAGGAGGAGGAGGAGGGAGGAGGAGGGAGGAGGAGGGAGAAGAACCATCCGGACCGGATCACTGGCGTTTACGAAACGTCTCTGGGCGTTTACGAAATCCGTGCCATGCTTGAGTGTCGGAGTGACTATGATGATCACCGCCCACCAATCCACCCCACCCCAAGCCGAAGGCCCCGATTTGCTCTCCCTTTCCACTGGGGGAGGGTCGGGGAACATTGACAAGACACGTTTTGAACCCGTACCCCGCCCCCCCCCCCAATCCGAAATTCAGGTTCTCGGGTCAGGTTGGGGTGGTCTTGTAGGTAGTCGTGTGAGGGTGGGTGTCCTGCTCTCTGCAGAGGAGGGTGGGGGCTGCCGCCGAGGCGCGGACGCGAGGACCACTCCTGCTGGCTCCGGAGCGGCTCGGGTGGTCGGGCCGCGCCTGCTGCGCCCCCGTCGGGGAGGGCCCTGATCGTGGGCGGGGCCCGCGGTGGACTGGAGGGAGCCCCGTGCGTTGCCTGCCTGGCATGCCTTCTGGCAGCGCCATGCCTGCAGGGTTCGGTCGGGAATGCCCCTCTGCAGGAGGAACATTTCACACACCATAAAAAGCAGTTGGGGTAGGATATTTGTGCTGTTCCACGTTTGATGATCTTAAATGTTTTCTGACTATTTGTATTTGTCGTCCAACCCCCCCCTGTAGGAGGACATGCCCGACCAAATTGCAGGGGGAGGGGATCTCATGGCTGGGGCCGTGATGCAGGTCTCGGAAGAAATGATCGAGCACTCCTGCCGCATGCATGTGTCAATGTACCTCCACATCCTCAGGGGAATCGCATACAACAAGTCAGCTTCATTGCTCTGTGATGCAGCCCTATGCTTGTAGAACTACTGCTGACTTTGCCGGTCAAGACAAGCTCCTTTTCTTGCAGATAAGTCCCCCCCCCAATGATCAGTGTTGGCGGTGGGTTCGATGAGCTGCACTTCGGCCGCAGTGCTCCACGCGCGTACCAACAACTTTGAGTTTGGGAGGAGCGGGGGCGTGTCCACAGCAGTTGTTTCCCTCTGCCGCATCTCCCCAGATGTCGTGGTCCTCGCTCCTGACGGTCGTACCTCAGAACGCCCCCAATTGAATGCAGTCGTGCCTGTCCCTCTACAGGAGGAACATTCAAACGTAGTGAAGAAACAGTCGGAGAACGATGTTCCTCTTATGTCTTGACAATTTTTGAGTTTGTGCTGGCTGGTGTTCCATCTTCCTTTCAAAGTCCGCCCGGAGGAGGACGTGCCCGACCTGAGCGTACCTCAGAGCGTCCCCAGCTGAGCCTCGGCCCCTCGCTTGTCCGAGCATGTGCCTCGGGCCGCGGTTTTGCAGGCCCCCCTCTCGGACGCGCCCCTCCCGGGCGCCCCCCCCCCCCCCCCGAGAGGGGGGGGGCGCCCGCTCGGAAGCCGGGAGGCCCTGGCCCGTCCATCGCAGGAGATCGGGGTGGACGATCGCTCAACGGGGGGAAGCACGCCAACTGATCGATCGTTGCACGCCAGTGTGCTGAGTGTTGCTGAGTGTTTCGGATTGCGTCCGCTGGTTAGGAAGAGGAGGAGGAGGAGGAGGAGGCGGAGGAGGAGGAGGAGGAGGAGGAGAAACACGCCAATTGCATCTTATGCGTTGGTCGGCGCTCCGTGCAGCGCCCGGCTGCTGCGGGAGCCCGTTGGTCGGTCATTTTGTCGATTTGATGTGGTGAGCCCGTAACGTTCCATTATGGGGGCTTCCCCCCTGTCCCCCCCCCCCGACGAGGACGACGACGAAGACGAGGACGACGACGAAGGCGGCGACGACGACGACGACTAAGGTGGCGGCGGCGGCGGCGGCGGCGGCGGCGGCGAGGAGGAGGAGGAGGAGGAGGAGGAGGAGGAGCAGGAGCAGGAGGAGGAGGAGGAGGAGGAGGAGCAGGAGGCGGAGTAGGAGGGGAGGAGGAGGATGGAGGTGAGGAGGGGAGGAGGAGGAGGAGGAATAATAATAAGAAACGTACTAATAATGAGAACAAAAATACGACTAATCAGAAGAAGAAGAAGAAGAGGAGGAGGCGGAGGAGGCGAGGAGGAGGAGGCGAGAGCGGAGGAGGCGGAGGAGGAGGCGGAGGGGAGGAGGAGGAGGCGGAGGAGGAGGCGGAGAAGGAGGAGGAGGCCAGCGGCGGCGGCGGGCACCCGCGGCGGCGCCCGTGGCGGGCGGCCGACCCACGCCTTCCAGGAACCCCGCGGGCGGCGGCGCGGCGGAGCGCCCGGGGGCCGAGTGCGCTGCCGAGGCCCCGCGGCGCCTTGCGCGGGCAGAGGGACGCCGATCCGGGACCCCTCCGCCCTTCCTCTCGCTCCCCCTCCCTACCCCTCCCCCCCTGCCCTTCCCTCCCTCGCGCCCTTCCTCTCTATCCCCCCCTTTCCCCGTCCTTCCTCCCTCTTACTCCCTCCTCCCCCCTTCTCCCCATCCCTTCCTCCCTTCCTTTCGCTCCCCCTCCCTATACCCGGGAGGAAGAAAGACCCCGACCCCCCCCCTGAGTGACGCTGATTTCGAAGGGAAAAACAGCTCCATAATCATAAACTGTTGGCGCTCCGCGCGGAGTTCTCGGCTCCTCGCTGTGGGCCCCCCCCCCCCCGCGGCGCCTCTTGGCGCGCGCTCCGCGCGCCAGGGGGGGGGGGGGGTCCGCCGCGGGTCCAAATGAATCCCGCGCGGGGCGCCAACGGTTTGTGGTTGTGCCGTTGCCGTTCTTCTAGAACCCCATCGCTGACGTTGGTTTCGGATCCGGAAGAGGAGCAGGTGGCCATGCCGCTATCCCTCCCTCGCTCCCTTCCTCCCCGGCCTCCCGGGGAGGCTCTCGTCGCCGCCGCTGGCCTCGCCCCGAAGCCTTGGTCAGAACGCAGGGGAGGTCGGGGAAGTAGCGGTACCGATGGTTACCTTCGGTTTCCCCAGAAGAGCCCCCGACCCCCATAGCTGGCGTTTGCTACACGGCCCTGGGTGTTGACTCAGTGGCCCTGCCCTGTGCGATTCCTTCCTTGGGTGCGTCTGCGAAGCGACGTCGCTCGTCAGGGCGCTTCCACTTCCGAACTTGCTTTTGTCCTGCTCTCTGCAGGCCGCAATCGGAGAGGAGGGAGGAGGAGATGGAGAGCGGGGGGGGCGTGTGGCGGGGGAGGGGGACGGGGTGGGGAGGGAAACCCGGGAGCGCGCTACCTGTCGAAGCGCCCAAAAGTGATACTTTTTCCCCTCGCAGCGTTTCGCCAGAGGCTTCGACTAGAGGTAGAACAAGGACCACCGAAGAGTCCCACAGGGGGGGGAGCCTGAGGACGTCCAGTCCGGCAGCTGTTTCACTCGAGACCTCCTCACAAGTTATTCAGGAGCCGTTCTCCCGCCTCCATGCTGGCTGGCTACAAGTTTGGTCCAGACAACATGGCCGTTCTCTCGTCCGTGTCCCGGCTGCGTGTTCCCAGGAGTCCCCAGGAATACGTCGGAAAGAACGCTTCCACTAACCAACCTCTTAGGCCTCGACCCGCATCTTCACCTTTGCCGCTTTCGGGTGCGTGGCTGGGGTATTCTCCGTTGCTTCTTAGCCACATAGTTTCGTTTGCTGAATTGGTTGTGTGCTTGTGATGTCTGCGATGCGCCGGATCTTGGGGAAGGCTACTGCCGAACAGATAGTGCAAGTGTCCTTGCGTTTCTGCTGGTCTGCGGATGCCCTCCGTCCCCATCCCCCTGCGCCGAGCCTCAGGATTCTACCCAGGCCGAGAATGTGGCGAGCAGGAATGTTCCGGCTCCTGGACCTCGTTATGTTTTTGTTTCGCTTATTTGGGGGCCTTCCGAGCCAGGGCAACGCCATTCAACCACGCAGATTGGAATTCAGCCGGAGCCCCCACGGCCCCCAAGCACGCTCCAGTGGTAGGGCCCCGCACGAGAATCTGTTCAGCTTGCCCGCAGCCCTTTATTCCTCACCCTTGCGGACACCCTCCTCTCGCCAACTGATCTGCCCTCTCCTCCTCTTCCTCCTTCTCTGTGTGCCCTCCTCCTCCTCCTCCTCCTCCTCCTCCTCCTCTTCCTCGTCGTCCTCCTCCTCCTCCTCCTCCTCCTCCTCCTCCTCCTCCTCCTCCTCCTCCTCCTCATCCATCTTCACCTCCCCATCATTACCCTCCCCCATACCCCTTTCCCCCCTCCTCATCCTCTTCCTGCCTTTTCTCCATATGCACTTCCTGTTCCCCCTGGTCGGGGCAAGCAAGTGGATTTTCCTCGGCGCCGTCGCCGCCTCGGCCAGCACGCGGCTAGATCGCGCGTTCGCCGACGGCTAGATCGTTAAGCCTTTGGGACAATTCCGTGGGCCATGCCTTTGGGACAACCCCGCGGGCCGCTGGGGGGCGGGGGCGGGCCGTCGGGACAACCCCGCGGGCCAAGACTTTGTGACAACCCCGCGGGCCTCGAGGTGGGCGCGGCCGGGCGGGGGGCAGCGCGGAACAGCCCCCCGCGTCCGCCGTGGCGCGGTCTGGGGGCCTAGCCCGAGAGGCTGCAGGCACGGCTGCGTATGTTTTTCGCGCACGAGGAGGCGGGTGCTCGAACGGGGGGCTCCCCCCCCCTGGGTGGCAAAGGGGGGGGAGTGGTCGAAGCAGGAGGTGGGTGGGGGGGCGGGGCCCTGTCCAAATGGGTGCAAAGGGAAAGGAGGGTTCGAACCGCTGGAGGGGGCCCCCCCCTCCCTGAGTTGCAAGGAGGTGGGTTCGAATCGGGCCCCTTCTCCCCTGTGGTGGCCGTCGTCGTCGTCGTCGCCCACATACGGAGAACCGATGATTGGCAAGGCGCGTTTTTGCGCAGAACGCATTCTAGTGAAAGCTGCCATGTGCACTTCGCTCCGGGTGCGCACGGGGCCGCACCCCGGGTGGGCCCCAGCGGGGTAGCTGATCGGCGCCCCAAAGCAACGAAGGAACAAAACACACCCAAACGAACAAACAAAGTCATACCCATAAGGGGGGGCGGCGGGTGCGGGCGCGTGTTGTCGGATAGGGGGTCCCCGTTCGGACGGGGGCATCCCCAGGGTCCGACAAATCGCACCCAGACCCATATCCAGTCCTCCTGCCTCCGACCAACCGACCACCTTCGCCCACAAGTGGGCGACGCAACAAAACGGGACCGTCTGCGCCGACATTCGTCCGTAAGTTGCCTGCGCAAGGTCGCGCGTGAGCGCCCTCGCCTCCTCGTCTCCACTGTGGCGTGCCGCGCCAGTAGCCCGCGCAAGCAGCCGCGTAAGGTCGCTACGGTCGGACCGGGGTATCAAATCGAGGTCGGTCGGCCGTGGGAGGGGACCCTCGTGTTTTTCGCGTTTGTTGACTGTCCCTGTGCATCCCAGTGGAGGGTGCCCTCGAGTGTTCTTCGGTTTGGCCGGCGAAGGGTCTCATGCTGTTGAAAGATACTCTTCTGTCCCAGGCCCGGCCGAACGTCATCTCGCGTAATACCCCCTTTTGATCGTCGCCCAAGTGGACCTCGGACGGGGCGAGGACCAGGATAGATCCGTTCCAAGGCGCTCCGGGACGCTTTCAGAGCGTCCCGGAACGCTCCGAGAAGGCCGCGGCGCCCGAAACATCCTCCAGATCCGCAAGATTTCAGAGTTCCTCGTTTTATCAGTACCCGATTTTATCCTCGCCCTGGTCTCGTCGCCGAGCGTTCCCCTTCCCAGCCGGTCTCCGGCCAGGGGCAGCCAAAGCTTGTCCCTGCCTGTCCCCAGCCGCGGCCAGCCGGGCCTGCAAGCGAAGTCGTCGTCGTCGTCGTCGTCGTCGTCGTCGTCGTCGTCGTCGTCGTCGTCGTCGTCGTCGTCCTTCGCCGGTCTCGCCAGGCGGCAGACGCTGGCGCCCGCGAGGAGGGAGAGGAGGACGAGTGCGAGGACGGCCCCCTGTTGCCGGCCGGGGGCGCGCGTGGGAGGCGCGCGTCTCTCTGGCGGGAGGCGCCTGGGGTCGGGCGCCTCCCCGCTCGTCGTCTCCTCCTCTGTGCTGCACCTGTCTCTTCCCTCCTCCTCCTCCTCCTCCTCCTCCTCCTCCTCCTCCTCCTCCTCCTTCCTCTCCTCCTCCTCCTCCTCCTTCCCTCCCCCTCCCCCTCCTCCTCCTCCTCCTCCTCTCCCTCCTCCTCTCCCTCCTCCTCCTCCTCCTCCTCCTCCTCCTCCTCCTCCTCCTCCTCCTCCTCCTCCTCCTCCTCCTCCTCCTCCCTCCCCCCCTCCTCCGAGAGTAGCGTCGCCCTCGAGGGCGTGCCGAGCTCGGGCCTCCTGGAGCGAGTGAGCGCTTCCAGGCCTCCCAGATGGGGTCCGAGCAGGTGGGGTCGGAGGATCGAGCCGCATCGCTGATGCATCGGCGATACGGTTCGATGCGGAGCCCGGTTTCCTCCACGCAGGCGGCGCCGATGGCACTGCCGACGCATCGCCGACGCATCGGCGATGCATCGCCGATGCATCGACGATGCTGCAAGGCAACCGCACGTGGGGGTGAAATTGCTTGTGCTTTGGCCCCGTTTGTCTTTGGGCACGAATGCTGAACGTGTCCATCCTTCTTCTCCTCCTCCTCCTCCTCCTCCTCCTCCTCCTCCTCCTCATCCTCCTCCTCCTCCTCCTCCTCCTCCTCCGCCTCCGCCTCCGCCTCCTCCTCCTCCGCCTCCGCCTCCGCCTCCTAAGGCTAAGCCACTGGATGGGACAACTGTGTATCAGTGGAGTTGGGTGGGCAGCTATTGGCAGTGTGCTGCTTGCCTTCGAGGGAAGCGGGGGGTGGCTTCGGTCGAGCCCCCTGGAAGGCGGTGCTCTGCCGTGCTGAAGGTGCCCCCGACCAGGCTTCGAGAGCTTGGTCATCACTGCGCGCTGCGCGACTGCTCCGAAGGCTTCTTTCTATGTGTTTGCCACGTGTGCGTTTGTTTGACGTCGGGGGGACAGCTGCGCAACTTCGGCAAGAAGCGCAAGCCAGACAAGGTGGTCACACACTGCAGCCCGTGGGCTCAATGAAATTAGGGGCTCCGCCTGCGGAAGGCGAGGGTCACTGTCGATGTGAACACGGTTTGTCACTTTTGAGGGGTTGTCTCGTCGTTGTGCGTGCCGCGCCCCTCTGCCAAGTAGCGCGGCCATCTCCAGGTCCACATCCAAGGCTTTGGCCGTCTGGGCTCTCTCTCTCAGGCTGGCCCAGTCGCAGCTGCCGGTTTGCCTGCACGCTGCATCGAACGCGGCGTGGCTGCACTGACCCTCATCACATTGGGTTTCGCCCACCCTTTGAGGTGTACGTGGGCTGCACCCTGGTGGATGCCCAAAAAATATCCTCCCTCCCCTCCACCTCCTCTCTCGCCTCCTCTCCGTCCGCCCCCCTCCCCCCAGTCCCCAGACCCCCGACGTCATGATTTGCTCATGACGTCGAATCCTGGAGGTCTCGACCCGTTTTCCGAGACCCGCTTCTTGCCCCGAATGGTTTTTTGACGGTCCCAGGGCCCTTCAGGGGCCTTGCAAATGCATGGCACAGATTGATCTGCCGTGTTTCTTTCTTAATTCGATGGGGTCCCGGGCCCCTGCCCCCGAGACCGCCCCCAGACCCCGAGACGCCCACCTCCTCCTCCTCCTCCTCCTCCTCCTCAGCCTCCTCCTCATCCTCCTCCTCCTTCCCCGCCTCCTCCTCCCTCCTCCTCCTCCTCCTCCTCCTCCTCCTCCTGCCTCCTCCTCCTCTCTCCTCCTCTTGCTCCTCCTCCTCCTCCTGCTCCTCCTCCCTCCTCCTCCTCCTCCTCCTCCTCCTCCTCCTCCTCCTCCTCCCCTCCCTCCTCCTGCCAGGACGAGGACAGGTCCGATGAAGAGGGCGACGACGGGAGCGACGGCGAGGGCGGGCCTGCCGCGCTGCACGACGCGAGCGCGGACACCCAAGGCGGGCCGCCGCCTCGCCCGCGGCGCACTGTCCGGGAGGAGGAGGGGCGGTTGGAATCGGGCCACGGAGGAGCCGGGGCACGGATGAGCCGAGGAAGCGACACCGCTCCCTGCAGGGTCACAGTGTCCAGCACCCGTGAATGGTTTGGCTGCCGCGCTGCAGGATGCGGGCTCGTGTCCGGGTTTTGGGGGGTCCTGCAGGCTTTCAAAGCCTGTGTCCAGGCGTATGCTGGAAGTGCAGCAGTGCAGTATTTTGTTCGTGCCGCCGACTGGAAAAACTGGTTTCGAGGGATGTTGGGTGTCCTGGTCTAGCGTGTCCGGGTATACGGGGACGTGATGGGAGGGCCCCAGAGACCAGCATCGAGCCCCCCAAAAAAAATCACGACGGAGGGATTTTCGTGATTTTCGTCCTCGGGGGGCCCTTACTGGGCCCTGGGGCCGTCCAGAAACGGCTCGGGGCGAGAAGCCAGTCCCAGGGGGCATGGGTCAAAACCTCTGAGGGTCGACGCTGCCAACAAAAAGAAGAAACACCTGACGTCGGGGGTCTGGGAGGTCGGGAGAGAGGGAGGCGGGGAGAGGGGGGAGGGGGCCCTTGCCGGCAGGCTCCTCACCGCTGGGAGTGGCCGCCGTCTGGGGCCGCTGGCGGGGGAGACGCCCTGGCGCGAGGGGCGGCAGAGGAGTCTGCTGGTTTCCGATCGCTGTGCTCGGGTGGCAGGGGGGACTTGTGCGCGCTGGAGGCGGGGGGGGTCCTTCCTCCCCGCTTCAATTTCTTCCCCTCCCGTCCCCATCCTCCCCCAGCTCCCCTTCCCCACCATCCCCCGCCCTCCCGTCCCCCGCCCCCGCCACCCCCCCTTTTGTCTCCCCCCTCCTCGTCTCCCCCCTCCTTTTCCTCCCCTCCCGCCCCCGTCCTCCCCAGCCCGTCTTCCCTTACCAATCCTCCTCGCGTCCCCTTTTCCAACCCTTCGTCTCCCCGTCATCCCCGTCCCCTTCCCTTCCCCGTGCCCCCTCTCGCCCTCCTCTCTCTCCCCCTCTCTCTGATGATGATGATCGAGGACGAGGAGTCTAAAGGGGGAAGGGGGGGCAGAACGAGATGCTGTCCGCTTGGCGGATAGTACCAGTGCGAAACAACACGCTTTGCATGCAAACGGGCATCATACCCAACAAGTCGCAGCGACACCGTTGCCTCGGACGCCCCCTCGTTTTCCCCGCCTCCTCACTCATCAAACTCCCGTCCCGGCTTGTCTCTCCTCTCCCGATGCGTCCCATGATTGTTTATTCATATTTCCATCGTCTTTACCCAAGCGTCCATGCTTTTGATTCCCATTGATTATCATTCATGTTCCCTCCGCCCGCCCCTTCGTCCACTTTCGATATTGTCTCGTCCCTCCTCGTTCCGTCGCCCTTGTTTCCACCCTTAACCACGGGTGGCCCAAAGCGCTCGACCTAGCACCGGAACGCCCAGCCCATTGCCCTCATTTGGGGGGGTCCCACCACAAACCTGTTCTTAAGACGGTGTTCTCGGTTTGCGATGACAAGAATGGGCGAGTTTAATTTCCCGAGCATCTTCATCGGCATCCCGTCTGCACCGATGGGCACGGGGCCCATGAGCCAATCTAAGTCACACTCGGCCGGCGGAGCGCGGCTGTCTTCGTCGTGGTGTTCCCCTTGGACGTTTCCATCGTGTTGTGGTCCTTCAGTATAGGCTGCTGGCGAGGCTGTCGGTGGAGGGGACGATCTGTCAGGGTTGCCCGATGACCACTGGCGCTCTCACTTTCAGTGGGCCGTATCGAGCCGAACTTTTTTCAGCTTAATCTCTGCCATGCTACGTGACTTTCTGCACCGTGGCGTCGTCACTGTCTGGAGAAGCCCATCCGCAGTATCATCTCGGTGTTCCACGGGCTTCTATTTCTACCGGCCACATACGGGTTGAAGTGCGTATCCGTCCTGTTCGTGGTTTTTTTTCGACGAGTTCGGAGGCGGGTGCGTGCGTTGTCGAATCCTCACTTCGCGACCGTTTTCACTCACAGCCCGCTGTTCCTCCTTCGTCCACAAGTTTTCGTCCCTGCACAAGTTTGCTTGCCTGCTCCCCCGTCGCCTTATGTCCCCGTCCGCCTGCCTCCCTCGTCCACTCTCCACGTTGTCTCGTCCCTCCTCCCTCTTTCCTCGGCGGCGCGCAGAACAGGGGGTATATGATGGAGGGGGGAAGGCTTCTGAGCAGCGCCCCTGCTTCTCCGAAGGCGCGGGCTTTGTCAGCAGGTGCGGGGGTGGCGCCTCCTGAGAACCGGCCTGTCTTTCAGAAGCCTCCCCCCTTCCCCTGACCCCCCCCAGATCCCCGACGACGTGATCATTGCTCATGACGTCGGCCCCCACAGAGGTCTGGACCCCTCTCCCGGGACCGGCTTCTCATCGCGAAGCCTTGTGCGACGGCCCCGGGGCCCGGTAGAGGGCGCCCTCGCGAGGCCGAACAAACGGCGCGAAGCCGCGAAGCCTCCCGTCGCGTGATTCCCGCACGACTCGCCGGGGGTCTGGGTTCCCCCCCCTCCTCCTCCTCCTCGCGTTTCTTTCTTAATTCGAGGGGGTCCCGGGCCCCTGCCCCCGAGACCGCCCCCAGACACCGAGACGCCCACCTCCTCCTCCTCCTCCTCCTCCTCCTCAGCTCCTCCTCCTCCTCCTCCTCCTCCTCCTCCTCCTCCCCTCCTCCTCCTCTCCCCCCCCTCCTCCTCCTCCTCCCCCTCCTCCTCCTCCTCTTCCTCCTCCTCCTCCTCCTCCTCCTCTCCTCCTCCTCCTCCCCTCCTCCTCCTCCTCCTCCTCCTCCTCCTCCTCCTCCCGTTTTTGCCCCCCCTCCTGGCCGCGCGCGCCCGCGCCCGGCCCCCCCCCGGGCCGCGCAGGCGGCCGCCGGCCCCCGGCGCCCGCCCTGCCGCGGGCGCCGCCGCCGCGGCGCCCGCCGCGCCCGAGCTGCAGGCCGAGGCCCGCGCCCCGCAGCGGCCGGCCCATTGGTCACCACCCACCAAACCACCCCAACCCAACTCGAAGGCCTCAATTTGCCCTCCATTTCCAGTGGGGGGGGATCGGGGAGCGTCGAAAAGACACATGGTCCCCGTCCCCCCCCCCCAACCCGAAATTCGGGTCAAATTCGTGCCTTCGGGTTGGGTTGGGGGGGTCTGGTAGGTAGTCAATTGGGGGGGGGGGCCTGCTGCCCCAGAGCCCCTCGCGGCGCGAAGCAATCCCAACGGGAGG
>CAUYUJ010006831.1:47500-50873 GCA_963575745.1 Prorocentrum cordatum
GGCACTACCACGACTATGGCAACGATGACGGCGACACTGACGACGACATTGACGGCGACGACGAGGACGGCGGCGGCGACGACGACGACGACGACGACGAAAGCGACGGCGACGAGGACGACGACGAGGACGACAGGGGAGAACGTGGTGCAGGAGGAGGACGATGACGGGCGCAGGCGGACGCAGAGTCGGTGCGCAGGCAAGCGGGTGCCGCTGTCGGCCGTGGGCGTCCGGAAGAAGAGGATGGCGGGCAAGATGCGCCGCCCTCGGGTCACCCTCTGGTCTCCCGGAGCGGGGGCTGGCTCCTCCGGCCTCCTCCTGTCCAATCCCGTCTCTTCTCCTTGCCTCCCCTCCTCGTTGGGGCTCCTCCTGGCGGCGTGCCGGCGCTCCAGGCTGCAGCTCCCGGGAGGCGGAGTTCCGCCTCGGCACGGGCAGATCCGAGGTCGAGGTGCTGCATCATCCAGCACATTCCCCTCGCAATTCGGTTTCACCCCGCCCAGTCTGGAGCAATCTTGTTGAATTCGGTTCAGTGTGCTGCAAGCAAGAGCCTTTGATCGGTCTTACGAAGACAGCCCACGTGCTGCTGATGACGACTCTCCTCCTCCTCCTCCTCCTCCTCCTCCTCCTCCTCCTCCTCCTCCTCCTCCTCCCCCTCCTCCTCCTCCTCCTCCTCTTGCTCCTCCTCCTTCTCTTGCTCCTCCTTCTCCTCGTTTTCCTCCTCCTCCTCCTCCTCTTCCTCTTTTTCCTTCTTCTCCTTCTCATCTTCTGCCTCCTCTTCCGCCTCCTCCTCTTCCGCAACCTCCTCCTCCTCGTTCCATCCTTCCCCTTGCCGCCGCTGCCCTACGCCCCCTCTGCTGCAGGCCTAGGGTGCTGCCCCCACACCATGCTCTCTTGCCTTAAGTCGGGCATGTCTCTCTACAGGAGGAATATTCAAAAATAGTCCAAGCATATTTTGGGGACGATGTTTCGATTCTTGTTTGACTATTGCTGATTTTTGTTGGGGGTATGTTGCATTTGTCGTCCCAGATCCGCCTGTAGGAGGACATGCCCGGGAGGAGGAGGGAGGCGCGAGCGGGAGGAAGAAGGAGGAGGAGGAGTGGGAGGCGTCAGAGTAATAACAAGAACCTCAATCCTTAGGATATGGGGAATTATTGTTTGACTATTGTTGATGATTTTGGGGGTACGTTGCATTTGTCGTCCCAGATCCGCCTGCAGGAGGACATGCCCGACCTAACTCTTGCCCCAAAAGCGTCGACGTCCCGAGCGGTTCCTGGTCTCCCATCCCGCGGATCGGAGCGGCACGCCAGGCGCGCGCAGGGAATCCGAGGAGGAAAAGGTACCCATACCTCTAAAGTTGCCAAGGGCTCCCCCGAGGGCGCGAAGTTATTCGCGCTTCGCGCTTCGCGGTCCTCGTTTCTCCTCCCCCTCCTCCTCGTCCTCCTTTTCTCCCTTTGGGGGGGCGGCGCGAGAGCGCGAAGTTATTCGCGCTTCGCGCTTCGCGGAGCGCGAAGCGCGAAGTTGGGAGCCCTTGGTTGCCCTCCCGTCGGTTTCCCCGTTTTGTGCCTCCTGGGCCTCCGTCGTCGTCGTCGCCGCTGGAATCGCTTCGAAATCCTGGTCAGGAAGTGCTCCAGGAGAGGTCGGGGAAGTAGCGGTATCGGTCCCCTTGAGGTTCCCCAGGGAATAGCGTGTCGCTTGGGCCGCCGCGACATGCCAAGAGACATGTTCCGATTGTTGTCATCAAGTAGAGAGCTTGTGCGAGGGCAGGATATGCTGCAGGCATCAACACAGTGTAAGTCCGCCCACCCCAATCCCGTGCAACAGCTGGACCCGTCCATTGTGTGAGAGTGGCCAGCTTCGCGGGCAGCTGGTGACACTACTGTGGGCGTTTGTGGAATGCATGGGCCTGCACAGTTTCGTGATTACTGGCGGGGGAAGCAAATGAAGTGTACGCGAGTGCTCCCGCTGTGGTGGCAGCTAGAGGTGCGTTCAACCTTCAGTGGCATTGGGCAGTGCAGGAGCAGCATCAACAGCCGATCGGAGGAGTGGCGGGGGCAACGGAGCAGGCACGACAAGAAGGGGCAGACGAGGCCATGCCTGGAATGGGGCGTGCGCTAAACTGTTTACGATCAAGATGCTGTCCACCCCCCCATGTATCCACAAACATCAGGAATCACTGACGGCGGCACGCAGGGCAAGGAGAAGGAGGAGGAGGCGGCAGGCAGCTCGTGGGATGAGGAAGAGGAAGAGGAGGACCAGGGGGTGAAGGAGGCGCAGATGGAGGAGAGGGAGGAGGAGGAGGAGGAAGAAGGAAGAAGGAGGCGGAACAGCTACCCTGCGACGCACCCAACCCATCGGCGCCAAGGGATGGTACAAGGTGTGCCGGCAAGAGTGCGACAGCAACACTGCAAGTGACGGTGCACGGCGGATGTCTATATATCGTGCGAAGTGTGCGTGTGGCCCAACTGCGCGAGCGAGCCCAACACAGGAGGGTTGGGATCTACGTGTGGTCTCAGTATGCCGGCTCCCCGAGCAGCCCTCGGAAGTGGCGACAGATATGGACGTCGCAGCCCCCCAGGGATGGCGGGGTTCCGTTTGGGTCTTCGTGTGGCCCCCCTGTGCGGCCTTTCCCAGCAGCCTTCGAAAGTGGCGCCAGCTTCGCACCTCGCAGCCCTCCAGGGACGGCGAGACCTTTTATGGGTCTGCGTGTGGCCCCACTGTGCGGGCTCCCCCAGCAGCCCTCGAAAATGGCGACAGTTTCACACGTCGCAGCCCCCCAGGAATGGCGAAGCCTTTTTGGGGTCTGCGTCGGGCCCCACTGTGCGGGCTCCCCCCCGGCAGTCCTCGAAAGTGGCGACAGCCTTATATTTCGCAGTCCCCCCGGGATGGCGAGGTGTTCTTTGGGTCTGCGTGTGCCCCCCTGTGAGGGCTCCCCACCATCAGCCCTCGAAAGTGGCGACAGCTTCGCACTTCGCAGCCCCTCCCAGGGATGGCGAGGTCCCGTTTGGATGGGATGAGGAGGAGGAGGAGGAGGACGAGGAGGAGGAGGAGGAGACAGAGGAGGAGGAGGAGGAGGAGGAGGAGGAGGAGGAGGAGGAGAAGGAGGAGGAGGAGGAGCACGAGCGCACGAGAATATGGATCTGCGTAGGACACCACGGTGCTAGCATCCCAGCACCCCCGAAGAGGGATGCAAGCAGGCAGGTTCAGGCAGGCGGGATGGCGAAAGAGGGCGAGGGGAGGAGGACGAGCAGGGAGTTGACACCCCATTGCTCGATTCAGAACGTGACCCAACCAAGGGAGGGTTGGGAAAAAGGAGGAGGAGGTTGAGAGGAAACAGCAGGAGGAGGAGGAAGAGTGGGTGGAGGAGGATGAGGAG
>CAUYUJ010006832.1:0-42500 GCA_963575745.1 Prorocentrum cordatum
GACGGTAGTGGCGCAAGGCAGCCCGACGTATGCCTTGCACGTCGAGGTATTATTGTATCCCTGCCCACTTCAGGCAGCAGCTGCCTCGAATTGAATGACCCCTGCCATGGGGCATCCGACGGAAAAAAAAACGAGGTGAAGAGAAGAGGGCGACGGACATTCCTGGGTTCGGTGTTCCTGTGGTGGCGGTGGGAGTCGCCTGGTAGCAAAGCGGCGTATATATATGTATGTATGTGTGTATATATATGTATGTGTATAACATATTTATATATGTGTATATACATATATATATATATATATATGTATGTATGTATGTATGTATGTATGTATGAATGCGGACGTCCCTCCCCTCCCAGACCCAATCTCCAGCACCCCATCCCTCTATGACCACAAGAGTAGGGCAGGAGAAGGACGAGGGGGGAAAGCAGGAACGGAAGAACATAGAAGTGGGCGGGCAGGGAGGGAGGGGAAGGTTGGGAGAGGGCCACTCACGGCTCGTCTCCTGGGAGGTCGAAGCGGGTGGCGCCCGTCCTCCGTCGCGGCGCGGCTCGTCTCCCCCGGCGCGGGCTGCCGCCTTCCTCGCCGGGGCTGCCCGGCGCGGGCCGCCGGCGTGTCGGCGCCGGGGAGCGGGCCTCCCCCGACGAGACACCGCTGCCTTCGTCGTCGTGGTCGTGGGGGTGGTCCGCGAGACTGTCGCGGCGGCTGTCGGCGAGGCCGTCGAGGGGGTCGTCGCGGGGGCGGGTGTGGGGGCTGTCGTGGTAGGCGCAGCCGTTTTCGCGCCCGCCTTGGCCGTCGCCGTGGCGGGGGTCGTCCCGGGGGTTGCCGCCAGAGAGGTCCTCGCCCCGAAGCCGTCGTCGAGGGCGTCATGGGGGACCGTCGCGGGGTCGCGGGGCAGGGGGCCGTCGGTTCGGTTGTCGCGTCGTCCGCCCAGCAGCCCGCGAGGGAAGCACTGCCCGCGTAGCCGGGGGAGGCCGTCGCCGGGGCGGTCGCGGGGGCCGTCGTCGTGGCAGCCGCGGGGGGCCGTCACCAGGGCCGTCGCGCAGTGGCCGTCGTAGGGGTTCGTCGTCGTGGTGGGTCGCGGGGGCATTGGGGTTGAGTGGGAGGTCGCTGGGTGGTCGTGTGGGTCGCCGTGGGGGCCGCAGCGGGGGTCGTCGTGGGGGTCGTCGCGGGGGTCGTCGCAGGCGTCAGTGTGGGGGCCGTCGCGGGGGGCGTCTTGGGGGCGCCCAGCTCTCCCTCTGACCGCTTCCCCGGGTATGCCCCCCCCCCCCCCCCCCCGGGTCCCTCTCAGGGCATGCGGCCACTCGGGATCTCGAGCCGGCCGCGGGGGAGGTGGCACCCGCAGTGGTCTGTCCAGCGGCCCCCATGGCCGCTTCCCCGGGTATGCCCGTCACGGGCTCACTCGCAGGGCATGCGGCCACTCGGGGCTCAGCTGGGGGCTCGTGGGGTCTGTCGCGTGGGCCGTGGGGTAGTCGAGGGGGCGTTCGGGTCCTTCAGCTGTCCCTATGACCGCTTCCCCGGGTATGCCCCCCCCCCCCCCCCCCCAAAGTGCTCCTTCTCAGGGAATGCGGACACTCGGGATCTCGAGCCAGCCGCGGGGGAGGTGGCGCCCGCAGTGGTCTTTCCAGCGGGCCCCATGGCCGTTGCCCCGGGTATGCCCCCCACGGGCTCCCTCGCAAGGCATGCGGCCACTCGGGGCTCAGCTGGGGGTTCGTGGGGGCCGTCGAGTGGGGGGGGGGGTCGTGGAGGCCGTCGGGTTGTGCGTGGGGTCGTGGGGGGTCATGGCGTGGTGAGCAGGGTCGTAGCACGCAGGGATGTAGGGGGGCAGCAGGAGGCCCTCGTTGTCGCCGTGGCTGGCTCTGGCCGGGAGGAAGATGGCCGCCTCCGTCCTCATGACGGAAGGCGGCCTGTCAGCCTGTGCCTAGGGCTCGGGGGTGATGCTCGCGGGGTTTGGCGTGCGGGTGGGCGTCGGGGTGGGGATGGGGCGAAGCGAAGAGAGGAGCGCCGGGGGGGGGGGGTCGTAGTCGGGTCGCGCGTCAGGCACCGGGGGGGCGGGGAGAGCGTCGCTGTCGACGTCGGCGTCCTCCTCTTCACTCCAGCCTTCCCCGTGCTTAGGGTTATCAAGCTCGTCGAAGTCCCTGTGGTCGTTGAGGCGGCTGATGGATGTTTTCCTGTTGCCACCTGTTTGCGGACAGCCTGGCAGCAGATACGCGGCCTCGATGTTGATCGGCAGCTGCGTACAATGAAGACGTCTGCATTTTCGAACTGCATACCCAAGGCGCATCCTGGCCTTCGTTTCAGCACTGGTACGAGGGGCCATGAAGTCTCGAAGCTCAGAGAAAGGGGCAGTGAGGCGGAGGGGAAGAGCTTCGGCATGCGATCTCGTGCAGTCGCGTGCGCCCGATGTCCACCTGAGGACTGGCCGCCGCGCTTGGCAGCAGCACTCGCCTGAATCGCTTGAGCCAAAATGGCTACGGGCCCTCCTCCTCCTCCTCCTCCTCCTCCTCCTCCTCCTCCTCCTCTCCTCCTCCTCCTCCTCCTCCTCCTCCCCTCCTCCTCTCCTCCTCCTCCTCTCCTCTTCCTCCTCCTCCTCCTCCTCCTCCTCCTCCTCTCCTCTGGTGTCCCTGTAGGAGGTGTGTGTGTGTGTGTGACGATGCACGTGTTGGAGGTCACTGCAAATTTCGGTGCGTTGGCCCAATCATGTCTTGTCGTCCAGGTGCCGTAAGCGTGGGATTCGCCCTCGTAGGCCCTCCTTGGTCCAATGTCGCCGGGTGGTTCCGTCTCTCGGTCCGAGGGCCTCGAGCCTTGCGACCTGTAGGCTCCTGCCATTGCGTGTGTCGCCTCGGGCTCTTTGTTCCTGGAGAACGCTGGGTCCCTTGTGCCGATGCTTGAGCCAAAATGGATACGGGTTCCTCCTCCTCCTCCTCCTCTTCCTCCCATTCGTCTTCCGTATTCCTTCACCTTTCCATCTCTGTCCATTTCTTTGCTCCCATCTCCCCTGGAGGATGGAGAGTGAGGCGACGGAGGCGGGGGATGTAACGGCAAAGGAAGAGGACTCTTCGCGTGTCCACACCAACCTATTCAGAAATTGCTCCCAGTTTCGTTTTGGGGAAGCGGGATGTGCGGGAAAAGCAGCGAGGGGAGGGAGTTTTGGTGGCCCTCTTGGGGCTCTCTCGCGGCCTTCTCGGGGGCATTTCGAGCCCCCTTGGAGCCATCCTGAAGACCTTCGACATGAGGGGGGGATTCTTGATTTGTGCTGCCCCTCTGAAGCTCCAACAATCGACTCTTGTAGGTCTTGGGGCCCTCTGGGGCCCATCTTCAGGTAATTTTGAGGATTTAAATGCCAACCAGAAACGCCATCTGTTTAACCACCATTCGGTTTTGGAAGGATGAGTCTTGGGGTAATCAGGGGGCGAACCGTGGCCAACTCCGGCCGTCTTGCGACGATCTTTGGGCCAGAGCCCAACTGAAGTACCCTGCGTCATTCGAGGCATTACTTGGCCTATCTTGCACCATCTTGGGGCAATATAGTGCCATCGAGGAGTCCGATGGCTTCGCGAAGCCCTGTCACGCTCTCCAGGGGGGGTCTGAAGGGGAAGAATAGGGTTGAAGAGAGGATCCGCTAAACTGATTACGCAAAGAGGGTTGGTGTGTCCCCACAGGACCTACAGGATCGCCCTGAAGCCTGCCAGACCGTCCTAAAACTCTGCTGCCCCCTCCCTCCTCTGAGTCCCCCTTGCTGGAGGAGGCACCAGCCCAGAGTCCATTTCGATTTTGACTGATTCGATTCGATATAGAGTTTGTCTTGCTCCATCCGATCGAGTCGGATTTTCTGGCCATCCGATGTGCGCCCAATGTTTCCACGGCTTAGATTTACACCCTTGCTTGGCCGATTCGGTTCTATTTCGATTCCGTGACGATGCAGCTGGGTTCGAGGGACGTTCTTGTCCATCCAATAAGCCGATGCTTGGAAGCTCCTGCCACCCCCCTCCGACCCCCTCGCGCAAAGATTCGTATCAGTCGTCCTCAAAGGCACGGGTGAAGCTTGCAAAAGAAACTGTGCGAGTTCCACACCACTTGGATGCCACATTCGAGAAAGGCCCCCTGACAGATCGAGAGAGGCTGGGACCGCCTGAAGGCTCCAAAACTCAAGTGCAAATCAATGCGCAATATCGTGGCCACCGCCAGGCAAAGGAGCCCGACTGACTTTAGCCGTCCTCCCTGCTCCTCAGGCGGAGACGGTAGAGGAGCCCTTCGGTGTTCAGCCATGGGCTCCTTGTTGGACTTGACCGTTCAGCTTTCGTGCGGAAGACCGCCAAAGGATCTCGAAGAACCGGGGATGCCCACCGAGGATCGCCGATCCACGCCGAAAAACCTTCGATGGCCGCCGAAAGACCGTCAGTCAGCGCCGAAGGCGGGCGGGTATCGCGGAGTCTATGATCGAACGCGCACGAGCTCCTTTCGCGCGAGGGGGCGCTGCCGTGCCCAGGTAGCCGCCCCCCCCGTGCGACGAGGCGCGCCGCGCTCAGGCAGCCTGGTTTCGGCCTCGCGTTCCTCGTGGCCAGCGGCGTGGCGCGGGACTATCCGGCGCGCCCCGCGCGCTCCGTTGCGATGTGAGAGATTATCGTTGGTGATGTGTTTCTCTCTCGCGTTCGTCACGGTGGCAGCCCCGATTCAAAGGCTGTGCGAGCACAGATGATTTCAGGACGAGCGGGTCAGAAGCAGCGATGAAACAAGAGCTACATCAGTGAGCGAGGGGAGGGAAGGGAGGGAGAATCCAGTAGCCATACTCCCTCTGCATGTTGCTATCAGCGTGATGTTGTCATCAGCCTGAGCGCCAGGCACATGGGCCGACACTCGCTTCATTAAGCGAAGATTGCAATATTTTCTCGCAAACGGTGCGCTCCAGCTTGCGACCAGTCTTCAGCTGGGACATTTTCGCGGGTGGGCTGCACGCCACATGGCAAGAATTCTAGTACCTTTGAGAAGGTCTGAATAACTGTTCAGTGTGCCACCTCTCTGGTAGAGGCGCACAAGAAGTTCTGCAGCTATGCGGACTTGCGCGTAATTCTGAGCAGCGGTAATGCGCACTTGCATATACTGTATTGAACTTAGATCATTATCAGCAGTGGGCAAGCGGCCTCACGCATTAGTTTCCTTGGTACCGTTGGGCATTTCTCTGAGTCTTGCGATCATTTGCCCATTGATGCTCTTCCAGTGGTTGTCCACATCATGGTGAATCGTACAGTGGAGAATTGAACACACTCTTACTATCACCCCAAGTTGGGCTCAAGATGGCCCCATGATGGCCCAGCATGTGTAGCCTAATGGACTGAAAATGATCAATGATCCCTTTCACGAGGCTCCAAGCTGGCTCCAGGACGGTTTGACGAAGCCCTCGGTATATATTCCCTCTAGTCCCAAGGCTCCACTCGTGCCTTCGCACTTTCCCTCAGTGCGTTTCGTCTACAGCTTTCTGCACCCCACCTTGTGGTTGGTGCATCGCAACCATGCTCCGCCCTCTCCCTCCACGATCTCTCTTCCATACTCCTGCTCCGTCTGTAGCTTCTTCCTGCTCCCTTCTCAGTCCACCCTGCTCGTCCTCTCTCTCGCCTTTCCTCCTCTCTCCTGCTGCTCCCCACTCCTTATCCTCCTTCCTCTCCCCTTCAGCCCCCTCGCTTCTGCCTTCTTGCCTTTTCCCTCTTCCGTTTTGGATGAGCCAAGATAGTGCCCCCTGGGCGCGCGTTCATCAATTAGAATTTGAGCGCGCACGAAGCGCTTGCGAGGGTTCTTGTATGTTCTTGTGTATATGCACACATGTGTAGAAGCATCTTCGTATGTATCGAAGACGCCTACGGCGAATCACCGCCGCCCCCTGCCTTTTTGGAAGCGCCTATGTGGCCGAACGTTGAGGCCAGACCTGCCAAGCTATCGGACCACGTGTTCCCCGAATCGGTTTGGAAAGCCTTCGGGGAACACGTGGGCATCTTGAAGGTCATCTTGGCCGTCTTGGAGGCCTCTTGGGCAAGCTTTGCGTTGGGGCTGTTGGGCCGTCTCGGGCCAGCTTCGAGCCAACTTCGGCCATCTTGGTGGGTTCCTGGCACGTCTGAAGCCGTCGGAAGCCGTTTGGGGGGCCTCTATGGGCCGACTTGGGGCCCGCTTGGAATGCTCCAGGGCCGTCTTGGAGGCCATCTTGGGCGTCTGGGAGGCCATCTTGGGCGTGTTGGAGGCCTCTTGGGCCCTCTTGGGGCCCTCTAGGGGCCATCTTGGAGGCCACTTGGGCCATCATGGGGCTCTCTTGGGGGCCTCTTGGGCGATCTTGGGGGCTTCTTGGGCCGTCTTGAGCCGTCGGAGAGCCGAAAAGGCGCAAATGCCAAAATCCTTCAAAAACCAAGGGAAAATCAATGATTTTGGCCTCTTCGGACTCTCCTGGAGGACCTCTTGGAGGCCTCTTGGGCCGTCTGGGAGGCCTCTGGGGGGCCTCTTGGGCCGTCTTGGGCCGTCTTGGACTCTCTTGGGCCGTTTTGGAGGCCGTCTTGGACCATCTCGGGCGGACTTGGAGGCCATCTTGGGCCATCTTCGCGATTTTTGAGGATGTCCCGAGCGAAACGGCCGTTTTTGGGCATTGACAGACGGATTTTCGGAAACTTGCGGGTGGCCGGCGGGACGGGCCGAAGCCCACTGGGGAGTTCTTTTAGAAAAAGAACCAAAACCAAAACCTGAAACGTCCAGCACGCCGTGCACCCCTGCAAGCAGGGGGCGGCGGATCTAATGGCCTTCGGCCCATCCCGCCACCGTGCCAGGGTTGTAGGTCAAAGGCCTCATGGTCGTTGGCATGTCTCGTAGGGCCTCTCGGGGGCCTGTTGGGGGCCGTTTTGAGGCCTCCGTGAAGAAGCCATGGGGGGTGCTCTTTTCTTCGCGCTGGCTCCATGCTGCCCCTTGGGAGTGGCTGGAGCCTGGTGGTTTGTGCCGCCAGGCCGGAGTGGTGGGTGCACCGCTCATGGCTGCCACCGACGGCCGATTGTTGTGGGGTCAGTGGTTCTCTGGAGGAAGACGGGCGCCAGTGCATTCCCCCCTTTGGGGGCCATGCCTGAGGCAAGGGCCCCCGCCCTATGGAGGTACCACGTTGCAAGGCTTCTGCATCGATTTCTGGTGAGAGAAGGGGAAGAAGAAGCAAGCGTAGCACATCAATATGCAGTCCGAGCGACATTCCGTCCCTCCCTCCCTCCCTCCCTCCTCCTCCTGGTGACACAGGTTCCTCTCTGAAGGGCGCCTCCTCCCCAAGTCCGGTTTTCCTGTGGCGAGTGTTTCCCCCCTGGGAGCGCTCTCGTCCCGCGAATCAAAAAAGTGTTTCCCCGTTGGGGCCGTCCAACCTGCTCCCCCCTCCCTCCGTGTCTCGTGCTCGCGGGTGGCGCACAAGGGGGTGGCGCGGCGGGGTCGGCCGGGGGGGGTTCTCTCATGGACCCCTCGTTCACTTTCATGGACTCCTTTTCCCCCCCCTCCACGTTCCCTCGCAGGGCCGTCCCCGCTTGCACCCCCCCCGCCCCGCGAGAACCTGGCGAGGGTCCACAGGGGCCTCCGCCCAGGTCGGCGGACCCCGTCGGCGGCGGCGGCCTGCGACGAGGGCAGGGTGAGGCGTGAGGAGGCCTTCCGTCCTCCCTCACGCCTGCTTTGGGATCCCTCGGCTCTCTCCGGGGGGAGGCTCCCAACAACCTTGCGGGTGTCCGGAGACTCCGAGGAAGCCCAGGCCGCGCCGCTCGGCTGCCTCGCGCCGCCACCGGGCCAGGTGGACATGTCGACGTTCCTTCGTCGGAACAAGGCGGTCCCAGCGCACTGCCGAAGGAGGGGCGAAGGGGGAGGGAAGGGGCGGAGGGGAAGGGAGGGAAAGGGGAGGGACAATGGAGTGAAAGTGCAGGGACAGGATCGGGAAAGGGGAGGGAGATGGGAGGGAGTGAGGGGGGAGGGATAGTGGAGAGAAGTGGGAGGGGAAGGGAACGGATGGGGTTGAGGGGTACGGGTGCCCGTGGGAGGGGGGGGGGACTGGGGATTGCGTGGGGGGAGTGGGAGATGGAAGGTGGGGGAGGCATGGACATTCAGGGATGTGAAGGGATGGGGAGTGAGGAGGAGGGGGGGGGAGGAGGGGGAAGCGGACAGAGGGGGACGGGGAGGGAGGTGGCAGCGGGAGACTGGAGAGCCGGGAGGCGCAGCGGGAGACGGGGAGGGAAGGTGAAGGGGGAGGGGGAGAGGTTGGGGGGGAAATGGGAAGCGGGAGGGGAGGGCGAGGAGGGAGTGCAAGGGCAGGGGGGGAAATCATCGGGTTCGGTACGAGGTAGGGGACAAGGGGACGGGGGGAGGAAGAACATAGGAGGAGGGAGAGAGAGAGACAGAGAGGGAGAGAGAGAGAGAGAGAGAAAGAGAAATAGAGAGAGAGAAGAGAAAGTCCCCTCCGTGGAGCGGGGCCCGTGGAGCACCCGGGTTGGCTGGGACCCCCCCCGCCCTGTCGAGCAGGGTGGGGAAGGCGGCTGCCGGAGCCTGGAGGACTCCGGGGTGCAAACCCTGCACCAATTGCGCCGCGCGACGCGCTGAGGTCGAGGGCGGCCACGTCCAGCTAGATCAGGATGAATATATCAAACAACTTTTCCCAATGCAGCAACCAGAACTTACGGGTGCTGTAGCAGAAGAGAAGGCGACGAATGCGGTATCCGACGTGTTCATCAGTTTACGTGGCGCCTTGGCATATGCATTGGTCGCTCGTGCATGGTTGATGGTTTACGTGGTATCCTTGCAGCGTGCACAGGGACCCACGACCCTCCAAGTACGAAAACTAAACGCTGTCACGTTCAAACTGCAGCCAGGTACGGAGACAATCATATAGAACGTTCTCCGACAGGAGGAATGAACTCTCATAGTGACCCAGGGTGCCGTCGCCTCAATGGGGGCGAAGATGGCGGAGTGAAGGGATATGGGATCCGAGGGGCCAACCTTTTACTGCGTGGACACGCGTCCAGCGGTAAAGCAGTAGTGCGCCTGATTGATGCACGCTGCAAGTCACGTTGCCTGCAGGTGCGCTCCAGCTACTCAGCTGAAACATTGGCAGCTGTTCATGATCTCGAGGACTGTTATCTTACCATAGTTAAGTTGCGTGAGCTTAAAGCTGGACCCCAAGCGCCTACCCGGCTTCAGGACATTTTGGAGTTAGGTGTCTCAGCATTAAGGCCATCCTTACCGTGGACGCTGAGTCAGTCTTCGAATCTGTGTCAGGTAAGGACTTGAAGAAGCCAGCCGGATGAGCCTTGTGGGGACATTTCAACTGGATAAAACAGATGATGGACCGAGGTGTAGCTCATAGCGTGCAATGGTGTGTTACACGAGATATGACCGCTGACGGCCATGCCAAGGGGTGCGTTGATCGTGCGCTACTGCTGCACGTGATGGAAGGCAATCAATCCTTCAAGTGCGAAGTACAGAAGTATGTGCCCGACAGAGGCAGGAAAGACACAGCACCAACTTATGGGGTGCCTTTTTTCAGTGCCAGCGGATACTTATGAGGACGACTACTCAAACTTAGGCGTAGTTATCCCTGCCCAGACACGGGCACATATGCTTACAATGAAGTCATTATCGCCGGTCCACATGCGTAGATATTCAAAGGGTCGCAGCTACCATGGATTCCCGGACACGGGGACTATCTCTTTCTTACCTAGAAGGGATCTGACCGTTCGGCCATGTCCCCTCGGTCCCTGCGCGCATTGACGGCTGGCATTTGGCCTGTCGGCCCCTTCAATCATCTGTGGATGGTCGCGAGGTCTTGCCCGTGATTATCCCTAATCATCTGTGGTTGGTCGCGGCAATCGGCAATGGCCAGCTTAGGTGCTTCGTGCTGTTCTTCCTATGCTTGTCTGTGCGCTGCCGGGGACATTGAAAACAAAAAACAACATCTCCATCCTTCTTCTTGACTTGATGTCATCAACTAGGACAAAGATCTCGCGTTCGCCCCCCCCGCCCCCCCCCCTGAGGAGAGGCTGTATGGCGAGCGCTATATCCGACGCTGTTTCGGCTCAAGGCAGCGCTGTCCTATTTGCTAGTTGCGCGGCCGCGTGCGACTCTATTGGGATCGTAGCATCGGACAATGTCCACGTCTATCTACGATCCCCCTCTATCTCATGGGCTCTCTGTTACCTCCTCGTCATGCTTGCCATCGAGGGATGAGTTGTTGGGTGCCTCGATACGTCGCCGACGTTATCCTAAGAGTAGGGCTCTCAGCTTATTACCTCGTGGTCAAGCCCTGTGCCCTTGCGTTTCACTCCGTCGTGGGCGTTGTGAAGGCCCCAGAGGTAGATATGCTGGAGATGTACGTTTTCGGCGGGGGTTGGGACCGTTATTGCCTCTTGAGTCTCTTGGGGCTTCTCTTGGGATTCTCTTGGGCCTCCATGGGGGCGTCGCGTCTTGGGCCGTCTGGAGGGTATCGCCGCCATTCTTGGGCCTTTTTTGGGGCCGCCTCCGAGCGCTTCTGAACCGCCTTGGGCGTCTCGCGGGAAATCTCGGGGGTTATTCGCGTCGTTGTGGGTCGCGGCAGCAACGCCCAAAAGCACCAGTAACGCCTGGGAATATGGGGGGGAGCACTTACGAACTTTCACTTCTCGTCGTGCTGAAGGCACGGCGGCTGATCTCTGTCTCTCTCTCTCTCTCGCTCTCGTCCAGTCTCTTTTTTTTTTTTTTTTTTTTTTCTCTCTCTCTCTCTCTCTGTTAAAGTCGCTTACTCTTCCTGCTCCCCCCTCTTCCTCCTCTTCCCTCCTCGTCCCTCCTTTTCTTCTTTCTTCTTCTTCGGCCCGGCTCAACTCCACCTCCATCCACCCGCCTTTTCCTCCCTGCCCTCCCCCTTCTCACCCGTTCCATCTCCGTCTCCTTCCTCTTTTCTTCCAGCCACGACGAGTGCGGCGACGACAAAGACGACGACGCCGATGGCGTCGAGTTTTGCCCGCAGGTGGACACCAGACAGGTGGGCAGCTTCCTCGGGGAGGCTGGCCGCGACCGCGCGCCCTCGCGCAGGTGGGGTGTAGGGGGTCTGTTGGCATGGGCAACAACGGAAAAGAAAACGGAGGTGACGGAATCGGATGTGGAGGAGGAGGAGGAGAAGGAGGAGGAGGAGGAGGAGGAGGAGGAGGAGTAGGAGAAGGAGGATCATGATGATGATGATGATGATGATGATGATGATGATGATGATGATGCTGATGATGACGATGATGATGATGATGACGATGATGATGATGATGATGATGATGATGGTGGTGGTGGTGGTGGTGGTGGTGGTGATGATGATGATGATGGTGGTGGTGGGGGGGTGGTGGTGATGATGATGATGATGATGAGGGAGGAGGAGGAGGAGGAGGAGGAGGAGGAGTAGGAGGAGGAGGAATGGAAGGAGGAGGCGGAGGAGGAGGAGGAGGAGGAGGAAGAAAAGGAGGAACAGGAGGAGGAGGAAAAGGCGAGGAGGAGGACGAGGAGGATGAGGACGAGGATGATGAGGAGGGGAGGAGGCAGAGGAGGACGAGGAGGAGGGTGAGGAGGAGGCGGAGGGAGGAGGCGGAGGAGGGGAGGAGGAGGAGTAGGAGGAGAAGGAGGAGGAGGAGGAGGAAGAAGGAGGAAAAGGAGGAGGAGAGGAGGAAGAGGAGGAGGAGGAGGAGGAGGAGAGAGGAGGAGGAAGGAGCAGGAGGAGGAGGACAGAGCAGGATGAGGAGGAGGAGGAGCAGGAGGAGGAGGAGGAGACGAGGAAGAGGAAGAGCAGGAGGAGGAGGAGGAGGAGGAGGAGGAGGAGGAGGAGGACGTGGAGGAGGCGGAGGCGAGGAGGAGGAGGAGGAGGAGGAGGAGGAAGAGGATGGATCATGGAGGATGCAGGAGTGTCGGGGATCTAGCTTTTAGGTTTTGGGGCGTTGTACGCCCTTTCTGAAATCCCGGGAGGCTCGGAATTATGGTCACACCTAACGCTTGGACAGGTACGCGGTCCAAGTTTCGAGGACGGATAACGATGAGGAAGAGGAGGTGGTGGGAGAAGAAGAAAGGGGAGGGACGAAAGGAGGAATGCGGAACAAACGAAACAGGAGGAGGAATAGGGGGAACAGAGGAGGAGGGGCAGGAGGAGGAGGAGGAGCAGGAGGAGGAGG
The DNA here is from genome assembly GCA_963575745.1 of Prorocentrum cordatum. Classification (NCBI taxonomy): domain Eukaryota; class Dinophyceae; order Prorocentrales; family Prorocentraceae; genus Prorocentrum; species Prorocentrum cordatum. The sequence continues at coordinate 12,159 of CAUYUJ010006832.1, forward strand.
AGGAGGAAGAGGAGGAGGAAGAGGAGCAGGAGCAGGAGGAGGAGGAGGAGGAGGGACGAGGACTGATGATGCTAGTTCTGATGCTGCTGCTGATGATGCGGCTGATGATGATGATGATTATGTTGATGCTGACGATGCTCATGATGATGAGGATGATGATGATAGTGATGCTGATGATGCTGATCATGATGATTATGATGCTGATAAAGCTGGTGATGCTGATGATGCTGATGATGCTAAGGCTGATGATACTGATGACGATGCTGATGCTGATGATGATGACGATGATGATGGTAATGCTGCTGATGACGATGATGGTGATGGTGATGGCGGTAACTCATGACGATAATGCTGCTGTGGATGATCATGCTAATGATGATGATGATGATGCTGATGCTGATGGTGATGATGATCATGATGATGCTGCTGATGATACTGATGATGCTGATGATGATGATGTCGGCTATGCTGCTGTCGATAATGGTGTTGCTGATGCCGACGATGATTGTGATGATGACGATGATGATTATGATGATGATGGTGATACTGATGATGATTATGTTGATGCTGGTGGTGGTGATGGTGGTCATGATGATGATGATGATTCTGACGATTATGATGATGCTGATGCTGATGAAGCTGATGATGACGTTGATGATGATGATGTTGCTGATGATGATGTTGATGATGATGATAATGATGATGCTGATTATGATAATGATGCGGATATCGACGATGATGATGATGCTGATGATGATGATGCGGCTGCTGCTGATGATGATGGTGGTGATGATGAGAATACGTGTGATGATGCTGACGATGCTGATTGTGATGATGATGATGGTGATACTGATGATGCTGGTGATGATGATGATGCTGACGATGACGATGATGCTGATGATGGTGGTGGTGAGGATGATGCTGCCGATGGTGATGATGATGCTGATGATGCTGGTGATGAGGTTGCTGCTGCTGTTGATGATGATGTGGATGATGATGCTGATGCTGATGATGATGATGCTGCTGACGATGATGATGATGATGATGCTGATGATGATGATGATGTTGATGCTGATGATGTTGATGCTGATGCTGCTGATGATGTTAATGATGATGATGATGCTGCTGCTGATGATGATGATGCTGATGTTGATGCTGATGCTGATGATGATGATGATGATGATGATGATGCTGATGCTGATGATGATGATGATGATGACGATGCTGCTGCTGCTGCTGATGATGATGATGATACTGATGATATTGATGATGATGATGATGATGATGCTGATGCTGATGCTGATGCTGATGATGATGATGATGATGATGATGATGCTGATGCTGATGCTGATGATGATGATGCTGATGATGATGATGATGATGATGATGATGATGATGATGATGATGATGATGATGATGATAATGATGAGGAGGAGGAGGAGGAGGAGGAGTGTCGTGGTGGTGATGAACGTGGTGATGGTGGTGGTGGTGATGATATTGATGATGCTGAGAGTGCTGCTGCTGATGATAATGATGATGCTGATGATGAGGAGGAGGAGGAGGAGGAGGAGGAGGAGGAGGAGGAGGAGGAGGAGGAGGAGTAGGAAGAGGAGAAGCAGGATGAGGCTGTTTCGGGCCTGTTCGTTCGCGGGCCCTGGAGGCCAAACTTTTACGTGGGCCGTTTTTTCCCCCGTGGCCGTAAGGCTCCTTAGGGCCACGGAAAATCCGTGGCTTGAGTGCATGAGGCGCACCGATCGCGTGTTGTCCGCTCTAGGGAGCGGCACGCGGCACGCGCGACGATGCCCATAATCAGATTGAAGGTGGCCAGCTGGAGGCGAGCCCCGAGTCCCAGGCTCAGCTCGTGCGGCTTTGCGAGGGCTCGATGGGGATGTGCAGTGTAGTGCAGGAGGAGGAGGAGGAGAAGGAGGGAGGGAGAAACGCAGTGGGGATGAAGGGAGGGAACATCCACCCGGGATGCCCTGGAGGTTGTTTTATTTTCCGCGCTCACAAAATGGGCGAGGACCTCGCTGCCACCTGCGGTCTCCCCCTTTAGGATCCCTCCGCACCGCTTCTAGCGGCGGAGGGAGCAGAGCCAATGGCAGCAATGCCACTCGACTCGAGGAAAGACAATTCTTCGGCCCCCGTCAGTGCGACCACCTCTCCAGGCAGCCTTTCATTCTCCAAGGGGTGCTTGCCCGCCAACAAACGGTTTCTGCGGGCCTTCGAATTGTGCCGTCTAGGGCCCTTCGGACATCCTGTGAGCGGACGACACGCACGAGCACTTGAAAAGGTACAATATTCCCTGCAGAGGGTATAGTGGCCCTCCCTGGGCAGCTTGTGCTCTTCTTCCGGCCGTGTTGGGAAACACCCGTCCTGCAAAACCTACGGGACAACACAGCCTTGGTTTTATCGTTGTGGGCCCGCTTGACACAATCCACACATCTCCAGGACCCTTGATGCCCTTCAAGAACGTGCCGAGACTCCGGGGCAGGGAGCACGGCACGACGCGGGCGGGGCCCAAGAGCCAGAGAAACATTCTGCGCGCGGCCAGTGGTGTCGTCAAAGGTGCCTATACTACCAAGTCGTAGCGCCGACCAGGCCGAGCATTGAAAATGCCTTCTTTGATCTAGCCACCCATGTTGCGGTAAAGTGCTGAGGGATAGCGCACAATTTTGCGTCTTCCTTCTCCTGGAGGTCAGCCGCCTGATTACCTAATAATGGCATCGCTCGGGTCCCTTGAGGTGCTTGTGGAATGCGCTCTCGCCTTTACGACGACGAGGTCCCCTTCGCCCCCAGAGAAGGAATCTCCGATCGCGTTCCAAATCGTATGCCACAGGTCAGCATGAGGACGCCGGGCCTGGTGGCACCAAACTGGGTCTCGTCGGAAGCCTCTGACCACGGTGACATTATCAATGCCTACCTGAAGTGGCGCCGTGCCGTGGCGAAGCAATTGCAGGAAACCGTTAAGCTCAGCCCTTACAGCGCATTGAGCTTGCCGGACCCCAGAGACCGTGCCGTGCATCGCTTTTCGGACACTGCCCTGGTCGTCCAAGAAAGCAAATCCTCAACCGAACGCCTTCAGCCCAGGGACCCCGACGCCCGATCCGCCCGAATATGCCGAGCCAGACGGGGAGGGGGGTCGTCCTCGAACTCGGGGTCGAGAGCCTCGGCGCTGGGCGTGACGTCCTGAAAGGGCCCCCGCAGTGGTTGAGGAGTGAGGGCCCTGGAGAAGCGAGGTGATGAGTCAGAGGTAGCCGTGGACCAGAGGGCAAACGGGAAGCCTCAAGAGAATTGAGAGTTTGGGGCTCGGGCGCTCAAGAGAATCCTGAGGACTGAAAGCGAGGCTCAGGGGTTGAGCAACTGACCTGGGGGCATCCCACGTCGCGCCACAGGGGCACGGTTGCGGATCTTTTAGCGTGTCTTCGCCCATCACCGAGGGTGTACGGGGGCTGCATGTTGCCGTGCAGTCAAAAGTTTGGATACATCCATCTTCAGACGTTTGTCCTACCTCCGCACTCCTCGAGCAATTGTTATGAAACAGCGCGCCCGCACGGAACTCAATACAAAAAGGGGGGACCCAGCTTCAAGCTACTTCCCCCCCCTTTCCTTCGAAAAGGGCGGGGGGGAGCTTCCGAAGCTCCCCCCTTCCTTTTGGAAGCATTTTTGAGCTGGGGTGCCCTGTCTAAAGGGGGGGGGCTTCGAAGCTACCCCCCCCTCCTCCCTGTTTGGGGCCCGAGGCAAGCCCGGGCTCCCCTTTACAAAGGGGGGGGCTTCCGAAGCTCCCCCCCCCTCCCTTTTGGAAGCTTTTTTGAGCTGGGGGGGCCCTGGCTAAAGGGGGGGGGGCTTCGAAGCTACCCCCCTCCTTCCTCCCTGTTCGGGGCCAGAGGTAAGCCCGGGCTCCCCTGTCTAAAAGTGGGGGGGCTTCGGAAGCTACCCCCCCCCTTCCTTTGCAGCCGGGGTCACGCGGGGGCTCGCTATCGGAGTCGCGCGCGCGCGGCGCGGCGCGCATTGAAGGCGCGGGCCAGTGGGTAGGCCTTCGCACATTGAGGTTCCAGGAGGTTTTTCAGTGTTTTCGGTTTGAGGGGTCCGTTTTTGCGCGCCGGGCCTGCTTGGAGTCGAGTCGGAGTGACAAATCGCGTCGGATGGACACCTGGAGGTGTCCGGGGACACGCCTGAGCGGAATTCGAGGTCCAAGGTCGTCGTCGTCGTCGTCGTCATCGTCGTCGTCGTCGTCGTCGTCGTTGCCGTCGCCGCCGCCGTCGTCGTCGTCGTCGTCGTCGTCGTCGTCGTCGTCGTCGTCGTCGTCTTCGTCTTCGTCTTCGTCGTCGTCGTCGTAGTAGATGTCGTAGATGTCGTCGTCGTCGTCGTCGTCGTCGTCGTCGTCGTCGTCGTCGTCTCGTTTCCTCTGACCCTGGTTCGTGTTCTCGTTTCATGTTTTCTCGGCGCCTGGGTCGTGGTCCAGTTTTCTCGGACCCTGGTTCGTTTTCTCGTTCTCTTGTTTTCTCGGCCCTTGGGCTGTGGTTTCGTTTTCTCGGACGCTGGGTTGTTTTCTCGTTTCCTTGTTTTCTCGGCTCCTGGTTCGTAGTCTCGTTTTCTCGGGCCCCTGATTCCTTTTCTCGTTTTCTCGTGTTCTCGGCCCCTGGGTCGTGGTCTCGCTTTCTAGGAGCGATATTCGCGTTTTCGCGGCCTGGGTTGTGGGCTCGTTTGCACGGACCTTGTGTTGTTTTGTAGTTTTCTCGTGTTCTCGGCCCCTGGGTCGTTACCTCGTTTTCTCGGACCCTGGTTCATTGTCTCGTTTTCTCGGCCCTTGGGCTGTGGTTTCGTTTTCTCGGGCTCTGGTTCGTTTTCTCGTTTTCTCGTTTTCTCTGCCGTTGGGTCGCGTTCTCGCTTTCTCGGGCCATGGTTCGTTTTCCCGTTGTCTCGTTTTCTTGGCCCCTGGGTCGTGGTTTTGTTTTCTCGGGCACAGGTTTGTTTTCTGGTTGTCTCGTTTTGTCGGCCCCTGTGCCGTGGTTACGTTGCATCGGACACTGGTTCGTTTTCGCGTTTTCTCAGCCCTTGATCGTGGTCTCGTTTTTTCGGACCCTGGTTCGTTTTTCTGGACTCTGGTTAGTTTTTTCGTTTTCTCGGCCCCTGGGCCGTGGTTTCGTTTTCTCGGGCCCTGCTTCGCTTCCTCGCTTTCTCTGCCCCTGGGTCGTGGTCTCGTTTTCTCTGACCCTGGGTCGTCGTCGTCGTCGTCGGTCGTCGGTGGGCGGGCTTTCCTCGATCTCGGCGTCAGGGGGCCGTTTTCGCGACCCCGGGTCCATTTGGAACGGATCTATCTAGGATTAGACTACGGTCTTGGGCCAGTTGCCGCCGTCGTCGTCGTGGTAGTCGTCGTCGTCGTCGTCGTCGTCGTCGTCGTCGTCGTCGTCGTCGTCGTCGTCGTCGACGCGAGAGATCTTCGGTACGATGGGAAGGAGGAGGGGGGGGGGCATGTCGTCGTACGACGACGATGACGACGACGGCGACGACGACGGCGGCGGCGGCGGCGGCGGCGACGACGACGACGACCGCCACGACGACGACCACGACGACGACGGACGACGGCGTCGACGACGGACGACGGCGTCGACGACGGACGACGACGAGGGTTTAGGGTTAAGGTAATAATGTGTAGGGTTAGGTTTTGGATTAGGGTTTGGGTATCACGGTTAGAGGTTAAGGTCAGGGTCCTGGGGGGTTTACTGTTTAGGTCTAGGGTTGTGGGCCAGTAGGTTTCGGGTCAGGGGTTACGGGTTAGGGATAGGGATAGGGTGAGTGTTTCGGGTTCGGGGCAGGGCTCAGGCTTCGTGTTTAGGGTTCGGGTTCGGACTGGAGGGGACTGGGGGGAGGGGGGGGGTGGCTTCCAGCTGGGGGAAAGGGGGGAGGGGGGTAGTTAAACTCCCTCCCTCCTTTTGGAAAAAGGAGGGGAGGGGGGTGGTAGCTTCTAGCAAGGGGGGTGCAAAGGGGGGGGGTGTCGCTAAGCCCCCCCTTTGGAAAAGGGGGGAGGGGGGGGTAGCTTCCGGAGCGACAAAAGGAAGGGGAGGGGGGGGGGGGTAGCTTCGGGGGGGACAAAAAATGGGGGGAGGGGGGGGAGCTTCCAGCAGGGGGGGTCCAAAGGGGGGGGGGGGTGGCTAAGCCCCCCCCCCTGGAAAGGGGGGGAGGAGGAGTGGTAGCTTCAGGAACGGCAGAAGGGGGGAGGGGGGGGGGGGTAGCTTCCGGGGGGGGGACCAAAAAGGGGGGGAGTGGGGGGTAGCTTCCAGCAGGGGGTGGCCAAGGAGGGGGGGGTAGCTAAGAGGGCCCCCCCCCTTGCGAGTTCCGCGCGCGCGCTCTCTCCTTGTCATTCTGGTATTCTGGTTTACCCTCCTGCTTGCTGTGCGGCGGGGACGATTCGGAAGTTCACTCGGTATGCGTTGCCTTCTTCGTTCTCTTCTTTGTAGTTCGGTAATTTCTTGACGCTCCGTGCATCCCCACTTGCACGCCTTCCGCTCCCTGTCCGCCGTCTGGGAGCCGCCGACCAAAAAAGTATCCCCAATTGCCAATGAGAGTTGGCTGGGGGAGAGAGTAAAAGACACGCATAATCAAACAGCGAGGGAGGCTGGCCTGGACAGCGTTTTGGGGCTATCTCCGGGCCCGCGTGGCTTCTTGGCGGCCTCCCGGGGAGGCCCCGTGGCCGTCGCGAGCCGTCTTGGAGCCGTCTTGAAGCGGTCTTGGTGCCTAGTGGAGCATCTTGGGAGCCATCTTGAGTCAGCTTGGGCTATCTTGAGCCATCTTGGAGGTTATCTGGGGCTCTCTGAGGCCGCTCGGGGGCCTCTTGGGGACCTCTCGGTGGCCTCTTGGAACCCTCTTGGGAGCCCTGGAGGGCCTCTTGGGGCCATCTTGGAGGCGGTCGTTCAAAAGAGGGGCGGTGCTCGATGTGCGTCCCCCCCTTGGGGGTCACAATCCTCGCGAGTGGTGTCAAGCATTGGCCCTCCCTCTGGCCGAAAAAGGAGCCTCCGACACCTCGCGAAACCTCCCAACAATCTTCAGGGAGGGGAGGGGGAGGGTCCCCCTCCCCGAAGGGAAGAGTGGTTGTGGAAGAGGAAAGAGACCCTTCTTATACCACCAGTCGACCAGATGGCTGGTGGGACTTAGGACGACGACTCGCCGATGCCGACGCCGACGCCGACGCCGACGTCGGCGACGACGGGACGACGACGGCGACGGCGACGACGACGACGACAACGACGACGATGACGACGATGACGACGACGATGGCGCCGACAAAGACGACGACGACGGCGACGACCACGACCACGACGACGACGTGCCGACTCTGCCGACGACGACGACGACGGTCACGAGTTCGACTCGACGACGCCGCCGACGAGCGGAGCAGAGTAGAGAAGGAGTGGAGTAGAGCCGAGTAAGAGCGAAGCGGAGTGTAATGGAGTATTTTCAGGCACGGTAGGTTAGATTTCATAGATTGCAATAGACCAGGGTAAAGCAGAGTTTGGCAGTGAAGGGTAGATTAAGGTAGACGGACGTCGAGTAGAGTAAAGTAGGGTGGTGTAGCGCAAAGTACAGCAGAGCCCTAGTAGGATACTGGGAGAGCTAGATCGAACCCGAGTGGCATTCAATCAGAGCCAGCGCCTGGCGCGGGCGCTGGCGGCAGGTGCGCCGCCGCCGCCGCCGCTGCCGCTGTCGCTGTCGTCGTCGTCGTCGTCGTCGTTGTCGTCTTCGGGGGGGGGTCGATCCCCCCGAAGACTTTTACGGGGGAGGGGGTCTCTGGACGCCGCCCAGTAATTTTCCCTGGGTGGGTGGGGGGATCCAGACCCCCCCGCAGATTGTTCCGGGGGGGGTCCAGAGTCCCGACCTTGAAGAGTCCCGGTGGGGGGTTCCGGACCCCCTAGGTTCTTCCCGAGGGAAGGGGTGGGGGGGTGGGGGGAGAGCCCCCTTGTTTTGTTAACCCCCGCCGGTCGGGTTTTCTTTTGCACGGAGGGGGGAGAGCTTCCTGGTTTCCGACCCCTCTCCGAGAACGAGTTCTCAGGCCAGCGACTGTGGATCGCGCTTCCTCTGATCTTGTCATTTTCGTAGTATCGCGATCGTACTCCCGCCTCTCATCATTCTACCTTCCTGTCCTGCTATCCCGCAGCAAATCCGCAACTATGCCAGCGAAACACTCGGCGTAGCGACTTTTGGAGGAGGCCGTCGCGCGTGACACCTCCTCTCCCCCTTTTCCCGAGGAGCTCATGGGGCTCATTCGACCCGTCTTGGGCACTAAGGAGGAATATGGAAAGGGTGAGCAAGGGCGGTCCTGTGCTGCTCGCCAGGCTTTCTCGCTGTCGCACACCATCCGGCTGGAGTTCATCAACTCCGTGGTCTGTGCCGACCAGGGCAGCAAACCGTTCGAGCGCATGGATGGGGGGAAAACCATACGGAGGGCAAGGCATGAGAGGGATGATGAAGGAAAGGGGGCGTTGGGAATAGCAATTCGAGCTGCAGGTGCCACCGCTGCCGCTGCTACCGCCCTCGTACCCAGGCCAGAGCGTGCGAGAAGCACGCACCCGCTTGGCGTGACACACTAATATTCGCCAGTGTGGGCCCCACAGTTCATGTTGTTGAATCTATCTGGAGCTATCTACGTGGTGCAATCTATGTGGTGTCATGAATATTGTGAAATCTACGGTGTACAATGTACGCGGTGCAATTTACTTACCGAACTTGAAGTTGTCAACTCCACTGCTCGCGCAATCATCCAACCCACCTACCCGCAACTTGGTTCGCAAAACCCATGCGGGACCGAGCACAGATATCGCTCCGGGGTCGTCTTGGAACCCCCGGGGGCGTCTCAAGAGCGCCCCAAGAAGGCCGGAGAAGCAAGACGGCCGACGACGACGACGACGACGGCGGCGACGACGACGACGCCGACGTCGACGACGACGAAGACGACGACGCCGACGCCGACGACGACGACGAAGACGACGACGACGTCGCCAACGAAGACGACGACGAGGGAGGAGGGAGGACGACGACGGCGACAACGACGACAACGACGACAACGACGACAACGAGGGAGGAGGGAGGACGGCGACGACGCGAACGACGAAAAAGGAGGAAGGACGGCGACGCCGACGACGACAATGACGAGGGAGGAGGGAAGACGACGACGGGACGACGACGACAACGACGACGACGACGGCGACGAAATAGGTAGGAGGGGCGACAACGAGACGCCGACGACGGACGACGACGACGACGAGGGAGGAGGAGGAAGGACGACCACGGCGACAACGACGACGGAAACGACCACGACGCCAAAGAGGACGACGACGACGAACACGAGGAAAGACTCAGGACGACTTTGGCGACGACGACGACGCGGGAGGAGGGAGGATGGCGACGACGACGACGACGCCGCAAGAGCGCGCGCGCACGATTTTGTTGAAAATCCGTGTTGCGAAACCTTGTGTTTTTTTTTTTTGTTGGGACGCGCGATTTTGAAATCCTTCCGAGACCGATGGGTTTTGAAGGATTTCGGCGTACGCGCGCGACGACGCGCGCGTCTGCACTTCGTCCCATTTTTTTGCAGAGGATTCTCGCGACGGTACACGCGCAAGGGCGTTCGACAGATTTCGACATGCGCGCGCGCGACGCCCGTTCGGTAGCATGTTGTGAAAATCTTGAAAAACCAATGGTTTTCTTAAGATTTCGCAAGAGCTCGCGCGTAAGCTTTTTTAGCAAATCACTGTTACGAAACCCTGTGTTTTTGTTTGTTTTTTGGAAACTCGATTGCGAAATACTTGGGGGAAGGTGGGGAAGTGCGTTGAAAGTGTCGGAAAGAATATGAGGATGTGGATGTGGACGACAAGGGAGTGCAGGATTGGGGGGGAGGGGCGAGGGAGGAGAGGGGGATAGGGAGGATGGGGCAGACGGGAGAAGGGGGGGATGAGATGAGGGAAGAGGCGGTGGGGGAGTCGGAATGCGGAGGGAGATGACGAAGGTTGTGACGACGTGAGAGGAGGAGCGGATGGGGGATGGGGGGCGATGAGGGACGGCGATGGAAGGGGGGAGGCAGGAAAATAGCCCGAGGATGAAGAGAGCAAACAATAGGATAAGGGGAAAGGTGGGCGGAGGAGAGAAGAGGAGGAGGGTGGAATCAGGAGGCGCAGCAGCAAGGATGCGAAGGAGAAGGAGGGTGGAACGACTGACGTTCGGCGCCAGGTCCTCCAGGGCACCGGGGTCGTGTCGGCGCTGAAGGTGGCTCCGCCGCCGCGCCGGTGCGGTGCACCGCCTGCTAATGACTCTTGGTGCTGATCTCGCTTCTCGGCTGAGGGCCCGCGGTGGCCTTTTTGGGCAGACGTGCGCCAGGAGAGAGATCCTGGCTGGAGACATTTTTTTCATCCCCTGGCGAGAACGGGCGTCACGGGGGGGGGGGAAAGGTCGGGGGAGGGGGACGTCACGATGCGCGCCAGCGTCGTCTGGGGATGCTTGAGAATGGTTGAAATTCCCAGGTGGCGCTGGCGCAAATCGTGACGTGACCAGGGACGAGGGGGGGGAGGAGGAAAATCGAGCGGGTGGCAATTGACGCCATAATGTGAAGGTGAAGAGGTGTGGAGGTACGTTGGGCCCCTCCTTGCAGCCGTCTTCGTTGGCCGAGGGGCTGCAGTGAGGTCCTCGGCCCCCTCTGGTGGCTGATGACGCCTTCATGTAAAGGTGTGGGGAGGGACCCACGCAGCCCCATATGATGGAAGCTGCGCGGGGTGTGAGGCCTATTGACGGTCCTCATGGGTGAGGCCTAATGACGGTCCTCACACGTTGGGGGGGGGGGGCGAGAGGGAGTGGGCGCGCGCGCTTCTCGACGAGGTGGCTCCTGCTGAAGGTCCTGGGGCGGGATTCTTGAAAAAGGGGGCCCCAAACGGTATACACAGTTTCGACACCGAAACTGACATGCCTTGCGCAGTCGTTCTCCCATGGGGTGGGATAAAGGCTGGGGGGGAGACGCAGAAAAGGGGAAAGGAGGGAGGGGCCAGAGAGCGGGGGGGAGAGGTTTTGAGAGCATCGTGTGACGCACAGCGAATGCTACTACGTTGCCGTTGTCATCGCACGTGGAAAAGGACAGCAGCGGCAATGGGCGCTGTCGCTTCTCAGCGAGTTTGTTGCATCGGTTGTGGAGCCCACTTTTCATCAGCTACATCGCCGGGGCCAGCGCGTGTGGGGAAGGTCGGCAGTGGCAGCGGGCCCTGTCGCTGCTCAGGGAGATCGTCGACACAACATCGGAGCCCATTGTCATCAGCTGCAGCGCTGGGATCAGCGCGTGCGAGAAGGGCAAGCAGTGGCAGCGGGCGCTGGCGCTGTTGAGCGAGATGTGGGGGGTGAAGCTGCACCCTTGCGTCATCTATCCTACTATGCAGCGTTCGCTGCTCCCAGGATTGGCGAGCAATGGCAGCGAACCGGCCTCCTCAGGGCCGCTCCCAGCGGGCCCTCGGGCGCTTCGGGCCGCCCTGGGCCGCTGAGCTTTCCGAGCGGCCCCGAGCGCACAGCGGACTGTCCAAGACTGCCCCGGATCGGCGCGGCACGCCCCGCGGACGGCTCCAGGACGGCCCTTGCCGCTCCCAAGCCGCCCCTTGAGGCCCCCCAAAGGGCCCCCATGAGCCCTGAGGTCCCCCAAAGGGCCCCCACGAGCCAACACATCGCCCCGTTCTTGTCGCAGAACGTACATTTTTGGCACATGGTTGTGCGGGCACTTTAATGGTTTGTGAACGGTTCGGCGATCTATCTTTCTATAGCCGCTCCTCAGCTCGAGCGTTTCGGAGGTCCTGCATGTTTTCCGTCCTGCTAGGGAACGCAGGGTTCGGACTCTCGGTCAAAGTTCGCTGGCTGCCATCGCGGGACAGGCGGCGTGTCCACGGCCCCCTCCGTGTCCTGCCTGCGAGCTGCACTGCGGAGAAGGGGCGACCTGCGACCTCAAGTGCCCCGAGGTGACTTGCCCGATCTGCACGTGCCCAGTGGTGGAGGTGCCCCTTTGCCCGGCGCCTGCGCCGTGCGATATCGTGGAGGCACCGAAGAAACATACGTACGAGGTGCTGGGCGGCGTTGTGTTCGGTTTTTTCTTGACCTCGGTAAGTGAATGGGGCGCGGACCGCAACCCGAGACATGTTGCAACCCCGAGCTCCGAGAGTGGGAAACGAGGCGTGGTGAAGTACCCTTCGGCCAGGGACCCAATTGCTGTTCAAGTACGACGAGAACCTAGTGCACGAACGCGTCCTACTTTGGCCTCTTTCCGTTAAGCATTGGACGGTGTTGATTCCGGATGATGACATCTATGACGAGATCTAGGATGGGGAAGACATCGAAGAGATCTACCCTGTGCGTCGTGGAGGGCGCCTCCCTGCCAACCTCTCGTACCCCGCGTATCGTTTTCGCGCTGGCGTGGACGTGGAAGCGGTGCGACTGGCTATCCGTGATGGACATGCTGAAGCTGTGCGTCTACATGCCGGAAGTGTGCCCAATCTGGTGAAGGCCGACGATGTCAGTGGCTGGGGTGACTGGGGCGGTGCTGAGTTCCCTCTTGGCGACCTGCTGGGGGCGGGTGCGGCCCCGGTCCCAAGAGCACCTGAGCGAGCTGTCCTTGACGTGGAGCCAGGCGCTGCGTGGGTCGCGGCGGCCGAGGCGCCTAGCTTCTCCTTGGGCCAGCGCGTCAGTGGCGGCGAGCTTGAGGCGGTGGTCGGCTTGAAAGAGCTGTGCCGCTTGCGGGCTTCGGGAGGCATCGAGGAGGTGGTGTTCGTGGAGAAGACTCGCGAGGATGAGGTCGGTGTGCGCGCCGACTCTCGGCGCGGCGCTATCCAGGATTGTGTCGGAGGAGCCGCTGCAGGGTCAGCGTCGGCGAACTTCTACGAGGACTGGCCCATCGAGGGCCCCGGGACCACGCAGTGGCTGCTGAAGCACGTGGGGCGTGCAGGGGGCAGCCCAATGCCATGGTGCCATCGCTCCTTGGCCGAGTCGAAGATCGCGCCGACTGATTGCGCGGCGTGTGAGTTGCAAGTCATTTGCTGGGCTTTCGAGACTGCTGGACCGTGCGATCTTTTGAACCTTCCGTCGCTGTCATGTTCTGAGGCCTTCTCGAGGCGGTGGCAGCTTCTTCTGGGCGCCAATTCCCGCGGTCCAGGAGGCCCCAAGCTCGAAGACGTCGAGTTCTGGATGGGTGTGCAACAGCGTGCCCTGGGAATCGCCCCTTCGCTGTCTGCGCGCGCCACTCAGCGCGCGGAGGGCCGGGCCGAGATCGAGGCGGCCAGGCAGAAAGCCAGGAAGGCTCGGGGCCCGAAGACGCAGCCCCAGCCTCCGAAGAAGGCGCGAGCCGCGTCCTCCATCTACCCATGTCCTCGGGGGTGGAAGGGGGGCCAAGTGCGACCGGGGCGAGTGGTGTCCTTCACCGGGTGGTGTATCCATCTACAGTTTTGCTATGCTGAATGGTTATGCGGAGCTATTTTCACTTCCTGCGTTGCGTGCTCCTGAAGTTGCTGGGGCTCGCCTATTTCGGGGCTCGCGTCAGCGTGTCGGGCGAGCGCGTCGTGCTACTTTGCGGGTAACTGGCTTGCTGGATGCGATGATATTGCCTTGGGGAGATGCACGGAGAGTCATTCTCATGTCTTGAGTATGCTGATGGAGGCTGCCAGGGAAGCACCCCCAACGAACCTGCGACGCGACCGCATGAAGCGGCCAACGAGCTGCTGCGTGCCCAAGCTGGCTACAGTGCTGAAGAGTCACTTGTTGTGCCATGTCAGCGAAGTTGGTTTCCCACCCGCCCGGGGTCCGCTATTGCACCTTTGCCGGGGACCTGCTGGGGGGTCGCGATCGTGATCTGCTCTGCCAGTTCGAAGAGCGGATCGTCAGATCGGACGTGGGGTTTTGGGAGATCAAGGATGAGGCCCCATCGTGCCTTGCCTCGACGTGCGTCTGAAGTCCGATGTTGGGCTGTCTATTACTGTTGTCAGACAGCTCGTCGAGAAGGGCGTCGCACGGTGGCGCCGCCGCGCGGAGGAGAGGGCGACGCTCTATTTCGCGAAGAAGAAAGATTCTCGCCGACGCCTGATTGTCGACGCTGGGCGAGCCAATCGCCGTTTTCACGAGCCCTCTCCTGTCAGCCTCGCCACATTCGAATCCTTTGGCGAGCTGGAAGTGTCGGGCGACCTCGCGGTGCATGCTGCTTCGACAGACGTGCAAGATTGTTTCTGCAGATCTCGGATCGGAGAAGAGCTTTGTCGGCATTTTGGCCTACTCGCCCTGCGAGCCCGCGACTCGGGGTTAGCTGGGGGGCTTCTCGAGGGCGCCGCCCTCGACCCGGAGGACTGGGTCCACCCTTGCCTTGCCGTTTTGCCGATGGGGTTCGAGGGGGGCCCCCGCGTGGCGCAGGTGGCGAACCGGGGTTTTGTCGAGCAGGTGCCTGGGCTGAAGCCCGCCAGCGGGCTCCGGAACTTGGGGTGGGCCAGCTGCTGCAGTTTACCCGTGGCACGGTGCATTGCGTTTGCGCCGATAATGTTGGCGTGCTGGGCGGCTGCGAGAAGCTGGTCCAACGTCTGAAGGATGAAGCTCCCCAGAGACTGAATGAGGCAGGCGTGTCGACGCATGGCGACGAGAGCGCCTGCTCTCAGAGTGTCAACCTGGAAATGGCGTTGGGCGGCGCCCGACCTGCGGCTCGAACGGCGGAGAAGAGGTTCTGGGGGCTTGATCTTTGCATCAGCTGAGTCCTTGCTCGAGGCGTGCTCAGTCCAATGGGAGTGGAGAAGACCGTTGGACATCTCACTTTCGCTTTCATGCTTCAGAGACCTTTGTTGCGGGTGCTCATGTCTGGTTGCCAGTTTGCTCGTGTAGGCGGGGTCCGTGATATTCCGTTGTGGGGATCCGTTGCAAAGGAACTTGACGTCTGTCGGGGCCTCTTCTTGCTCGCCAGGTCGTCTTGGGCTCTGGAGTGGGGCCGGCGGGCCATGGCTACTGGTGCCTGTCTTTCGGGGATGGGAGTCGTGGCGGCAGATATGGATCTTGAGTTTGCGAAAGGTTGTGGGCGCCGAGGTGAGCGGTTACGCTTCTGTAGTCCTGAGGAGCTCAGTGTCTGCCCCCCTCGGCCTCGTGCCTGCTGTGGTCTATAGGCTGGAGTTCGAGGCGCCCTGTCGGATCCGTTCGCGGTGAAAGTGCCCCGAGGGATTGTTCAGCCAGAGCCATGGGGGGAGGGCCCCAACTTCCCAGAGGTGCCCTCAGAGCCCATCAAGAGTTCTCATTGGCGACTTATCTATTCAGGGCGTTTTACCCGTAAAGAACGCGTACACATATTAGGGGCACAAGCGGTGGTCTGGGCCCTGCGTCGTCAATCTAAATATAATCGTTTCCATGGCCGACGTCTATTTGCGTGACACTATGAGAGTGGTCTTAGCTTTTTCTACGGGTCGGGCCAGCGATGCCGAGCTGAATTATTGTTGTCGTCGTTTTGCAGCCCTCGTGATGGCCTCCAACTGCAAGGTGCGTCTTCGATTGGCCCCCTAGGAGGTCAATCCCGCCGATGAGCCATCTCGTCGTTTCGAGCCGGCTTCAGGTGGCAAGGCTCCGCGTGCCCCCCCCCGGGCTCGCCCTTCCCGGTCCCGAACGTGTGCTCCATGAGCCTCGACCGCCGCTTGCTGGCGCCGCTGAGATGCCCCGCGTTGACGACCGACCTGACCAACTCAGTTCGGACGTCTCCCAGGCCATTAGCTCTTGCCGGGACAGAACAACGGACTCTGAAGAGGTCCCGGGAGACGAGGCTGACGGCCAAGCAGAGCAGGGCCGAGAAGAGGCTCCGCACCCAGAGCGCGGACTGGATTTCAGCCGTGCAGAGTGGCAGAAGCTATTTGGGGACCAGGGCGGTGGAAGCTGCAACCAGAGAGACCTACTCGGCCGCCGTGAGACATCGCCCGGGAGAGGGAAATGAATCCGCTGGACGCGCTGGAGTTCGACAAGATGCTGTGCGACATGTTCGACGTGAAGTACTTCGAGGGCGAGGGCGGCTACGTCGGCCACAGGCTGATTGCAGCCTGGCTTGACTATATGCCCGAGTATGGGAGGATGGGGGTGCGTCTTCCTCGAGCGCACCGTGCGCTGACGGGTTGGGGCTCGCCTCGAGAAGCCTTCGAGGCGTGGGCCGCGCCGTGCGCGGAGCTGCTGCGGGAACCGACCGAGAAGACACGGCTGGCCGCTCTCGAGCTCCTGGTGATGTTAGGCACCTACGCGCGGCCAGGAGAGAGTCGCGCACTGCGTGCTCGCTGGTTGGTGGCGCCGGCTTCAAATGTCGGTCGCCACTGGGTGCTCGTCTTCTGGCGCCGCGAGGATCGCGCCCCCGCCAAGGTCGCGCGTTTCGACGACACGGTGCAGTGGGGTCATCCTCGACTGCAGTGGGTGGGCAGCCTCTTCTGCCAAATCAAGGAAGGGCCCAGAGCCGAAGACGGGGCGCGCCCCTGCACCTACAAAGAGTTCGCGAAGATGGTGCAGACGGCCTCCGCCAGGATTGGCGTGCCGCGCATGGTGTCGTATCTGGCCTGGCACGGCGGGGCCTCGGTAGATGCTCTCAACCGCGCTCGACCACTCGAAGAGATCAGAATATGAGGGCGATGGCAAAGCATGAGCAGTGTGACGCGGTGCGAGAAGGGGGGAAGGATCCTCGAACGATGGCAGCCTGTAGCGTGGAGAATCCTCAGACTTCGCTGCTGTGGCGGCTCCTCAGCTGTAGACGAGCCGCCTCCCTGCCCGGAGTTGTAACTCGTGGCGCTCATCTTTGTCGGTGGGGCGCCAAATTGCATAAGGCCACGCGCTTCACGATTTGTAATGCCAGTGGCATCTCAGGCCAGCTTGAGCGCGAATGCTCAGGGCGAGGAATTTGCAGCAGGGCTGGGTGCCTTCGCCAGATCTTGGAGGGAGCAGCGGCGGACGGCCGCTTCTGGACGTTAGCTGCGCGTCCGTGCCCTCGTTGTTTGTGTTCGTGTTTTAGTGCGATAGTTGTGCCGCGCTAAACAGTGCAAGAATGCCCCCCGGGAGTTTTTCCTGTTGTGATTCCGGGAGTGGTGGTGCCTTGCTGTCTCGCGTGTTCGCAAGGCAGTGCGATGCTGGTGCCCCGCGAGTGAACTCCAGGCCTGACTTCACTACGGAACCTGCTGCTGAGTGAAAACAAGTCATGGCTGTGCGGGGACATTAATGACTTGTGAACGGTTCGGCGATCTATCTTTCTATAACCGCTCTTCTGCTCCCCTACCCTCCCACTCTTTAGTGCCTTGCTGTCTCGTGCGCATGCAAGGCAGTGCGATGCTGGTGCCCCGCGAGTGAACTCCAGGCCTGACTTCACGGCAGAACCTGCTGCTGAGTGAAAACAGTCATGGCTGTGCGGGCACTTTAATGACTTGTGAACGGTTCGGCGATATATCTTTCTATGGCCGCTCCTCTGCTCCCCGTGCCCTCCCATCCTGTAATGGAGTGCTCATGCCTTGCTGTCTCGTGCGTTCGCAAGGCAGTGCGATGCTGGCGCCCCGCGAGAGAACTCCAGGCCTGACTTCACTACAGAACCTGCTGCCGAGTGTAGAAAATCATTCGCTTTTTGGGTCGGCAGGGCGCCCACTGCGGCCGGATAAGCCTCCAAGACCGCCCCGACGCTGCCCCAGAGGCGCCCCAGAGGCGCCCGGGAGAGCCCCGAAACGGCCTAAGAGGGCTACGAGACGGCCCCAGGGAGCCCCAGGACAGCCCAAGACGGACCCCGGAGGGCACGAAAAGGACTCCAGGAAAGCTCCGAGAGGGCCACAGGAGGTCCCCATGATAACCCAAGACGGCCCCGCGAGGGCACCAAGGCAACCCGGGCCTTCCAAAACGGCCCAAGAGGGCTCCCCCTTCCAGTTCGGTACAGTGGGGCGCGCATGAAGAAATTGGACGCTTCTCGTCAGGGTACCCTGGTGTTCTTCGCTCCGCGCGCTGCGCGGTGGTTTGCCGTGGCCGTTGAAGGAGCCGCTGCGTTCAGGGTGCTCTGGGCCCCCCCCACAAGCATATCGCGCCTGCGGGTTTCAGGGCGAGGCGCCGCCAAGACGGCCCGAGTCACCGCGCCGATTACGGGGAGTTCGACACTCGAGCCATACTTACCTCGTCACTTCCACGCCTGACCTCACGCGCGCCCCGTTCCAAGAGCTCCTGACGGTGGAGCAATGGGGCATGCTGCTGGCAGCAGACGCAGGCGCACTCCTGGCGCGCCAGGAGGTGGAATCCAGGCGCGGGCGCCCCAGCAGCGTCGACCCGTCACCTGCAGGATCGGCGCCAGCGGCCGCGCCCTCGGATTAGCTGAGGGCGCCGCCTGTGCCACAGTAGCTTGCGCTGGCCTGTGGGATTTCACCTCTTCGGCTCTCCTCCGTCTCGCCCCTCTCCTCCGCTGCCTCCCCGCGGTGTGCTGGCCCGTCTTGCCGTTGCGTGGTCGCCAGCAGCGCCAGTCCAGACGCTCGCCCTTTCCGTGTCCGTGTTCCAGCTCTTTCCTTCCTCCTCCTCTTCCTCCTCCTCCTCCTCTTGCCCTCTTGCTTCCCCTTCCTTCCTCCCCCCTCCCTTCTCGCCGGTGCGGTTCTACTTCTGGCGCCGGCCAGGGGTCCAAGCTTCGGGTGAACGGGAGTGCCGCTGTTGCCCACCGCGCCGCCCGCTGCCCCTCTTCCTCTCGTGCCGAACGAAAGGGGGGGATAGGGAGAGGGGGGGTTGCGAAATCTGCTGCGCGCAGCTGGTTTCGGCCCCGCCGCCGGGCCCATTCCTCGGCGCACGGCCGCCTCCTGGCGCCGGGGGGCGCTGGGAAAATCAGCAACGTGAGCTGATCATCTACCCTCCCCTTTGCTATCCCCCCTTTCGTTCCCCCCGGTCCTCCTCCGTATCGCCCTCGTCTTTGTGGTGGCGCTATGCGAGTTTGCTGCGCGTGCCGAGGTTCAGCGCGCGGGCTCGCCTATTGCAGGTCAGGGCTGGACCTGAACGGCGTTTTTGGTAATTTCGTGGGCCGTTTTCGTTTCACCTTCGTTTTGCAGCAAAGGCGGATGGCCCTGTTGCAGGTTGGTCTGCGCGTGGTTTTGGGCTTGCTTGGTGCAGCTCGTGGGTGCAGAGCTCTTCGGGGGAGAAAGGGGGCGAGGGAGGTTGGAATAACAAACTCCAAACCACCGACATCCAGCGGGACGGTGGGATTCCTATGCTGCTTGATACGATGCGCTGCCCAGTCCTGGCCGCTGCCGATCGCCACGAAACCGATCGCATGGAACAGGGAATCGATGCTCGGAGTGGAAATCCGACGGGTATGAAATGGTTGGTCGTCGCGTGGGTACAGCCATGCGCGGGACTACTTGGAGGAAAGTGAACACGAGGAGCAGGAGCAGGAGGAGGCAGGGAAAGGGATGATCATGACGTGCGGTAGGCGGTCTTTCACATGCTTCAGCTGCCCGACGACCTGCAGAAGATCGACCGCCTGGTGAGGGGGGTGGCCCGCATATGGTGGAGGAACCGGACCCGCAGCCCGGGTCGGCACGGGGAAAGGGGGGGATGGCGGGGATGGGAACAGAGGGTTGGGGAGGGGGACCGAGGGGGATACGGATTGGGGAGCCAGGAGGAGAAGGAGGAGGAGGAGGAGGAGGAGGAGGAGGAGGAGGAGGAGGGGGGGGAGGCGGATGAGGAGAGGGAGGAGGAGGAGGGGAGGAGGAGGAAGAGAGGGAGGAGGAGGAGGAGGAGGAGGAGGCGGAGGAAGGAGGAGGAGGAGGAGGAGGGGAGGAGGAGGAGGAGGAGGGGGTTGTGGCCACCGAGTGGGGCGCGGTCGTGGAGTGGACACGCCGCGGCCTTTGTTACCGAGCGCTCCTAGGTTGACTTGGCACGCGTGGTTTTGCAGGGGGGTGAGGGGCCCGATAGGGCCCCCCTGAGGGGCCAAGCTGTGGCCGAAAAACTCTGGGGGCTGGCAGTTAGCAAACCTACGCAACGCCTCCTTTCCACGGTCGGTGCCTACTCCACCTGGACCAGCGGTCGGGAGCTGGTAGAGCCTGCCACCTCCTGTAGATGTACACCTCCCCATGCGCGCACACTTCGAGCACCACAGCGGACCATTCATTACAAGAAGCGAATGCTCAGAGGGGAAAGACCACAGACACAACTACTCGTCGATTCCCCAGAAAATATGGGAAAATATGGGAACATATGGGAACATATGGGAACATATGGGAAGTGTGGGTGGGGGGGGGGGGAAACCGAACACCCAGAAAATACGGGAAAGTATAGGGGAATCCTGTTATTGTTGTCTATTTATTTGTGTGTCCCAGGACCCCTTCACATGCGTGGGGTGCACGAACTTATCTCCCACCTGCAGGGAGGTGTATGCGACACTAGGGACCCTGAGCGGCATATTATATTCAGAAGCAAAGAGGCGCCCCTTTTAGGGGTTGTTCCGCATCCAACTTTCAACGGAGCATCGGGACGGGCCTAACTTACAGTACACGCAACATTAGCGCTTCTTATCCTTGGGATTTTGCTGCAAGCAGTGTCCCGTAATCCTCTCGAGCTGCTGACGAAGCGAGGCTATCTTCACTGGCCTCCAGGCAGGGGGTGGGCGCTGGTGCTTGATTCGGTCGGGGCAGCGAATTCACCTCGATGGCTATCGCAGCGCGGCGCTTATGGACTCTAGCCAAGAGGGCTTCCCAGGACAGGAGGGACGAGAGAGCAGGCTGGATGAGGTCGAGGGCCTTGGCCAGGCCTCTCTAGGCCAAGGCTGGGGAGATATGCGAAGGCTCACTGCATTTGGGTGCGAGTTACAATTCTTGACCTCGACCTGGGCAATCCCATCGGGCCCCTGGAGGGCAGCTTGCTCGATTCGCTGCCACCCTGGCCCATGGGGCCACTAGGGTCGAGCCACAGTTGATGCCGCCACCCTCTGAAGACGAACGAGTTGTCCGTCCAGATTTCCAGCGGGCCACCCAATGAGGTTCCCGAGGCCCCCGACTGGAACACGCCCCAGGAGATCTTTCTAGTTGACATGACCGTCCAGGTCCCGACGGTTATCCAGTCTTCTGCCATCCCTGGGAACCCCATAAGAGCCCACCGAACCTACCTGGACAGATCGGTCAACACCCCCGACCCTCGCGTAGCGCGCGGAGGATGGGGTATCGCTTTCGATTTCCACGAGTGCCCCGATAAGACATCTTAACCTGAAATTTGTGGTACCATCGATGGAATACAAACGGTCCCTTGTACGGAACTTCTCACTCCCGAAAGGAGCCGCCCAGGCGCCCCCCCCCCCGTGGGGGGGGTGGGGAAGGGATTAAAGGGAAGGGGCTTCCCTTCGAGTAAGCTGAGACGTTGCTTAGATTGGCTTCCCCCCCCCCGAGGGGAGCCGACCACCCCTCTTGGAGCCGACGTGACGATCTCGTGGGCGACGACGACCCACGCAAGATGACGAGACCAGGATACGTCTTCCACACGCCGACAGGGTCGGCGGATTTGTGTGTATTTATTTGTGTTTCCCAGACAAACATGTCACAAGCGTCGTGGGCGGCAGCTCTGGCTGCCTCCGCCTGCTCGGCCGACGCCCAGACTTTGTGCCTTTCTTGCAGCGCACGCGCCGCCGGCAGCCCGCTCAGTGATGGGTGCGACGGACTCTTTGAAGGCGATGGGATCGCCCCGCATCCACTCCCACCACTTTTCTGGCTCAGCATGCCCTGTTGCAAACAGTCGCGCTAAGCAGAGGTTCACAGCCAGACCTTCCCCCACTCCCCCCCCTTCCGCCCAGTGTCGAAACGCCGAATAAGAAAACGCTCACCAGACTTTACACTCTGGTGTACCTTTCGCTGGAGGCGGCAGCCAAGAAGCATCGGGTGGAGGGAAATCCTTCGCAGCGTAGTGAGGCTCAAAACTCTTCAGGAATGGTTTCCAAGTAGCCGGTCGTATCCGTCAAGCTCCCACTTGCGCGCTCGGCCCTCCGCTCGCGGAGGATCCCAGGGCTCCCAGCTGAGGCGTCTCCGCGGGCGTTTTGGCACGCATGCGGCGCCGCTCCCCGTCGGTCTCGTTCGTGGACACGGCGGGCTTCATGGAGGTCCTGTCGTCCATCCTGTCTCTGTCGTCGATGATGAAAGGTGGCTCCTCCTCCTCGGGGGCAGCCCCCGCAGGCGCCGGCGGCGCCCTTGCTGCACGAAGCCCTGTTTGCGGGACCAGGCCCTCGAGCGCCGAGGCAAAGACATTGGGATCGAAAGGCGTGCCTCTGCGAAGATGCCCCGCAAAGTCTGCCAATTGAGATGCAAGTGCCTCGTGCTGTGCTGGTACCTCGACGGCGGTGTTCTCCTCTGGAACCTTCATCGCCTGGGCCTCCAGCTTCTCCAACAGGGCGCGATGCTCCTGCGTGATGGATCGCAACCTGTGGTACTTCTCCACAGTTTCCTGTGCAGTAGCTTTGGCTTCCTTCTGGCGCTTCGCATCGCGAGCCACCAGGTCGCGCAGAACATCGTTCTGCGTCTTCAGCGTTTTGGAGGCGTAGAGGGTCTGCTTGAGCGCCTGCTCTTGCAAGCGCAGCTCCGTGTGCAGGGGGTTCGCCTCTTGCAGCACCTCCATCGCTGCCTTCATCGAGGCAAGCTGGTTGCGTATCTGGGTCACCACCTCGTCCGGGACTTCCTCTTCGTCGGCCACCTCCGACGGTTTGTTCGCAGGGGGTGGTGAGGAAAGCTCCGTCTCGAAGCCACCCTTGTGGCCGTCCTTCTTTGGTGTATTGGTCGTGGCCCTGCCAGGTGCAAGCAACGAGATCTCGGAGACCCGGCTGCTTGCGGCGCTCGGGGCGCGGCAAGACGCCGATCC
This sequence comes from Prorocentrum cordatum, assembly GCA_963575745.1. Lineage (NCBI taxonomy): Eukaryota > Dinophyceae > Prorocentrales > Prorocentraceae > Prorocentrum > Prorocentrum cordatum. The sequence continues at coordinate 34,998 of CAUYUJ010006832.1, forward strand.
CGCCTGCCATTTGCTGTCCAAGGTGAGCTTGTAAAGAGTCCCTGGACGATGTCGGCGTCGTCCTCGGAACATGATGCACCGCGTTTGTCCGTGTCGCCCTTCTTCTGCCACCACGGTGCCCCGCACCCGCGGCAGTTCGGATTTTTCATCTAATTCGGTGTCGGGCAGGTCCGGCACGACCACCTCTGCCCCGCCTGCTTGCCATTCTGTTCTATGGCAGCAAGACGAGACTGTCAGACACAAAAGTGCAAGTGTGCAAGTCACTCGGGCGCGTTGCATGTGACAGACACTTGAGCCAACATGGCTATAGAGGAGGAGGAGGAGGAGGAGGAGGAGGAGGAGGAGGAGGAGGATAATGATGATGATGATGATGATGCTGATGATGATGATGCTGCTGCTGACGATGATGATGATTATGATGATGATGATGATGATGATGATGATGATGAGGATGAGGATGAGGATGAGGATGAGGATGAGGATGAGGATGAGGAGGATGAGGATGAGGATGAGGATGATGATGATGAGGATGATGATGATGATGATGATGATGATGATGATGATGATGATGATGATGATGATGATGATGATGATGATGATGATGATGATGATGATGATGATGATGATGATGATGATGATGATGATGATGATGATGATGATGATGATGATGATGATGATGATGATGATGATGATGATGATGATGATGATGATGATGATGATGATGATGATGATGATGAGGAGGAGGAGGAGGAGGAGGAGGAGGAGGAGACGCACTAGTAGAAGCATCAGGTCATTGCTCCCGTGCTGCTCTTTTGCCCCCTTCCTTTCCTCGCCTCGTCGGGCTTAGTTTTCATTGGAGGAGGACGAGGAGGAGGCGGGCGGAGGAAGAGGATGAGGATCACGAGGAGGAAGATGAAGAGGAGTGGGTGAAGGAAATGGTGCAGGAGGAGAGCGCGCGGGAAGAGGAGGACGAAGAGGAGGATGAACAGGAGGAGGGCGAGCATGAGCATGCTGCCAGGACTAGTGGATGGGCTTGGGAGCGGGACCAATCGTGTGCGCGCGCAGGCAGCACGATCGGCTTGACAAGGAGCAGGCTCGCCGCGCTCTGCTGCCACTCGCCGGTCGCCGGCGTCGTCGTTCGCCTCCGCCGCCTCCGCCTCCGCCGCCGCCTCGCCACCGCCTCCGCCGCATTCGTCGTCGTCGTCGTCGTCGTCGCCGTCGTCGTCGTCGTCAGGGCCACTCGGCAGCAGGTCTCCATGGGCGTCTTCATCGACGACCTCATACGTATATATGCTTTGCCTGCTGGAGAGCCCCGTGCACGATGGGCGCTCGCCGTAGACTACCTGGACAATGCCACGCTCAACAAGTACATCCACGTGACATGCCACCGCCAAAACGTAGAGAAGCAGGACACCCTCGTCTACATTACCAACGCCAGAGTCCCCCGCGAAATTGAGCAGCGGGCTCCAACTATGCCGAGATCAAGGAACGCATCAAGTCCGCAGCTGTGGGATGGACGCGACTAGGCAACTATTGGACCAGCCCTGGGCCGTGGAAGTACAAACGCGGTGCTTTCATTACCAACGTCGCGGGCCGCGCCTGGTCCGCCCTCGAGAGCTATGTTCTCACGCCGACAGAGTGGAACGAACTGGACGTGTGCTTCGCCAAGAAGCTGCGGGCCATGTTGTTTGGAAAAGGCTCATCCAACAACCACAAACGGACAACATCCCAGCTGGACTACTGATCAAGTATTTTGGGAGTGGCAGCTCGCACCAAGCGCCATCAAGTTGATGATCAAGAGGCTTAAGTGGTGGAAGACCATATTCGTCGACCCTGACCACCACTCGCAGTTCGGCATCTTCGCCAGAGATCGCGGACCACGAGCTTCTACGCCTCCTCTACACAAATTTTGTCTGCATGTTGATGCTAAAGTTTGCCCGTGGGTAGTGCAGTTTCACAAAGACCAGCGCTAGCTACTCGGGCACCCCGTGGGTGCTGCGTTCATGGAAGAGTGGGACCTTTTAAGAATACATGCTGTTTCTCGACACGAACACGTTCGCGTGGCCTTCCGCTCTTGTGACATGCGGTTCTTTCGCAGCGCGGATGTGAGCGGCCAGGGGACTCCATCGGGACCAATGGCAGGTTACGTACCAGCCGTTGACCAGGATATGGGCAATGCGGGTAGCGAAACTGACTTATTGGCCCCATTCAAGATGCAGGATCGAAAATTGGTATGCAAGGTTCTCCACTGTCCATCTTCTCACGACTGATCAATCGCATTCGTCGGCTCCTGGCCACGGTAGAGCCGCCGTCGTTTTCGTCATTGCCATCGACAGAATGTGTCCTGGCGGCTCAACGATATTCTATTGCATCGATCGTTTCCAACGTCGCCTCCAACGATCATGATAGCGAACAGATGACTCCCCGAGTTAATTCGCAACCTGTGGGATTGGAAACCGTCGGGCGCGACCGGGTGGCGGATGGCATTTGTCAGCGGCAAACCCGGGCGCCGCGTCATCTGCCGCGGCCCCCGATAATTGCGGCGGCATCTGGCTGGGCAGATTCTGGCAACTCCATCGGGCGCTTGCCCGCGCGAAGACCGTTCCATCGAGACCTCGAGCGCCTGCGTGCGCATCGGAGCATGTCTCTGAAAAGGGCGGGGCAGCGCGGGTGCCGGAGGGCGCTGCTGACTTGGGAAATCTACATCGAGCAGCGCGTAGCACGCCACCTTCTACGCCGCTTTCGTCTTCGAGGCCGCCGACTTCGAGGGCTGGGCCGCGTCCGACGGGGGCGCCGTCAGCGAGTGCAACAGGCGGCCTCGTCCAGAGCGCTGGCTTCTCCAGTTGGCCCTGCCTGTCTCGCCAGCTCCGCTGTCGCCCCCGAGCGCCCTGGGGCGCCGGGGCCGCGGAACGACCGAATTTCCATGCGCGATGGGGCAGGCGGGCGCGCCAGTTCCCCGGGGCGAGAAGGGCGAGGCGGGCGCGATCGTTTCCGACGAGTGGAAGAATGGCGCGCTAAGGGAAAGGCGTCGCGAGACGCGCCGCGGAGGCCGTCGACGGCGCGGCCGCCGCGCCAAAAGAAAAACCGGACCGGCCTCGGCAGGGGCCTCGACGAGCTGCCGACCGCGAGCCTCAAGGCGACGTCAATGAGCGCCCAGAGGCCGAGGGTCCCAAGCGCGGCCGCCCTCGACGCGCTCGCCGCGCCGCGAGACGGCCCGTCGATCGCAGCTTTGACGGCGGAGCTCGAGAACTGCCGCGGCCATCTCGATCGACTGCGACATAGAGACGCCGCACAACGCATTGAGCTGAAGACAGTGGGGTGCCCCGTGGCCAGCCTGGCGCTGGCGATGATCGCGACCGTGATCAGGCTGGGCATCGGCGGCGACAACAAGGAGGCACTTCATGACTACCTCGGCAAGTGCCAGCCGCCCGACGACGCGCCCCCCGCCGTCGCCCAGAGTGATCGAGGAGCAGGTCGAGATGATCATAATCGAGAAGTTCAGCGACGAGAAGGTGGCGAAGGTTCAACTGGTCGCGCCGCGATGGCACCGTCGCGGCGACCTGCTCGCCGCAATGGCGGCAGAGGGCGCGACGATGCACCGCCTGGGGGTCGCCCCGCCCAGGTGGCTGGAGGACTGGAGGAGGAGATGAGTGAGGAGATGTGTGTGTGTGTGTGTGTGTGTGTGTGTGTTTGTGTGTGTGTGTGTGTGGCTCGACGCGCTGGGCCGCGCGTGATTCGACTCGCCCCAGGGGGAGTCTCGGCATGCGCGACCCCCCCCCCCGAGCTTTCCGACGCCGTTGAGCTGCAGGCCTCCTGTGTCCGAGGCCTCCTCGAAGCAAGGGCGAAACATCGCGAGGAAATCATTCATCGGCAGGTGACCTCTGGTGAGCGAAAAGAAACTCGACAGGGCAATGTTGGACATATCTTGATCTTGAACTTCGAACTCCTGGGCGAGAGCGCCCATCAGGACAGAAGCTCCTGCTGGCTCGGCAGGGTGCAGTGCACCTGCAGCGTCTTGCCACCCAGGGTGAGAGGGTTGAGCCAGCAGTTCGTCTCCTTCCATCTCGCGTCGTACTCCTGCTGTGAGGCCCAGCCTGTCGCGCTTCATCTTCATTGCTATCTGGAACGCCGAACCCCTGAGGCGTCCTGCCATCTTTGGACCTGCTGCGTATTCGGCCAACTGCGTTTGCCCCCGCCACAATGTGAGCAGCTGGATGTAGCGTCGCACAGAATACTTGCCGTTGCCTAGACGCCATCCTGGCGGTGTGTTCTTGGTGAACGTGTCGAGAGGAATGCCGCCGCCGTTGCCTGAGGTGTCTCCATAGTCCATGGCTGCGTGCGTCCACGCAACCCGAGTATGAGTGTTGATGCTGAAGGTGATGAGGATTGGTGAACTTGCAGCTGCAATCGCGCGTACAATGAGCCACTGGAAGTTGCTCGCGTACTTCTGCTGCTGCTGATACATGTAGACGTTCTCGTCGATCGACGCTGAACCGGAACCATAACGGCGAAGCTGAGGGCAGAGACGGCGAGTCTCAAATGACCTACCACCACATTAACGCTACCAAAGTTAGCTTTCCAGCGTTAGCTTTCGAACCAATGGCTTAAGCCATAGTTGTTACGGATCGTCGAATAACATTCAAACACGGCCTGAACATATCTCTGACGGTTCTGAAGCCTCTTACCCCGAACTCATACACAATCTGACTCCACTCGTCCCTCTCTCCCTCCTCCCCCTCCTCCTTCTCCTCCTCCTTCTCCTCCTCCTTCTCCTCCTCCTCCTTCTACTCCACCTCTTCCTCTGCGTCCTCTTTTTCCTCCTCTTCCTCCTCCTCCTCCGTCTCCTCCTCCTCCTCCTCCTCCTCCTCCTCTTCCTCCTCCTCCTCCTCCTCCTCCTCCTCCTCCCCCTCCTCCGCCCTCCCCCTCATTCTCCTCCTCCTCCTCCTCCTCCTCTTCCTTCTCCTCCTCCTCCTCCTCCTCCTCCTCGTCCTCCTCGTCTTCTTCCTTCTCCGCCTCGTCTTCGTCCTCCTCCTTCTCCTCCTCGCTGCTCTTCGCGCTCGTTCTGCAGCGCTGCGTGGAGCACGCGCGCTCTGAGCACGCCGACCCAGCCGACGGCTTTCTGGACTTGGTGTTCTTCTACCTCGACGACGGCAGCCTGGCCGGGGATGCGCCCGCAGTTGCCCGCCTCCCGCGCCACCTGGTGAGGCGCCTAGCCGCGACTGGACTGGACCTCGGCACCGGGCCCGGCAAGTGCGAGGTGGTACCCGCCAGCGGCGCTGACAGCAGCGTGGACTTGACCGCGTTCCCGCCGGGCTTCCGCCTCAGGGAGGACAACAGCTTCGAACTTCTGGGGGCCCCCGTGGGGGACGACAGCTTCTGCGCGGAACGCACCGGGGAAAGAGTGGCCCAGGCCGCTGACCTGCTGGAAACCTTCCGGGCCTTGGAGAACGCCCAGGTGGCCTTGCTCCTGCTCCGCCAGTGCGCTTTCTACTGCGAGCTGGGCTATTCCGCGCGCGTGATCCCGCCGACGGCGCACACTGGCGCGCTGCAGACCATGGGCGCCGCCGACCGGGCTTGTCTGGAGCAGCTCAGCGGATGTTCCCCTCTGGCGACTCTTGGAAGCGCAGCTCGAGCTTAACCGAGTTGGGTTCGGGCTCCGCCCCTCCGAGAAAGACGCGGCGGTCGCCTACCTGGCTTCGCGCGCCCGCAGCGCGGAACTCCGCCGACAGCTCTACGGAGCCCACGACGATACCGACGGCGGAGACGGGGGCAGCCTGGCCGCGGCCACGCAGGCTTTCAACGACACAGTCCTTCCAGCAGACCGGATCACTGTCGACCCCGCCCAGCACGGAAACCAGCGGGTCCTCTCCAGAAAGGTGGACGACGCCGTCCGCGACGACCTCTGGCAACGCGCTTCGCCGGCCACGAGGGCCCACCTCAACTTGGTGGCGGCCCCGGGCGCCGGCGCCTACTTGCAGGCGCCGCCGTGCCTGGCGCTCGCCGCCGACTTCCCGCGCAGCTCGATGCAAGTGGCGTTGCAGCGCCGCCTTCGACACCAGCTTCTCGAAGAGGAGGCTTTTTGCCCGGCGCGCGTGGAGGTGATGGACGCGTTCGCAGACCACGCGCTCACCTGCAGCTGCCGCGGAGACCGCACGAAGCGCCACAAGTGCCTCCGGAACCAAGCCTGGCACGAGTCGCTGGCTGCCGGCTACGCCGGGGCGAAACTCGAGCGCCCGGGCCTGCTGCCGCCGCGCGCGCCCGGCGAGAGACCCCCTGCCAGCGAGGCTGGCGGCGACGACCTGGACGGCGACAGGAGGCGTCCCGCGGACGTCTTCGTCCTGCGGTGGCGAGGCGGCGCGCCGGCGGCGTGGGACTTCGCCGTGACCTCGGGCCTCCGCGCGGACCTACTCGTGGCTTCGGCCGCGGAGGGCGGCGTCGACGCGGCGGTGGCCCGCTACGAGGAGCAGAAGCGCTTGCACCTGGACGCAGCGCACAAATGCTCAGAGGCCGCCCTAACGTTCACACCGATGGCATGCGAGGGCCACGGCGGCGGCTGGGGCCGCGAGGCGCGACGCGCGCTCGCGGTGCTCGCACGCGGTTGACGCGACCGGAGACGGCGCCGCGTTCGCGGCCGCTCAGCTTGCCCAGCGACTTTCAGTTTCCCTGCGCAGGGAAAATGCGGGGCAGTGCTGCGGCGCCTCCAGCCGCGAGCGGGCGCGACGGCCGGGCGCTTAGCCGCGGCCACGGCAGCCGCCGCGGCGGATGCCGCGTGAACCGCCCCCTGCCAGCTCTCGCCCCCGCCCCTGCCGACGACCCCGCCCGCCCCGCCCGAAGCCCCGCTGCGGTGGCGGCCCTGGCCCAAGACGGCCGCCGGCCCCCCCGACGACCACGGCGACCCCCTGACCCGCGACGACCCGCGACGATCTCCCGACTTCCACCGTCGCCACTCGTCCCCCCCGCCCCCCGCCCGCCCCCAACGTGCGCGCGTGCTCGCTGCTGCCTCTGCCGCCCTCTTTCTCCTCTTGCACGTTGGCGTCTGCTCGCCGCGTTGTTATTACTCCCCCTCGTTCCTCTTCCTCCTCCTCCTCCTCGTCCACTGCTTTTGCCTCCTTGTCCGAGTGGTGGCTCGGCCGCAGTCGCTGGACAGCTTCTGACCGCCAATTCTGGATTTGTTGCTTCCGCCCAGACAGCAGCCGCGCCGCTGGAGCGGTTTGGCGAGTCGGCGCACGATGCATGGCTCGACTTCGAGCGATGGTGCCAGGAGGACAGCTTCGGGCAGGTCCTCCTTTCGCCCACGTCCACCGGACAGCTTCGTACAGTTACCGCCGCGGCACGTTTTTGGCGTGTCGGGTTGACACGTTTGGTGTCTACTGTGGAATCTGGAACCGACGCTTCCACCTCCTTCTGCCGTTTGCTGGCGTGATCGGGATTGGGCATATATCAAATAGTCCATCGCCCGCTGGCTCCAACGTCGACGACCTTGAAGCGCTGCCCCTTGTTGGG
>CAUYUJ010006832.1:47500-50836 GCA_963575745.1 Prorocentrum cordatum
GGGGGAGGGGGTAGGGGGAGGGGTAAACCCCTCCCCGAAGGGGAAGAAGGGGGGTTGAGGACAGAGAGAGCTCCCTAAACCACTCACGCCCAAAGGGCTGGTGGGATTACTCCGACGGAAGGACCCCGCATGATAATCTCTTTAGCTTGCATGGGGGTATCCTCCTGCCCCTTCCCTTCTCCCACCTACTCTTGCCTCCTCGTTCTCCTCCTGTCTGCTCCTCCTCCTGCCTCAACCCCTGCCTCTTCCTCCTCTTCTTGCCTCCTCCACCTCCTCCCCCTCCCCCTCGTTATGCTTCCTCCCCCCCATTCCCCTGCCCCTCCTGCCTCCTGCCTCCTCCTCGTGCTCTCCCTCTCCTTTTCCTCCTCCTCCTCCTCCTCCTCCTCATCCCCTGTCCTCCTCCTCTCCCTCTCCCTCATCCGCTTCCTCCTCCTCCTCCTCCTCGTTTCCATATTCCTCCCCCCTCCTCCCCCCCCCTCTTCCTCCTCCTCCTCCTCCTCCTCCTCCTCCTCCTCCTCCTCCTCCTCCTCCTCCTCCTCCTGCCTCCTCCTTAGGCCTCCTGCCCCCTCCTGGGGCCTCCTGGGGCCTTTTGGGGCCTCCTGGAGCCTTCTGGGCCTTCCGGGACCTACTGGGGCCTCCTCGGGCATTCCTCCTCCTCCTTTTCCTCCTCGTCCTTCCTCCCCTCAGCCTCTTCCTCTTCCTGCCTTTCCTGTCTCGTCCTGCATCATCCCTCCTCCTTTTCCTGGCAATCCTCCTCCTCCTCGTCCTCGTGCGGAACACGACCCAGAGGAAGCGCACGACGTGCGTCCCAGCCGATACGCGCCGGAGGACGACCCAGAGGAAGCGCGCGCCGGAGGATGACCCAGAGGAACCACGTGAGCTGCGGGACCCATAGGAAGGCTCCCGCCTGTCTCGTCCTCACAATTCACTCACAGACGAGGGTCCCGCTTGATACTTCTTCCAAATTCAAACCTGAGGAGCCCAAAAGTGACAACAGTTACAGGAATCCGATGACCCGCTCGATTAGTAACATGATCTGTGGGCCCCATAGGGAAGGGGTTCCCGCCTGAGACTTGCTCGCAATTCACTGACAAACGAGGTTCCCGCCTGATACTTCCTCCAAATTCAGACCTGAGGAGCCCAAAAGTGACGACAGTTACAGGAATCCGATGACCCGCTCGGATTAATAACATGATCTGCGGGCCCCATAGGGAGGGGGCTCCCGCTTGAGACTTCCTCACAAGTCACTCACAGACGAGGTTCCCGCTTGATACTTCCTCCAAATTCAGACTTGAGGATCCCAAAAGACGACAGTTACAGGAATCCGATGACCCGCTCGGATTAGTAACATGATCTGCGGGCCCCAGAGGGAGGGGGCTCCCGCCTGAGACTTCTTCACAATTCACTCACAGACGAGGCTCCCGCTTGATACTTCCTCCAAATTCAAACCTGAGGAGCCCAAAGTGACGACAGATACAGGAATCCGATGACCCGCTCGGATTAGTAACATGATCTGCGGGCCCCATAGGGAGGGGGCTCCCGCCTGAGACTTCTTCGCGATTCACTGACAAACGAGGCTCCCGCTTGATATTTCCTCCAAATTCAGACCAGAGGATCCCAAAAGTGACGACGGTTACAGGAATCCGATGACCCGCTCGGATTAGTAACGTGATCTGCGGGCCCCATAGGGAGGGGGCTCCCGCCTGAGACTTCCTCACAATTCACTGACAAACGAGGCTCCCGCCTGATACTTCTTCCAAATTCAGACCTGAGGAGCCCAAAAGTGACAACAGTTAGAGGAATCCGATGACCCGCTCGGATTAGTAACGTGATCTGCGGGCCCCATAGGGAGGGGGCTCCCGCCTGACGCGTCCTCACAATTCACTCACAGACGAGGGTCCCGCTTGATACTTCTTCCAAATTCAAACCTGAGGAGCCCAAAGTGACGACAGGTAGAGGAATCCGATGACCCGCTCGGATTAGTAACGTGATCTGCGGGCCCCATAGGGAGGGGGCTCCCGCCTGAGACTTCCTCGCAATTCACTGACAAACGAAGCTCCCGCCTGATTCCTCTTCCAAATTCAGATCTGAGGAACCCAAAAGTGACGACAGTTACAGGAATCCGATGACCCGCTCGGATTAGTAACATGATCTGCGGGCCCCATAGGGAGGGGGCTCCCGCCTGAGACTTCCTCGCAATTCACTCACAGACGAGGCTCCCGCTTGATACTTCTTCCAAATTCAGACCTGAGGAGCCCAAAAGTGGCGACAGGTACAGGAATCTGATGACCCGCTCGGATTAGTAACATGATCTGCGGGCCCCATAGGGAGGGGGGCTCCCGCCTGAGACTTCCTCACAATTCACTCACAGACGAGGCTCCCTGTTGGTGGATGATGGTGATGGGATCATGACGACGGTGTTTGATGATGGTATATGATTGATGATGATGATGATGATGATGATAATGATGATGATGATGATGATGATGATGATGGTGGTGGTGGTGATGATGACGACGTGATGATGATGATGGTGGTGATGATGAGTGCTGATGGTGAGTGATCGTGCGGTTCCGATGGTAAAAGGTGGTGATGATGATGGGGACGAAGTGGTGAGTCAGCGAGTAGTGATGATGATGATGATGATTGATGATGATGATCGTTCGATGCCGATGATGGTGAGTGATCGTGCGATGGTGATGGTGATGCTGATGGTGATGATGATGATGATGATGAGTGGGGAGTGATGGTGATGGTGATGATGATGCGGAGGAGGAAGCAACAACAGAGCAGAGGAGAGGGAAAAGGACGAGAGATCCTGCGCGGAGGGTGTGCAAAGAAAACAAGAACCCCACGTATGATGTGGGGAGTAATAGTACTACAAATCGTGTTACTAAACATCACGATAACACCAATAATACGGCTATTGATAATACGCATAATAATACTTATAGTCAGAGTAGTAATAATACGGCTGATGATAATACTACTGATAATAATAATGCTACTACGAATAATATTATTACTAATATTAGTTATACTCATACAAGTAGTTATACTACTAATACTATTACTCCTAATTATAACAGTATTAATAAGGGTAATACTAGTAACCATACCTAACAACACCACTACTACTACAACTACTGCTACTACTGCTACTACTGCTACTACTACTACTACTACCACTACTACTACTACTACTACTACTACTACTACTACTACTACTACTACCTACCTACTACCTACTACCTACTACCTACTACCTACTACCTACTACCTACTACCTACTACCTACTACCTACTACCTACTACCTACTACCTACTACCTACTAC
>CAUYUJ010006833.1:0-37500 GCA_963575745.1 Prorocentrum cordatum
GGGCGTCCAAACATGCGAGGCGGGGATTTACCCATATCCACCGCCTGGGAACCGACGTCCTGGTGCCCCAGCGGGCGGTGGAGATGGCTATGTTTCGGCCCCGAGGGGCCCGAATATGTCCCTATACACCGCCTGCCGAGGCTCCGAAAGCTGACCCTCCAGGCGGTGGATATGGATAAAGTCAAACATGCGAGGCGGGGATTTACCCATATCCACCGCCTGGGAACCGACGTCCTGGTGCCCCAGCGGGCGGTGGAGATGGCTATGTTTCGGCCCCGAGGGGCCCGAATATGTCCCTATACACCGCCTGCCGAGGCTCAAGGTTGAATTCTGTGGGGTCCAGTGGCGCTACCGTGTCCATTGGAGCTTCCGCGTCGCAGAGCTCAACCTCGAAGGCATTCGCCGGCGTCGCCGGCCCGCAGGAGCCTGCCGCAGTCTCGGGCGTCCGCGGAGCAGGGCCCCGCGGGAGAGAGCGGCCAGACCTCCTGGAGGCCGCGCGAGGAGGAGGGGCACGGACGAGGGGCGAGGAGAGCGACGGAGGAGGGACACGGACAAGGGGCGAGGTGAGCGACGGAGGAGGGGCGAGGTGGGCGACGGAGGAGGAGGAGGAGGAGGAGGAGGAGGAGGGGCTGCCTTGGCGGCAGAGAGCGCTCACGACTCGCGCGACGGGCGCTCACGTCGCGCGACGGGAAGGCGGCCGCTGGGCGGGGGCCGCCGGCGGCACTTCCGGGCAGGGCGGCAGCGGGCACGTCCCGGCTCGGCGGCCGGCGGCAGAGCGAGGAAGTCTCCGAGAGGGCCCCGAATCTACCCAGGAGGGCCCCGAACAGCCCAAGAAGCCTCCAGGACGGCCCAAGAGGCCCCCAAGACGGCTCCCAGAGTGTGCCCACATAGGGAACTCGAAAAGGAGCTCTGGAACCTTCGGCCCCAGAGCCTCCCAGGAGGCCCCAAGAGATCCCAAGAGGCCCCCCAAGAGGCCCCCCCAAGAGGCCCCAAGGAAAACCCAAGCGGCCCTCAGGAGGAGGCTCTCAAGAGACCCCCAAGAGGCTCCGGAAGACCCAAGAGGCCCCCCTCATCGTCCACCTGTTCCATCTTCCTGTCCTCCTCGCATACAGGATCGGCGGCACCGGCCGTAAAGCCTTCACAATACGGATCGAGAGGATGCCAAGTTTGGGGGGATCCGCGCTCGCCAGTTCCCGCGTAAATCAAGGTGGTCCATGTTTCCAGGATACTCCGTAGTGAGATGACTCGAAATGACCCTGAGCAGCTTCTGCGTGACCCGATAGCCTACCAGAAGGACAACTGTCACTCCTGTACCGCCCTCAGCAGATTCCAGCAAGCTCTAGAGGGCTCCAAAAGAGCAGCAAGAAGGCCCAGAGATTGTAAAATGACAGCACTCATTGCAGCGGCAGCGGTGGATGCGCCAAAGACCTCCTTGTACCTGCCGTCCTTCTGGTCCACCCAATAAGTCTTGCCCGACTCGATGTTAAAATACAGCTTCCGCTCCTGCAATTTGCGCGCCACATGCTCCAGCAAATTATTATCCAGCCTTCGGGACCACCAAGGCCACTTGACAACACGTACCTCACACTATTCCCAAAACAAACGTGGCGGGTGTCCGCTTCAAAGCAACGGCGGTTCCCATCATCCTTCCATCCATCCATCCCTGCATGCTCCTGATCCTCCTCGTTCTGCCTCTCTGAAACCCCGCCCTCACCCTCCGTCCTTCTTTCACCTCATCGCTTGGAAAGGTCGGCGAGGGGGTCACACCACACTGAAGGCATCTGGGCAACGAAATCGGCATTAGCACCTGGGTTATGGGTCTCCTGTGAACGCATGTGGCGGTTGATCGATAACTGGTCGGAGCGTTGTATGTAAGTCGATGATCAGGCTGCTCGACGGGTAGCATCGTCGGGGATAAACTACGAACGAAAGAATGACCGTAAAGGTCGAAGACACGAAACAGGCGAAGAGGTCGAAGACACGAACAGGCGAAGAGGTCGAAGACACGAAACAAGAACTGCAGCAGTTATCGGGAAGACTTCCCGATTATACCTGCCAGCGCAGGGGATGGGACGACAGTGCGGCAGCGAATTCCGGGGATGCGGACCGAACGGGTGGGGTGGACTATGGCTCCTGTCGGAAGGCGCCAACTAGAGTGGGGACGCGGCCGCAAGAAACATCCGCATGAAAATCCAGCAAGTGCCTTGCACAGGGTCTGGGTTTCTCTGTCAAGGGCTCCAATCGGAGAAACCCAAGGTATCCTGGCCCGAGACGTTTCGAGAAACGCAAGGTGCAATTGGTGCAGAAACCCCGGGTACCCAGGGAGCTGTACTTTCTCAACGACCAAGGAAGTCACCGCGCATCGCTGGGAACGAAGAAACCCAAGGCACCCAGACGAAAACAACACGGCCTCTGAGTGCGCACCCCCACTGAATCCCACCAGCCCTCTGGGCGTCGGTGGTTTAGAAGTTTCCTCTTCCAACCCTTCCTTCTTCCCCTTCGGGGAGGGCTTACCCTCCCCCTACCCCCTCCCCATGGACCTGGACGGGGGGTTTCGCGAGTCGTCGGAGCGTCCAAAGCGGCCTCGGCGAGGAAGCCAAAATCATTGGTTTTACCAAGGCCCAACAGGCGCCCAGAAGGCCTCCAAGAGGCTCCCAAGAGGCTCCCAAGAGACCCCCAAGAGGCCCCAAGAAGCTCTCCGAGGCACCCAAGACGCTCTAAGATGCGTCCGGGACCGCCAAGAGGCCCCCAAGACGCTCCAAGAAACCTCCACTGGGGGACCCTTCCTATGTGTGCTGCCCGCTTCCCTGATCGAGGCAATTCCTCTGGGCATCGTTTCTGGATGGGCTGGTGGGGATTCACGAAGCGTCAATAATTCACGTACACCTTCGTGTCGTGTCGACCCCAACGTTGGGTCTTGACACCAAGGGGATCGTGCCACCTTGAACGCCGGGGCTTGAAGCGGAGGGCCAAAAACCAAAGCAGCACCGAAAACTCAAAGGGCGCCGAAAACCAAAGGGGCGCCGAAAACCAAACGGGCGCCGACAACCAAATGGCGCCGAAAACAATTAGAGCGCCGAAGACCAAAGGGGCGCCGAAAACCAAAATCGGCGTGTGTGAGGGGCTTTTCCGTTCGCGTCGTGCTTTCTTTCCTGCTCGACTTTCTCTAGCCGCATCCAGCTTCCACTCACCGTTCTCCCGCTCTCCGTCAGCAGAGTCCTCTTCCTTGCACATGCCGTGCCAAGCAATTGATTGAACGTCGTCAATACTTCGAAGGGAAGCCCCTTCCCTTTTCCCTTCCCCGGTGCGGAGGGGGCGGGGGCCCCGGGGGGACGCGGGGGGCCCCCCCCCCACAACCGACTCCCCCTGCAGCCTTCGAGAAAGCCTGGAGGGCGTCGCGAGGAGGTCCTCGTCCTCATCCTCCTCCCCCTTCTCCTCCTCCTCCTCCTCCTCCTCCTCCTCCTCCTCCTCCTCCCCCTCCTCCTTCTCTTCCTCCTACTCATCATCATCATCATCATCATCATCATCATCATCATCATCATCATCATCATCATCATCATCATCATCATCATCATCATCATCATCATCATCATCATCATCATCATCATCATCATCATCATCATCATCATCATCATCATCATATCATCATCATCATCATCATCATCATCATCATCATCATCATCATCATCATCACCACCACCACCACCACCATCATCATCATCATCATCATCATCAGCAGCAGCAGCAGCATCATCATCATCATCATCATCATCATCGTCATCATCACCATCATCATCATCAGCAGCAGCAGCATCATCATCATCTCATCATCAGCAGCAGCATCATCATCATCATCATCATCAGCATCAGCATCAGCATCAGCATCATCATCAGCCTCAGCATCAGCATCAGCATCAGCATCAGCATCATCATCATCATCATCATAATCGTCATCATCGTCATCATCGTCATCATCATCAGCATCATCATCATCATCATCATCATCATCATCATCATCATCATTGTCCTCTTGTCCTACTCCTGCTCCTTCGCACCTCCTCCACCTCCTCCTTCTTCTCTTCTCCTGCGAATCCTCCCGCTCATCCGCCTCCTCCTCCTCCACCTCCTCCTCCTCCTCCTCCTCCTCCTCCTCCTCCTCCTCCTCCTCCTCCTCCTCCTCCTCCTCCTCCTCCTCCTCTTCCTCCTACTCCAAACGCTAGCGCCTGAGCACAACGGGAACATTGGCATGAAGCAGGCGGGTCCTGAAGGAACCGGGTCCTCGACCCCAGGGCCTTCCCGCACGACCAGCTGCTCGCCCTGAGCCCGTTCTCTGACAGCTCCGGGGCCCCTGGGGAGAGGGCCCCGCGAGGCCCCAAAACCCGGGAAACCTCGGGAGCCAGTGCCCTCAGGACCGGCTTGCACCATGGCAAACATTTTGATCTGCGGGGCGAGAGCGAGCCTCTTCCGCTAAAAGCTAGGCGGGCTACGCACAGCTTTAATTAGGGAGACAGGGCACAGGAAGGCGGGGCCACAGGCGGCCGGAGTGGGCGAGGCCCAGGGGTGCAGGCGGTGCCGAAGTGGATGTGCAGGAGCAGGTGCGCCGTAACACCATGGCAGACATGCGACGTCTGGAATGTTCCGTACAAGCCCCCCCGAAGTCCCCACCCTGTTCCCAGGACCGGTCTTCCATCGCGGGTCGTTTTTCCACAGTCCCAGGGCCTGGCGAAGGCCCCCAGAACGCGAAAACTACCAGCACCCTCCCGTCCTAATTTCCTCACTGTGAGAGCATGTCTGGGGAAGCGAGTCTGCCAGGTCGCAGTACGGGACCACCGCCTCTCCCCGACCCCGCGGCACCTTGTTGTACAGCCACCCGGGCGCGCCGTACTCCTCGAAGGCCGGCGGCCGGGCTGCGGCCCTGCGATGCCCCCCTCCCCAGCCAGCTCGTCGGAGGGATCGAGGAAACCAAATGCACGATGAAGGGCCCCAGGATCCGAATCGGCGGCGAGCGCGAGGGGGGGAGCGAGAGGAGGCGGGCCTCCTCCGAAGGCTCGGAAAGCCTCGGGCCGTCTGAAAGGCTTCCTGGGCCCTCTTCCGGAGGCGCAGGGCGTTTCTCGGAAGGCGCGGGGGCTTCTGAGAAGCCCCGCCGTGGTCTGAGAAGGCCTGCTCCCTCGAGCAGATAGGACAGGATAAGCAGATATAAGGATAG
The DNA here is from genome assembly GCA_963575745.1 of Prorocentrum cordatum. Taxonomy (NCBI): domain Eukaryota; class Dinophyceae; order Prorocentrales; family Prorocentraceae; genus Prorocentrum; species Prorocentrum cordatum. The sequence continues at coordinate 5,207 of CAUYUJ010006833.1, forward strand.
AAGCAGACAGAAGAAGCAGGCAGAAGAAGAAGCAGCAGGGCACAACGACGGCAAGCAGCCCGCGGAGTGAATGACTCGCCCTCGAGTCCTCGAGGACAGCAGGGGGGCGAAGCAGACAAGACTGCTCGCTCCGCGCTGCTCGCGCGCCGCTTCGGCGTGCACGCACCCGCAGAACCTCGGCACCCGCCCTCGCCGTCTTCGACCGGACCCCCCCCCCGCTCTGTGGCCGCCCGGCCCAGGGATGCCCCCGAGAACGCCTCCGAGGAGTCCGCCCGTGGCCGAGGCCCGCCGCGGCCACGACAGGCCCTCCGCGCCCGAGGCAGCGCGCCCCCCCCGTCGGGGCGGGAGCCGCCCGGGACCTCTTTGGACGCCCGAAATGGGTACGGAAACAATGGGTACAATGCCCAACAAGAAATGTTGTCCCAAACCATCAGCGGCCGCTGTTGGGCAGGCGGCCTTCTGTCTCGAGTGGACACAGGCCGCGGCGACGTGGACAGCGAATCCTGTTCAATATGAACAGGAACTGCTGCTGGGCACGGTACCCATTCTTTCGGTACCCATTTCGGGCGTCCAGAACCTCTGTGCAAAACTCTGCGGTTGCTCTTATGGGCCCGGGGCGCTTGCCGAGCAGTCCTGCCCGGTTCGCTTCCTGCCTCGGGGGCCTGCGCCTCCACGGCGCGGCTCGGGTGCGTCGTGCGTCTTCTGTGTCTGCGACGTGCCGTCGGCGCAGCCCCCAGAACAGGAAGAGCAGGAGGACAGGAGAGAACGTACTGCAGCAGGGAGGAGAGGAGTGCGGGAGGGGAGGGAACAGGAGAAGTGGCGAGGGGAAGGGGGATGGAGCACGAGAAAGATTAGCAGGAGGGGGCTCAGGAGCAGGAAAACAAGCGACAGAACCAGACGGAGGGTTCGGGCGGGCGGACCCTAATGGGCGGTTCGGGCGGGCGGACCCAGACGACAGGGTCGAGCGGGCGGGTCGCTGAAACGTCAGTCCTGCATGAATCGCGAAAAAGTCTATAGCGATAGCGCGATTCCCGTGAGGAAATACGAAGCGAGAGCGCGATCCTAGAATACCACACGAAAACGTGTTTCAAACTGTGAAGAAGAATCAATCGGGAGCCGCTGTTGTTGTAAATTGGGGGCCAACAACCCAATCTGACGCGCAAGACCTTCCCGTGTAAAAAAAAATGCGAGCCACAAGATGGGCACTTCAATTGGAACAACTCCATGGGCACGGGAGGATCAACGATACTTATTATTCAAAAATAAAAATGCAATCATTATACCTAAATTCTAGCGGACTTAATACCCAACAGACTTTCATAATGAGAGTTCCCTCTCCATGGGGGGGATTACTTCATGCATCGCGGGCCCCGACATTTCTTTTGCCAAATCTCCCGCCCGAAACTGGTTTGCTAATACCTCTGACGAGGTAATTTGCCATCTTCGGTTCAAATACTTGGGACCCTCTTTGGGCCGTTTGGGCGCCCTCTTGGGCCGTTTGAAAAATCCCTTAGGCCATCCGACGGACTCTTGGGACGCTCCTGGAAGTTTACTGGCGCCTCTTCGGGATCCTTGTGGCACCTCTGCAAGGGCCTTGAACCCTCCTGGGGCCGCCTGGGCGCCCTTCAACGGGCGATGCCAAAACGTTGACAAAGAACCGAGTGGGATCGTCGTTGGTGTTGCTGGTGCTGCTGATGTTTGTTGGTTTGTTTGTTCGCTTGGTTGGTTGTTTGGTTGTTTGGTTGGTTGTTTGTTTGTTTGTGTGGTGTTTTGTGTGTGAATGATTATGTGTGTTTGTTTGTGTCGTTTGTTTGTTTGTGTGTGATGGTGTTGATGCTGTTGGTGTTGAATTCTCACTACTGAAGAACAATTAGAGTTGATCTCCCCCCTCCCGGGCACATGTTGTTGTTTGTTCCTATTGAAGTGCCCCTCCCAGGGCTCGCATCCTGTTTTTCCTCAGGGAAAGCGGGGGGTCACCAAACTGCGCCCCTGGCCCCCGCCTGATTCTTCCTCACGGTTCAGTCCGAAATCGAGCTCTCGCGCTGGACTTCCTCACACTGTATGCAGGAATCGCGCTCTCGCGTAGGACTTCCTCGCCATTTGTTCAGACACCACGCCCTCGACATCCAGGAATCACGCTCTCGCTTCTGCTTATCTCGCGATTTACTCGGGAATCGCGCTATCGCTCAAGCCCTCCTCACGATTCAGACAGGACCCACGCTTCAGCAATTCGCCTTCTCGACCTGCTTGGGGCCGCCTTCCCGACCCGCCCGTTAAGGTCTACCAGCTCGAACAGCCCGTCTAGATCTGCCGAGTGCGTCCTGTTCCTAGCCCCCCTCCTGCGAATCCCGTGCACCATCCTGTCCCTTCCCCTTTCCATCCGTCTGTTCCCCTGTTTCGGGGGCTGCACCGAGTACACGCGGCAGGTAAAGAAGATGTACCCCCAAAGGGCACGATCGAAGACGAAGAAGCGGGTGCCGAGGGTTTGGGAAATACGTGTTGAATCGCACGCGAGCGAGCAAAAGCGAAGAACGTTGAAATCATTGTTGCTGCTGCTGCTGTTCTTATTGCTGTCACTGCGGATGTTCTTGAACCATTGTCTTGGACGAACAGATGTGGTTGATGCCCCTCCTCCAGTAACCAGTGTAGTTGTCCTGTGGAAGTGCCCCTGTCCCAGGGCTCGCACCCTGTTTTTTCCCACCGAAGGTCTCGAGCCTCAGACTAGGCGGCGGGCCCCCGAGTTACAGCAACAACGGTCCCCGCCGGATGTTTCCGCACACCGTGTGCTGCAGAATCGCGCTCTCGCGCGGGACTTCCACACAACGTAGGCAGGAATTGCGCTCGCGCATCTTCACCATTTGTTCAGACGCCACGCCCTCGACATCCGGGAATCACGCTCTCGCTTCTGCTTATCTCACGTCTTAATCGGGAATCGCGCTAACGCTTGAAACTTCCTCGCGACTCAGGCGAGACGCACGCTTCAGCAACCTGCCTGCTCGACCTGGCCGCCTGGGCCCGCCTTCCCGACCCGCCTGTCAGGGTCTACCCGCAGACTCTGCCCGTCTGGTTCTGCCACATGCTTTCTGCTCCTAGCCCCCTTTAGTGCTACTTTTTCGCTCTCGTCCTCACCACCCTCCCTCCCCATTGTCCCTCTCTTACATACGTCCTTTCTTCCCCTGCAGTACGGGCTGCATAAACTACACGTTGCAACTAAGAAAATCAGACCCCCCAAAGGGCACGATCGAAGACGAAGAGGGCGGGCATCGAGGGTTTGGGATGTACGTGTTGGATGGCACGCGAGCAGATAAGAGCGAGCAATACTAAAATGTTGTTTTTGTAGCTGTTGTTCGTGTGTTGGTGTTGCTGTTGAACTCTAATTTCTGAAGAATGATGATTGTTGACCATTCCTGCCCGCTGCACCTTGCATGTTTCAATTGACGTGCCCCTCCCGGGGCTCGCACCCTGTTTTGGTTATCAAGGAAAGTCTTGAGCCTCCCCCGGCCCCCGAGTTACAACAACAACGGTTCCCGCCTGATATCTCCTCACAATCTGTTGAAAAATCAAGCTCGGCTCTATGCTGGAACCGCGCTCTCGCGTGGGACTTCCCCGCCATTTATTCGGACGCCGCGCCCTCGACACTCAGGAATCACGCTCTCGCTGTGGATTCCCTCACGAGGTTGATTTGGAATCGCGCTGTCGCTCAAGGTTTCTTCGCGATTCACGCAGGACGCACTCTTCAGCAACCCGCCTGCTCGACCTGGCCGCCTGGGCCCGCCTGTTACGGTCTACCCGCCCGATCTGCCCGTTGGGTTCTGCCACATGCTTTCTGTTACGAGCCCCCCTCCTGCCGCTCTCTCTCCTGCTCCATCCTTCTCTCTATCCAACTTGTCCCTTCCTTCCATCCGTCCTGTCTGCCCTTGCCTTAGGTGCTGCACGAAATACACGTTGCAGGCCAAAAAAATCGATCAGCCCAAGGGGGGTACGATCGAAGACGAAGAGGGCGGTATCGAGGGTTTGAGATACACGCGTTGACTGGCCCGCGAGCAGACAAGAGCGAACGGTATTAAAATGATTGTTGGTGTTGGTGGTGTTGTTGTGTTTGTTGCTGTTGTTGTTTTGTTGTTGGTGGTGGCGGTGTTGTTGTTGGTGGTGGTGCTGTTTTGTTGAACTCTCATTACTGAGGAATGATTATTGTTGACCCTCCCCTCCGGTAACATGCATGTGTGTATGTTTCAATTGAAGTGCCCCTCCTGAGGCTCGCACTTTTTTATCAGGGAAAATATTGCTGCTCAAACTGCGCCCCTGGTCCCTGGACCACAACAACAACAACAACGGCTCGCAATTTACTGAGGAATCGCGCTTTCGCTAGGGACTTCCAATCTATCCAAGAATCGCGCTCTCGCCTGTGACTGCCTCGCAATTTATTCAGGCGCCACGCCCTCGCCATTCAGGAATCGCGCTGTCGCCTTGGACTTCCTCGTAATTGACTTAGGAATCGCGCTCTCGCCCGAGACTTCCTCGCGAACGACGCAGGACTCACGCATTCGCGTAACATACGTGTCTTTTCAATTGAAAGGTCCCTCCCAGGGCTCGCTGTTTTTTACCGGGAAGTCTTCCTGCTCAAACTGTGCCTCTGGCCCCCAGTTTACACCAACAACGGCTCCAACCTGAAACTTACTAGCAATTCATTAAAGAATCGCGCTCTCGCTGGGGACTTCCTTGCAATTTATCGTAGAATCGCGCCACTCCTTAAGAAAAACGACGGCACATCCAGAAGACAGAAACCAAGAACTGCAGGAGGTCCCGGCGGGGATTTCTTGCATCGGCGCTGGACCCCCCTGGTGGCGCCTCTGGCGCCGCCTCCTTGGCGGCGCCTCCGGCTCCGCTCGCCGGGGAGAAGGGCTCAGCGCGGCGCTAAGAAAGCCGCGCTGACCTCCGACAGTTTATGCTCATGGTGCTCTTCCTTATTTAAAAAGATGCTGCAGAGGCGGAACCTTATGCGTCAGAACCTAGAACCTCGTCGGCAGCTCAGGTCACGCCGTGGCCGCTGCAACCGGCTTGAATGCCGCAGATGACGAACCTCATACGTCAAAACATAGAACTTGGAGTACCATGTGGGACCTGCTCTACAACAGGAATATACCGTAGACGGATCGATCTTTTCTCCGACCTTGCACCGCGCCGAACGCAACGGCCACGTTGTCCATAGACCTATCCACCTCGAAAGTGTCAATGGATGTCACGACACCCAATGTGCCCGTAGACGCTTGTGGCTGGGACGTGAGGGCAGTATTTGGCATCGGCCCCAGACGTCGGTCTTCTAGAAGCAGGTAGGCTTCGCCCTCCAGCATAGAACCTAGTCGGCAGCTGAGATCACGCCGTGGCCGCTGCAACCGGCCTGTCACCCAAGATGCTGACCCACCGTGGAGCGTTCGCGGCCCGAGCCACCGCAGCCCTCTTGGCGAATCCCCTGCGAGGCCATAAGAATGGGATCTCTCCAGGAAGCTACCAAAGCATCACGCTTGGCCAGCTTCCAGGCCTGTCCAGCCCCGTCGCAAGGTCAGCCCGATTCCGTACGTCGCGCGCAGCCAGAAGCTTAAATCAGTGCCCGATGCCCTCTTCCTTCCCATGCAGGGGAGCAAGAGAGCCTACATCCTGGAAGAGAGAGAGTGAGAGAGAGAAAGAGAAAGAGAGCGAGAAGAGCGGAGGAGATGCCGAGGAGCAGAATACGAGGCTGGCACCGCTGGCGGATCCGCACGCTAAAACGAAGCCAGGACAGGGACAAAATCGGACAGGGAAAGATCGGGGATCTCTGAGATCCAGCGGTTCTGTAGGAGGTATCGGGCGCCGCGGCCTTCTCAGAGCGTTCAGGAACGCTCTGAGAGCGTTCTGGCACGCTCTGGAACGACTTCATACCTGTCCTCGCCCTGCCCGCCGCGCGCACATGCGTGCGTGCATTCTCGTCCAGAACGTCGCGAGCGCCCCGCACGAGGCTCGCGTACCCCACAGGGTGCCGCTTCCCCGTCGAGCGCTTTTACATGCCTGGCGTACGCTGAACCGCGCCCTAGCTGATCGAGCCCAAAGAAGGTAGGCCGCCCTGCCTACGTCCAACCCACTGCGCAACACGTACCATGACGAACCCACGAATCGGCTGCGCCGCAAGCAAAACACCACGTACCGAAACAGCAGTGATCGGGCGGCGTGGCGCGGGCGCGTTCCCTCCTGCGGCGGCGTCTGCCCGCGCCCCTCCTCCCCTCTGCGTTCTGCTGGGCGTCCAGGTACGGCGTCGACCTGCCGTAGGCCTGAATGTGCTGCAGCTTCCAGAGGTCTGTGCCCGACTTCAGTCTCGGCCCTGCGACCAGCAGTGCGGGCGAAGGCAGAGAAGGTGATCTTCCTCGTTGCCCCCTCTTCTTGCTCCTTCCCTCGTCCCCACTTTCTCGCTCCGTCCTCAACTCCAGCCTCATCTCGGCACGTTGAACCCTCACCTCTCGCCCACCGCCCGTCTCACGCGCCTGGGTGGTCTCCCTGTCTCCCCACTACCACTCTCGGCGACAGCAGAGGAGTGGGAACGGAACAAAGCCCTGTATCTTGACACGGCAGCAACAGGAGCGAAGCAGCTGCGCCGCCGCCAGGACGACTCGGACTTCCTCAAGGTCCCGACGAGGCCGTGCCATCCGCCTGCGTGATTCGGCGTTGACGAGAAAGGGAAACGAGGAGAAGACGCAGCGCGGAGAGTGTCAAGGGTTGGAGGCCTGGAAATTGGCACCAACACCAGCACAGGGGTTTGCCTCCACAGGGAGATGATGATCTTAGATTTCGGTGTTGGTGGTAATATTTCGGTCACCTTGGAAGCCAGAATATTACCACCATCACCGAGATCGGGATCGTCTTCCCTCGGTGGAGGCACACCGCCGGTCTTGGTGTTGGTGTCAATCTCTAGGACTCCGAAGGGGAGGTGAGGGAAGCGCCGCCAGGGAGTTGCGCAGGGGGGCCCAGAGCCGACCCAAGCAATCCGCGCGGACCTCCGAAGGTGATGGTCGTGCCGCCCCCCCGCTGTCGAGGAGGCAATGGGGAAGGGCAACAGGGAACAGCGGCGCCCTGCTGTGGAACCCGCTCCGCTGGCCTCCGCGCTGCTGCTTCCCGGTGCTGACGACCTTGCCTGAGATGAAGTCCGCGCCCTTCCCGTACAACGCCCGGTCCTGATCTGCCCCCACAGCACCAGATGGAGTGGAGGACCATCGCACTGGTGATCGAGAAGAGAATGCTCTCCACTCCTCCCCCCTACCTTCTGCACGCACCCCGTCCAACTCCTGTGGACCCGAAGCGAATCACCAATCCTTCAACCTCGTCCACCCACTGCGGGCACATTCCACCCAACCGATGCAAAGAAAAGATTGCCCTTTGCGAATAAGCTCAACTCTCCATCTCTTCCTATTCTTCCAGTTACGCGGCCTGGCGACAGAGGAATATGATGGAGCCTCGCGCTGTAGACCTGCCCGTCGTTCTTACCCCCCCCTTGGGCCTTCTCTGCAAGCGCTTGGGTAATGCTACTCATGCTGCTCGAGCACAAACGGCTGGCCAGCTTTCGTTCGCCACCACGTCTCGAAACACGCAGAATCTCTGGCGGACGAAAAACAAGAATCCGTCACCGTGCCCCCTGGCAAGTTGAAACGTGCTAGAACCTGATCGGACAAGAACGGGAAGCGCCGCTTTATTCCAATGGGCGCATCTGGCGAAGAAGAAGAAGGAAAGGAAAGGAAGGCGAGGGCGACGAGGAGAACATGAGGATAGCGAGGAGGAGAATGAGGACAACGAGGCAGAAGAGAAGCACAAGGACGAGGACGAAGAGAACGAGGACGAGTACGAGGAGGAATGAGGAGGACAATGACGACGACGACGACGACGACGACGACGACGACGACGACGACGGAGGACAATAAGAGGCAATTGGAGAAGGACGTTGAATCAGGAGCTGGTCATGGTGACCCTATCGGGTTACCCTGGAGGTTCCTGGCGCCACGCGGGGTTGTCTTGGGGCTTGTTGAAGGGTTTTGGGGGGCCCCTTGAGTCCTCTTGTGGGCTTATGGGGTCTTCTTAGGCTGTCCGGACGTGTCGTGAGAATATTTGGGAGTTTTCTTTGGCCGTCTCGGCGCCATCTTGGGCCGACATTCGACTTGTTTGTGCCGTTTGGGGGGCTTTGGGGCGTTCCTGAGAATCTCTTGGGGCCCTCCTGGCCCGTGTTGGGCCGTCTTGGGGTTATTGTGGGCTGTCTGGTTGCATGCCTCCAAATCAACAAGCAGAGAACAAATGCTTGGTTGGTTCTGGCTCTGGTAGCACACCGAGTTCTGGCATCGTTACAATGACTCATAGAGCTTCCCTAAGAGCAAAACGGCGAAGCTGGCGAGTAATTCAGGCGCGCCAGGGGGGCTGGTATCTCGTAAATAAAGTTTTCGTTATCGATGAGCTGGAAGAATTCGGGCGCGGGGTGAAGCTAGTTGGCCGACCCGGCCCGGGCGGGCAATTCCCGGATAGATCCTTGTGAGCTGAGAAGGGCTTCAGAGAAGAATCCAGCGTGGTGGCTCGTTGGGTGGCTGGTTGGGCCGGACGCAAACGCTTGCCGGCCAACGATTCTCGCAGCGAGTCGCCGGAACTCGCAGCGCGTCCTGGAGCGCTCCGCAGTGCGCGCTACGCAGCGCTTCAGGCACGATTCGAGGCGTCGCTGGAAGCGCTTCAAGCGCGCCTCGCAGCGCGTCACGCACGCATAACGGCGTCGCTTCACGCGTGCGCCGGAGCGTTCCACGCGCGCTCCGGGCGCCGCCGCGCGCATGCTCACACGCGTGCTGCGGTCGCTTCCGCGCACGCGTATGCGCGCGCGGGTTACGCGGCGCGCGGCCTAGGAGGGGGAGACCCTGGGGCGCGTGCGCGGCCCCAGGGCGAAGACCTGGGGTTTGCGGCCTGGGGGACGAGACCCAGGGCGCGCGAGCGGCTCCGGGGCGAAGACCCGGGGCTCGCGACCTGACCTGAGCAAGTCGTTAAACTGCTCGTGCGAGGGCAGCGGAAGAAGGGGGAGCGAAGAAGCAGGAGAAGAAGGAGAAGGAGAAGAAGGAGGAGAGTGGGGAGAAGCGGGAGCGGAAGCGGGAGCAGCTGCAGCAGCGGCAGCAGAAGGCGGAGCACGAACAGACGCAGGCTGGAGGGAGCGCAGAAACGGGAGCGGCAGGAAGAGCAGGAGAGGAAGTCGAAGGGGGAACAGGATCGGCAGCGAAGAGAAAGAGAGAGAGGGAAAGCAGCAGCAGAAGGAGGGTACAGAGAGAGGGGAGGGTCCGCGCGACGACGAGAACGACGACCGCGCGCGCCCTCCTTCTACCTCCCCCCGCGCGCGCGCCGGCTCAAACCACAGCATATTACTATTACGAATAATGGCGAGGCTTGCCGTGCCTTTGGATTGCTACGTGCGCGAGCAGCGGCCTTGTGATTTCACCTGCTTCCGTTCGCAGCCACGCCCGACGGTGCCAGGGCCGCCGTGAGTTCTACTGCTCGGCTATCCGGATTTTGGACGCCAACAAGTGTGATCACCTGGGGTCGATTTTCCGAAGATCGTGAGAGATTTGAATATTCGTTTCGATAACCAGTATGTTTGTAACGTGTAGCTGGTTCTGCCGCGTCTGTCTGTCAAAATCTCAGGCCCGTAGCTGCTATTACTGGTCAAAAACGTGACCCGTAGAGCTTCCTTAGAGCGAAGCGGCGAAGCTAGAGAGTAATTCCGGCGCGCCGGGGGGCTAGTTGGCAAACAAATATCGACAGAAGTTTTTCTTTGTTGACCTCTGAAACTTGATTTTCTCGAAATTTCACAAGTCGTTAAAACTCTAATATGTTTTGTCTCCTCAGATTCGATCATACTCCCGCTCGCCATCTCAATATCAAGTCGATTGGGTACCTATTACTGCCAAAAAAATCGGGGTGGGATCGGCTGTGTTGTGTCATCTTGGCAGGTGCTGTCGGCATTCTTAGCTTAACTCGAGCTGTAGAAGAGCTACAAATGGCAGACACAGCTAATTAATCTAGAATGATCAGGCGCGTTAGTCTGAAGTATCTAGATGTCTGAACTCGGTCTGCTACTAGAGCTGGATCCGCTAAACTTTTCGTACTCTGCTCATGTGTTTCGAGATGATCATAAGTTTCTCGATGTAACTCGAGCTGCAGATGAGCTAGAGATCTGTGCGGCACAGCAATCGGAAGAGAACGATCAGGCGCGCGAGTCTAACGTATTCAGATGCCCGAACTCGGTTTGCTACCAGAGCTGTGTCTGAAAAAAAACTGTTGTATCCTGATATTTTTTGGGGAGATGATCATGGCTGTCTTGACTTAGCTCGAGCTGCAGATGAGATACAGAACTGCTTGGCACAGCAAGCGGAATGAAATCATCAGACGCGCTAGTCTGAAGTAACTAGATGCCCGTACTGGGTCTGCTTCCAGAGTTGAAATCAACAAATGTTCGTACTCGGCTAATTCTTTCAGAGATAACGATGCCTGTCTTGATGTCGCTCGAGCTGCAGATGAGTTTAGTGCCAGTCGGCACAACAATTGAAAAACGATCATCAGGAGCGCTCGTTGCAAGTACCTAGATGTTTGAAATAGGCGTGCTACCAGAACTGAAACAAAAAACGTTGCGTAGTTCTTCTCCTCGTCCTCTTCCTTCTCCTCTTTCACCTACTCCTCTTCCTCCTCCATCTGCTCCTCGTCCTCTTTCTCCTCTTTCTCTTCCTCCTTCTTCTCATCTTCGTCACCCTCGCGCGCGCCGGCATTGCGAGGAAGCTCTACGAGTTCCCGGCGGAAACCAAGGTTGACGGTTCACCGCCGGCCCCCAGTGGAGGAACCATCAGCCGCCGGGATGCACTTTTTAAAATGATACAGAACATGTTCAATATTTCAAGCTGCTATTGACTTGGATTTGTTCGTCGGAATTTAAGCACAATTTCGTGATTCCAGAGCTCTACGAGGGCCCCGGCGGCAACCTGGTTGACCCGAAAGATGACCCGAAGACGTGCCAAGAGGCCCCCAAGAGAGCGCCGAAACCGCCCAAGAGGGCCCAAAGACGGCCCAAGAGGCTTCAAAGACGGCCGAAAAGAACACCAAGAAAGCCCCAAGAGGGGGCCCCCAGAGGGGAACACCAACCGAATTTCGGGCCATCGCCAACTTCAAGCCCCCAAGAAGCCCCCGGGAGTCTCCCAGAGACCCACGAGGAGAGGCCCCCAGGAAGCCAAAAGAAGCTTCCAAGAGGCCCCCGAAAGGACCCAAGAGACCCCCAAAAGGCCCCAAGAGGCGGTTCACCGCCGGCTCCCAGCTAGCCAATGTCAATAGAATTTCTCGAAATTTGAACATTCGTTAGAACTCTAGCATTTTTCCCCTATTCGATCATATTCCCGCTCGCCATGTTAATATCAGGTCGATCGGGTCCATATTACCATTAAAAAGCATGTGGGCGGGATGGGCTGTTTATTGTTATATTGGCAGGTGCTCTCCGTTTTCTTAGCGTAAATCGAGCTGTGGGAAAGCGGCAGAGCTGGCAGGCACACCTAATCGATCTAGAACCATCAGGCGCGTTAGTGTCAAGTAACTAGATATCCGAACTCGATCAGCAACCAGAGCTGGGTCCGAAACACGATTTGTACTCTGCTAGTTTCGAGGGACGATGCTGAGTTTTCAGATTGTAACTTGAGCTGCAGTTGAGCTGTTCGGCACAGCAATCGGAAGAGACTCTTCAGGCGCGCCAGTCTAAAGTATCTAGATGCCCGAACTCGGTCTGCTAACAGAGCTGCGTCCGAGAAACTACTCACACTTTGCTAGTTTGGGAGACGACGATGAGTTTCGGGATGTAACTCGAGCTTCAGATGAGCCACAGAGCTGTTTGGCACAGCTGCCGAAAGAGAATCACCAGGAGCCTCTCCTCCCTCTCCACCCTTCCCCCTCTTGCTCCTCATCCTTCTCTTCCTCCTTCCTCTCTTTCTCCTCCGCCTGCTTTTTCTTATTCTCCTTCTCTTTCTCAGCCCTTCTCCTCCTCACTCTTTTTTTTACCTCCGCGTCTTCCTTCATGAAACCGCATCCTCGCGCGCGCGGAATGCGAGATTGCCACGCCCGCATTCCCAAGGAAGCTCCACGAGTTCCCGGCGGTAACCAAGGTTGACGGTTTACCGCCGGCTCCCAGTTAAGACTAACGCGCCTGGCGATTCTAGATGTATTAAGCGCGTCTGCCAGCTATGCATCTTTGCTGCAGCTCGAGTTGAGTTCCAGAAAACCGACATCACCTGTAGACGACACTAGACGACTGATCCCGCCCACATGCTTTTTCACGGCGACATGCATGGATCGACCGGAGATCGAGATGGCGAGCGGAAATAGGATCGGATATTAAGAAAAAGAAATGATTTCTAACGAATTGACAATTTCGGAGAAATGCCTCGTAGAGCTCGTCCGCATCGATGAGCTGGAGGAACTCCAGCGCGGAGTTGAGCTACCTCGTAGAGCTCTTCGGCATCGATGAGCTAGAAATTCCGGCCCCCCTAAGAGCTTCCCTGAGAGCGAAGCAGCGAAGCTAGAGAGTAATTCCAGCTATTTGTTTTAGAAATGATGATAAGCTTCTTGATGTAACCCGAGCTGCAGATCAGCTACTGGGAGCCGGCGGTAAGCCGTCAACCTGGGTCACCGCCGGGACCTCGTAGATTCCTCGCGCAATACGGAGGCGGCAATCTCGCAGTCCGCGCGCGCGAGGGCGCGGTTTCATGGAAGAGGACTGGAGGAGAAGAAGGAGTGAGGAGAAGGATATGAAGAAAAGGAAGAGGAGGAGGAGGAGGAGGAGGGGCAGGAGGAGGAGGAGGAGGGGAAGGATCAACAAAGGCATCGTCATCTCTGAAAAAAATAGAGTACGAATAGTTTTCTTCTTCCAACTCTAGAAGCGTGAGTTTCGGCGTCTGGATGCTTGAGACTAGTGCGCGTCACGATTCCCTTACCATTGCTGTGCCAAACAGCTCTGTAGCTCATTTGCAGCTCGAGTTAACTCAAGAGAGTTACAATCATCTCTAAACATTCAGCAGAGCACCAGTTTTTTTCGGACCCAGCTCTGGTAGCAGACCGATTTCGGGCGTCTAGATACTTTAGACTGGCGCTTCTGATGTTTCCCTTTCGACTGCTGTGACAAACAGCTATCTAGCTCATCTCTAGCTCCAGTGCATTCGAGTACGCGAACACCATCTCTAGAAAATTAGCACGCAGAGCAACAGTAGTTCTTCGGACCCAACTCTGGTAGAAGACCGAGTTCAGACACCTAGATACTTTAGGCTAGCGGGTATGATGATGGTTTTTCGATCGCTGTGCGAAACAGCTCTGTGGCTCATCTGCAGCTCGAGTTAAGTGGATAAACTCATCATCATCTCAAAGAAATAGCAGATTGCGAATAGTTTCGGAGACCACGCTGTAGTAGCAGACCAAGTACAGACATCTAGGTGTTTGAGACTGACGCGCCTGACAATTCTAGATGCATTAGCTGTGCCTACCAGCTCTGTAGCTCTTCCACTGCTCGAGTTAAGTACAGAAGACCGACAGCACCTGCGAGATGACACTGAAGAACCGATCCCGTCCACATGCTTCTTGGGAATAAGAGTTACCTAATCGACGTGAATTTTAAGTTTTTGCAGTACCACATGTATATATACATATAGATGTGTGTATATATGTATATATAAATATAAATATATCTTTATTATATAGATATATATGTATATATATAATTCTAATTAAATATAATTATCTATATATGCAAAGGAAACAAGTATATATATATATAAGAAAAAATATGTCGTCGAAATATGTTGCCTATTAGCCCCACAGCGCGCGGGAATTACTCTTCTTGCTCCGCCCCTAACGCTCTCAGGGAAGCTCTACGAGTCACGGAGATCTCTGACACGGCAATCGAACGAACATCATCAGAAGCGCAAGTCTGAAGTATCTAAATGCCCGAACTCGGTATCCTACCAATTCGGTCCCAAAAAACTATTTGCACTCTGTTTTTTTTCTTCCAGAGATGATGATGAGTTTAGTTGCCAAGATTGACGGTTTACCGCTGGCTCCCAGTTCTTCTACCCGGTCTGGACGGACGAGAACAGTTGGCGTCGAAAACCCGGATAGCGGAGGCAGCTGGGCGGCAGCAGGCGGCGGCGGGCGGCGAACGCGGCCATGAGAACGCTCAAATCGAAGCCCTGGCCACGTCGCCATGCTACCTCTGCGAGTTTCCTGGCGCGGCCACCCTGGCCCGGTACCTTTCTGGGGGGCCTTCAGGGAAGCATGGCGAGACCTCTGGGCCACGTTCTACGGGAACGCATTGGAGCGATATCTTCCAGGACCCGCTGCAATGTTGGACAAGTTCCTGCGAGGATCTGGAGCGGCGGAGCTTGGCTGCTGGCTGGCATCACCAGCATCCGGCTGCGAATCTAAAACCCTACAGCTCTCAAGGACTATCGGGGAAAAACCACCCCCAGGTTGCCACATTGTCCGTCCGGTCCGCATGGGCCACTTAGCTGCACCCTGCGCCCGAATTCTTCTAGCTCGTTGATAACGAAGAGCTCTGCGCGGCATTTCAAACACGTAGACACTTGCTACTCGCGTTTCTGACGATCTTCGTCCGATCGCCGTGCCGAACAGCTTTACTCACATTGCCTGCTCGGGCTACATCATACATCAACTCATGCACCATCGTCTCGTAAACAATGAGCAGACTACAAATAGTTTATTGGACCCAGCTGTAGTAGCAGACCGTGTCCGGGCTTCTACAGTCGATACTGGCACTTCTACTGATTTATCCGATACTGGCACTTCTACTGATGTATCCAATTTTTGTACCAGCCAGATCTGTCGCTCATCTGCAGCTCGAGTTACATCAAAAAGCGCATCATCGTCTTTACAAAGATAGCGGAATACGGGACTGGGAGCCGGCGGTAAACCGTCAACCTTGGTTACCGCCGGGAACTCGTAGAGCTTCCTCGCGCAATGCGGGCGCGGCAATCTCGCATTCCGCGCGCGCGAGGGCGCGGTTTCATAGAGGAGGACTGGAGGAGAAGAAGGACTGAGGAGAAAGGAGATGAAGGAGAGAGGAGGAGCAAGAGAAGGAGAAGGAGGTGAAGGATCAAGAAAGCCATTGTCATCTCTGAAAAAATGATAGAGCGCGAATAGTTTTCTGGTTCCAACTCTAGAAGCGTGACGAATTTGGGCATCTGGATACTGGAGACTAGCGCGCCTGATGTCTGGAAACAATTAACAGAATACTAATAGTTGTCCAGACTCAGCTCTGGTAGCAGACCGAATTCAGGCATCTGGATACTTTAGACTAGCGCGACTGACGATTATCTTTCGATTGCTGCGCCAAACAGGTCTGTAGCGCATCTGCAGCTCGAGCCAAGTCACGAAACTCATCATCATCTCCAAAAAACAAGCAGAGTACGAATAGTTTCGCGGACCCAGCTCTGGTAGCAGACTGATTTCAAACATCTAAATACTTGAGACTAACGCGCCTGGCGATTCTAGATGGAGTAGGTGTGCCTACCAGCTCTGTAGCCTCTCTACAGTTCGAGTTAAGTACAGAAAAAGACAGCACATGCAAGATGACACTGCACAGCCGATCCCGCCTGAGTGCTTTTTGGCAGTAATAGGTACCCGATCGACCTGAGACTAAGATGGCGAGCGGAAACAAGATCGAAGAAGGGGGAAAAATACGAGAGCTTTAAAAACTGGTTGAATTTCAAAAGATCCAATTGAAAAATGTCAAGAAAAAAAAAAAAAAAAAAAAAAAAAAAAAAAAAAAAAAAAAAAAAAAAAAAAAAAAAAAAAAAAAAAAAAAAAAAAAAAAAACTTCAGTCCATTTTTTTGTTGGGCCAACTAGCTCCCCAGCGCGCCCGAATTACTCTTCTAGCTTCGCCGCCAGCGCTCTTAGGGAAGCTCTACGAGTCAAGTTTTCCGGACCTCGCTCCTGTAGCAGACTGAGTTCGGGCAGTCCAGTGCTTGCCTCTCGATTGCTGAGCCATACAAGGCTGCGGTTCACTTGCAACTCCAATTATACTAAGGAGCCCATCACCACCTCAAAATCAACAACCAAAGAGGAAATTGTTGGTTGGTTCTGGCTCTGGTAGCACACCGAGTTCTGGCATCACTGGGAGCCGGCGGTAAACCGTCAACCTTGGTTACCGCCGGGAACTTGTAGAGCTTCCTCGTGCAATGCGGGCGCGGCAATCTCGCATTGCGCGCGCGAGGGCGCGGTCTCATGGAGGCGGACGTGGAGCAGAAAAAGGAGTGAAGAGAAAGCATCTCTGGACAAAAAAAGGAATACGAATTGTTTTCTGGTTCCAACTCTGAAAGCGTGACAAGTTCGGGCATCTGGATGCTTGAAACTAGCGCGTCTGATGATTATTTTTCGATTGCTGCGCCAAACAGGTCTGTAGCGCATCTGCAGCTCGAGTTATCTCAAGAAAATGTCCAACATCTTTCTAAAAATTAGCAGAGTACGAATAATTGTTCTGACCCAGCTCTGGTAGCAGACCGAATTCAGGCGTCTAGATACGTTAAACTCGCGCACCTGATAATTGCCTTCCGATTGCTGTGCCGAACAGCTCTGTAGCTGATCTGCAGCTCGAGTTGAGTCAAGAAAACCATCACCATCTCTAAAAAAACGCAGAGTACGAATAGAGTTTCAAATCCAGGTCTGATAACAGACCGAGTTCAGGCGTCTAGATAATTGAGATTAGTCCGCCTGATGGTTCCCTTCTGATTGCTGTGCCGAACAGTTATGTAGCTTGTCTGCAGCTCCAACTTAATCAATAAAATCATCACCATCTCTAAAAAAAAAGAGAGTACAAACAGTTTTGCGGACCCAGCTCTGATAGAAGACCGAGTTCAGGCGTCTAGATACTTTAGACTAGCGCGTCTGATGATTTCATTCCGCTTGCTGTGCCGAACAGCTCTGTCGCTCATCTACAGCTTGAGTTAAGTCAAGAAAACCATCACCATCTAAAAAAAAGCAGGGTACGAATATTTTTTCGGACCCAGTGATGATAGCAGACCGAGTTCAGGCGTCTAGATGCTTAAAACTAGCGCGACTGATGATGTCTTTCCGATTGCTGGCCGAACAGCTCTGCAACCGGTCTGCAGCTCGAGTTAAATCAAGAAGCTCATTCATCATCTCCAAAATTAGCCTGGCGAAGGACCCAACCATATGCAATTGTGAATACCGCAATTGTGAATACCATCCTTGCCCGCGCTCCCTATGCGGCCACAGCTTCCCGCCGGAACCCGACATGCTCAGGAACACGTTCGCGGTCGTCTTCGCGGGCGCCGACGACGACACGGACGGCGCCCCTGTGACCGAGGCGCAAAAGCAGAAGAAGGCTTTGAGAGCCATGAGGGAGGAAGTGGCGTTGCACGTCGACACAGCGGAGTACGACGCCCAGGCGCGGATGTTGAAGCAACACATTCATGGGGCCACGATCCTCGTGAGGGGTGTGCCGAAATGGCCCCGGGCCGCCATGCGAACCTTGCCACTGGCGCCTTCGCTGGAGCTCCCTGTGGGGCCACGATGCTCGTGAGGGGTGTGCCGAAATGGCCCGAGGCCGCCACGCGAACCCTGCAACTGGGGCCTGCGGTGGAGCTCCCTATGGGGCCACGATCCTCGTGAGGGGTGCACCGAAATGGCCAGAGGCCGCCGTGCGAACCCTGCCACTGGCGCCGTCGGTGGAGCTCCCAATGGGGCCACGATCCTCCTGAGCCGAAATGGCCCGAGCCCGCCGTGCAAACCCTGCCACTGGCGCCGTCGGTGGCGCTCCCAATGGGGCCGCGATCCTCGTGAAGGGGTGTGCCGACATGGCCCGAGGCCGCCATGCCAACCCGGCCACTGGCGCTTCCAGTGGAGCTCCCTATGGGGCCACAATCTTTGTGAGGGGTGTGCCGAAATGGCCCGAGGCCGCCGTGCAAACCCTGCCACTACGATCCTCGTGAGGGGTGTGCCGACATGGCCCGAGGCCGCCATGCGAACCCTGCCACTGGCGCCTTCGGTGGAGCTCCCTATGGGGCCACGATCCTCGCGAAGGGTGTGCCGAAATGGCCCGAGGCCGCCATGCGAACGCTGCCACTGGGGCCTTCGGTGGAGCTCCCTATGGGGCCACGATCCTCGCGAGGGGTGTGCCGAAATGGCCCGAGGCCGCCCTTCGGTGGAGCTCCCTATGGGGCCACGACCCTCGTAAGGTGTGTGCTGAAATGGCCCGCGGCCGCCATGCGAACGCTGCCACTGGGGCCTTCGGTGGACCTCCCTATGGGGCCACGATCCTCGTGAGGGGTGTGCCGAAATGGCCCGAGGCCGCCATGCGGACGCTGCCACCGGGGCCTTCGGTGGACCTCCCTATGGGGCCACGATCCTCGTGAGACGTGTGCCGAAATGGCCCCCGAGGCCGCCATGCGAACGCTGCCACTGGGGCCTTCGGTGGAGCTCCCTAGGGGGCCACGATCCTCGCGAGGGGTGTGCCGACATGGCCCGAGGCCGCCATGCGAACGCTGCCACTGGGGCCTTCGGTGGACCTCCCTATGGGGCCACGATCCTCGCGAAGGGGTGTGCCGAAATGGCCCGAGGCCGCCATGCGAACCCTGCAACTGGGGCCTGCGGTGGAGCTCCCTATGGGGCCACGATCCTTGTGAGGGGCGTGCCGAAATGGCCCGAGGCCGCCATGCGAACGCTGCCGCTGGGGCCTTCGGTGGACCTCCCTATGGGGCCACGATCCTCGTGAGTCGTGTGCCGAAATGGCCCGAGGCCGCCATGCGAACGCTGCCATTGGGGCCTGCGGTGGACCTCCCTATGGGGCCACGAAGCGCTGCACTGGGCGGGTGAAACGCAGGGAGGGGGGGGGAGGAGGGGGAGGAGGAGAGGAGAGGAGGGGGAGGAGGAGCGGGAGGAACGCGGGGCACCGTCTCTTCAAAACGAGGACCCAACACCACAGGATGGTTGGGGAAAAAATAGAATACGAATAGTTTCGCGAACCTAGCTCTGGCAGCTGATTTCCTGGAGAGCTTGGGGGGCTCTCCTGAAGTGCTTTGAAAGCGCTGTCAGGCACGCGTGGACGCATGCCCGAAACACTCCCAGACCCGCTGCGACCCCAAGCGAGTTGTGGCGGGGATTCTGGAGCGGCGAAGATGGGCTGCAGGCAGGCAGCACCACCGTCGGGCTTCTACTCTGAAACCCTCTCGATTTCAGAGAGCTCTCCGAGGTCCACCCTGCGCCCGAATTCTTCTTAGCTCATCTTGCCGTAGAGCTCTACGAGGCAATTACTCTTAAGCTTCCAGCAACTAGCTGCAGGAAGCTTTGCAACTGGGATGCGGCGGAAAACCGTCAACCAGGTAACCGCCGGAAGCCTCGTAGAGCGCTGTTCTCACGCGACGCTGCTCGGAGCACACAGAAAAAGCTGTCTCAAGCGCGATGAAAAAATCTCGAACACATATTTTTCTCTGTTTCTATCTCCGTTTCATGGACCTAGCTCGAGTACCAGACCGATTTCAGACCTCCCCATGCGAGAAAAGAACGCACGGGGTGATACTGGATAGGTTCATATGCGTACCAGCTCTGCAGCTGTTATAAATCTTCAGTTAAGTACAGAAAATCGAAAGAATATGTCAAATGATTCGAAGAATACAAGTAGTCCTGCAGACCTAGCTCGAGTGGGAGACCGAGTTCAGACCTCTGGATACAACACACGAACGCGCCTGGTGATTCCGGATAAATTCCTGAATATGAGCTCTGTAGCTGTTCTATATCTCGAGTTAAGTCCCGAAAACCGTCAACGCGTGTCAAGATGACTCGGAACACAGTCGGTTCCCTCAAGTGTTTTACCAATAATATTCCATCTACGGACCCGAGAATTTTTCTGGCAGACACAGCATAACCCACTACACGTGGGGAAAATGCCAGCTCTTAAAACGAACTTTGAAATTTTGCACAAAGACTGGGCGCCGGCGGTAAACCGTCAACCTGTTTTTTTTTGCGTCTTTGCTGGGACCGTCTTGGCCACTGAGGCCAGGTCCAACGAAGTCTCAGGCAAAACAGAGCCTCTTATTCATCACGCAAGCAGTCAGCTCTTATACCACACAGCGAAGCTGAAGGAATAAAGAGAATCACATGCCGCAATGACACAATCAAACGCAAAGCACACATAGATAAACGAGAAAGTCAGTGAGCAGCGAAGCTGCAGGAATATACAAGACACGGAAAAGAAGAAACAATGTGTGCCAAATCACTGCGAATGATCAAAGAAGGTCTGCACAACCTGTGGGAGCACCTCGCATATGCGCTCCGCCGCCGATAGTTCCGTATCTGTAACAGTGGCGCTCGGTGGTAGACACCAAGCCGCAAGATACACATCCTTGAAAATGATGTCGGTCCGCGAGAAGATATACTTGTTTCGCAGACCAATCTGCATCCATACACCACAGGCACTTCCGCGGCTACAAACTCCCCCATCAAAGCCGGCTTTGATAAGGCAAGGAATATAACACTGAGATTCAAAGTCGTTGAGGTAAACGAAATCGGCGTACACGTGGCCCTGACGGGCCTCATGGGTCAGTAAGTCAGCTTTCTGGTTCCATTCCCGAAACGAATGAGAGAAGAAGTCACGGCCGGCCTCTGGAGGCCTTACCAAGTAAGTTTCCTGCATTTCGTCCAACTTATTAATCAGAGTATCCACCCTTTTCTGATATACCTGAGCTAATACTTTCCATTTCCCGCAGAGCCAGTTAATAACAAGCAGTGAGTCCCCTTGGATGTCCAGCGGTATCCCATCCGTATCGAGGTCCCACTGTGTACATCGCATATTATGCAACGCAATACGTTTGCTGAGGCGATCCCTATATGCTGGTGTATCCTCCCGATCCTGACCGATATGAACCCCTCCATCCTCATCCAAGTTCAAGAACACAGGCACCCCTGAGGACGCCAAACCTTTACACTTCTTTTGGAAGTACTTCAACATAGTACTTGAACAAACATTAGCAGCGATATCCATGAAATGCTCAAAACTTCCAGCAAAGAACTCCCACCAGGATAAACCGTACAACGATTCCAGTGAATAATACCACGGACGAAGTCCGACGCTCTCCTGTCCCCCCCGATGCCTTTTCATTGAGCTGGCCTCCTTCCAATTTCCCCAACATCTGAGAGCCTCACTTGAATCTGTCCTCATTCTATCCCACAGTCGGCCAAACGCCAGACATGAGTGGTTACCGCCGGGAACCTCGTAGAGCTCTTTTCTTGCCCAGCTCCTCGGAAGTGAAGCAAGCTTAAGCCAGAGCCAAAAAACTTTAAGATCGGCGCACACAAATATTTTTGCGGACTTAACTCGAGAAGCAGACTCTGCTCAGAGCTCTAGATGCTTCAGCCAAACGCCCTCGATGATTCTCTATGGGTTTCTCTGCGTACCAGCTCTGTAGCTGTGCTACAGCTAGAGTAGAGTGCAGAATACCGACAGCGCCTCACAGAGAAATTGAGACGAATAGTGTTGTGGACCTACCTCGAGTAGCAGAACGAGTTCAGGCCTCTCGATGCAACAGACGCACGCATCTCGTGATACTAAATCAGTTTACGTGCGCACCAGCTCTGTAGCTCATCTGAATCTTGAGTACAGAAAACCGACAGCACTGGTCACACAAATAGTTTGACGGACCTAGCTCGAGTAGCAGACCGAGTTGAGGCCTCTGGATGCAACAGACGAATGCGCCTGATGATTCTGAATCGGTTTGTGTAAACTTCAGCTCTGTAGCTTCGAGATCTCGAGTTAAGTGCAGAAAACCGTCAACGCGTGTCAAGATGACTCGGAACGCAGTTGGTTCCTGCAAGTCTTTTGATAGTTATATGGCAGCTACGGACCTGAGAATTTAACTGGCAGACGCGGCATAACCCACCACACGTGAGAAAAATACCGGCTCTCCAAATGAATTGTCGAATCTTTCAAATCTTAGCAAAACCCACCCAAAGTTACCACAGTGTCTCTTTTGGTCGGCTCGGCCAACTGGGAGCCGGCGGTAAACCCGCAACCAGGTTACCGCCAGGAGCCTCGTAGAGCTCTTGTCTGCACGACGCTGCTTGGAACACATGGGGGAAGCTTTCTTACGCGTGGGCTGAAAAGCTTTAAAGATTACGATTTTCAGCTTTTACCGAAAGTCGGTTGATTCAAATGGGAAACCGACAGCACCTCTCAGATCATTCCTATAATACGAATAGCTTCGCAGATCTAGCTCGAGTTGCAGACCGAGTTCAGACCTCTCGATGGAACGACAGACGCGCCTGACTGGGCGCCGGCGGTAAACCGTCAACCTGGTCACCGCCGGGAACCTCGCGGAGCTCTTTTCTTGCCCAGCTCCTCGGAAGTGAAGCGAGTTTAAGTTAGAGCCAAAGAATCTTTTTTTTGTTTTATATATATATATATATATATATATATATATATATATATATATATATATATATATATATAAAAAAATAAAAATAAAAAAAAAAAAAAAAAAAAAAAAAAAAAAAAAAAAAAAAAAAAAAAAAAAAAAAAAAAAAAAAAAAAAATCGGTCGCATACAAATATGTTTGCGGACTTAGCTCGAGAAGCAGACTCTGCTCAGGCTCTGAACTGGGAACCGGCGATAACCGTCAACCAGGTTACCGCCGGGGCTCTCGTAGAGCTCTCTTCTCGCACGGCGCTCCTCGGTACACATGAAGGAAGAGTCTGGAGCAAGACCCAAGAAACTCGAAAAATGACGTTTTGATGTTTTATCGAAAGACGGTTCCTCCAAGTGTTTTGATAGTAATACTGCACCTACGGACCTAAGAATTTGACTGGCAGACGCGGCATAACCCACTACAGGTGCGAAAAATCTGATCTCTTAATATGAATTCTCACATATCTTTCAAATCTTCGCAAAACCGAACCAAAGTTACCACATCTTCTTTTCTGGTCGGGTCGACCAACTAGCTCCACCCCGCGCCAAAATTCCTCTGGCTCATCGATAACGAAGAGCTCTACGAGGTATGCTTCTGAATCGGTTCCCAAAACGAACTTTAAAACTGGGCGCCGGCGGTAAACCGTCAACCTTCCTTACCGCTGGGGGACTTGTAGAGGTTCCTGACAATTTATAATGTCGACGAAAATTGCCGAGAACGAATAGTTTTTCAGCCCAAGCGATTTCAGACCTCTCGATGCAACAGCGGAACGCCCCCGATGCTTCTGAATTGTCTTCTGTACGAGCTCTGTAGCTCTCCTACAGCCCGAGTTACGCGTAAATCGACAGCACCTCTCAAGATGATTCGAACAATACGAAAAGTTTGGCAAACCTAGCTCGAGTATCAGACCGAGTTCAGAGCTCGGGATTCGACAGGCGGACGCGCCTGATGTCTCCGAATCGATTCCTGTGATTACCAGCCCTGCAGCCCCCCTGCAGCCCGAGTTAAGTGCAGAAAACCGACATCTCGAATAGTTTCGCGGACCTAGTTCCGGCAGCAGACCGAGTTTCGAGCTCTGGATTCGACAGGCGGACGCGCCTGATGTCTCCAAATCGATTCCTGTGACTACCAGCACTGTAGCCCCCCTACAGCCCGAGTTAAGTACAGAATACCGACAGCACCTCTCAAGATGACTCGAAGAATACGAATAGTTTCGCGATTCTAGATCGGGCAGCAGACCGAGTTCAGAGCTCTGGATTCAACAGGCGAAGGCGACTTATGATTCTGAATCGGTTTCTGTAAGTATCAGCTCTGTAGCTGTCACATAGCTCGAGTTAAGTACAGAAAACCGAGAGCGCCTCTCAAGATGACTCGAATAATACGAATAGGTTTGCAGACCTAGCTCGGCTAGCAGACCGAGTTCAGACCTCTGGATGCAACAGGCGAACGCGCCTGATCATTCTGAATCGGTAAGGTGTGCTGGTAAGCTGTCCTGTATCTCGAGTTAAGTCCTATATACCGAGCGCGTATCAAGATGACTCGAAACGGCCGATCCCGCCTGCCTGCTTTTTGGCAGTGAAAGGTACCCAATCGAGCTGAGATCAAGATGGCGAGCGGTAATAAGATCGAATGTCACGGGAAAAAATAGCTCAAACGAGTTGCTGAATTTCGAGAACCAAATTTTTTAACCGACCAAAAGTCACCAAAAGCTCCGTCGAGATATTTTTCTTGCCAACTAGCTCTTCAGCGCCCCGGAATTACTGGGCGCCGGCAGTAAAACGTCAACCTGGTGACCGCCGGGACCTCGTAGAGCTCTTTTCTTGCCCAGCTGCTCGGAACAGATGAAGCAAGCTGACCGAGAGCCAAAAAACTCTAAAAAATCGATCTCATACAAATAGTTTTGCGGACTGCTCGAGAAACAGACTCTCTTCAGAGCTCTAGATGCTCCAGCCAAACGCCCTAGACTGTATCAGTTTCTGCGCGTACCATAGCTGTGCTACAGCTAGAGTAAAGTGCAGAATACCGACAGCGCCTCTAAAGAGAACTTGCGAAATACGAAGTGTTGTGGAGCTAGCTCGACAAATCAAAGCAAAACCGACCCAAAACTATCACATTGTCTCTTTTGGTCGGGTCGGCCAACTAGCTCCCCCCCGCGCTGGAATTCCTCTAGCTTATCGATGCCGAAGAGCTCTACGAGGTACTCTCCAGCAATAACTTGCTAAGGGAAGCTCTACGAGTTTTCAGCTCCATCCCGCGCCAGAATTAACTAACTTGCTGAGGGGAGCTCTACGAGAACTAGCTCCACCCCGCGCCGAAATTCCTCCAGCTCACCGATGCCGAAGAGCTCTACCTCGTCCAAAACCCGGAGAGCAAAGAGCATACACCTGAAAGCTTCCTGGCGGGCCCCCGCACGCTCTGGTGAAGCGCTTCTGGAGCTCTGGGGGGCTCCCCTGCTGCGCTTCTCAAGCGCTGCCAGAAACGCTTTCACGCGTGCCTGCACGCGTGCAGGCACGCGTGGACGCTTGCCGGAAGCTTTTCGGGACGGGCTGCGAACCCGGGCGAGGCGCTGCGAGGATCCTAATGGGGCGAAGATGGGCTGCTGGCGGGCACCACCACCGTCTGGCCTCTAATACAAGCCCTCTAGCTCTCAGAGAGCTCTCCGGGAATTGAAAACAAACCCCAAGTTATCACATTGTCTCTTAACGTCGGGTCGGCCAACTCGCTCCACCCTGCGCCCGCATTCCTCTCAGCTCATCTTGCCGAAGAGCTCTACGAGGCAAAAAAACAAACACCGGAAAACTTTCCTGTTGGGGCCTCGAACGCTCTCGTGCGACCTTCAACAAACCCCTGTGAGAACTGCGTCCAGAACCCGGAGGCAAACTGGGCGCCGGCGGTAAACCGTCAACCTTTCTTACCGCCAGCAGAGCTTCCTGACAATATATAATGTCGAAAAAATTGCAGAGAACGTATAGTTTTTCAGCCCAAGCGATTGTAGACCTCTCGATGCAACAGCCGAACACCGACGATGCTTCTGGATTGTCTTCTGTACGTGCTCTGTAGCTCTCCTACAGCCCGAGTTACGTGCGTAAATCGACAGCACCTCTCAAGATGACTCGAACAATACGAATAGTTTGGCAAACCTAGCTCGAGTATCAGACCGAGTTCAGACCTCTGAATGCGACAGGCGGACGCGTCTGATGTCTCCGAATCGATTCCTGTGATTACCAGCCCTGCAGCCCTCCTACAGCCCGAGTTAAGTGCAGAAAACCGACAGCACCTCTCAGGATGACTCGAGCAATACGAATAGTTGTCCGAACCTAGTTCGGACAGTAGACCGAGTTCCGAGCTCTCGATTCGACGGGCGGACGGCTCTGATGTCTCCGAATCGATTCCTGTGACTACAAGCACTCTAGCCCCCCCCTACCGCCCGAGTTAAGTACAGAAAACCGACAGCACCTCTCAAGATGACTCGAACAATACGAATAGTTTCGCGATTCTAGATCGGACGGCAGACCGAGTTCAGAGCTCTAGATTCAACAGACAAACGCGACTGATGATAATACGAATAGGTATGCGGACCTAGCTCGGCTAGCAGACCGAGTTCAGACCTCTGGATGCAACAGGCGAACGCGCCTGATCATTCTGAATCGATAAGATGTGCTTACCAGCTCTGTAGCTGTCCTCTTTCTCGAGTTAAGTCCAATATACCGACAGCGCGTATCAAGATGACTCGAAACGGCCGATCCCGCCTGGACGCTTTTTGGCAGTAAAAGGTACCCGATCGAGCTGAGAGCAAGATGGCGAGCGGGAATAAGATCGAATATCATGGGAAAAAGACTAGAGCTCAAACGAATTCAGGAATTTCGAGAACAATATTTTCAACCGACCAAAAGTCAGCAAAAGGTCCGTCGAAATTGTTTTTACCAACTAGCTCTCCAGCGCGCCGGAATTACTCTTAAGCTTCCATCCAAAACCCGGAGACAAACAGAACACATGCCAGGAGGAAAGAGAACACACGCCAGAAAGCTGTCCTGGCGAGCCCTTCCACGCTCGCGTGAAGCGTTTCTGGGGCTCTGGGGGGCCCCCCTGCTGCGCCTCTGAAGCGCTACCAGGAACGCTTCCACGCGTGCCTGCACGCGCGCAGGCACGCGTGGACGCTTCCCGGAAGCTCCCCCGGACCAGCTGCCGGCTCAGGCGAGGCGCTGCGAGAATCGTGGACAGGGGAAGATGGGCTGCTGGCGGGCAGAACCACCCGGCTTCAAATCTAAAACCTTTTCAGCTCTCCGGAAATTTTCGAGCGGCTGAGAGGCTGATGGTGGGCGCCATTACC
Organism: Prorocentrum cordatum; assembly: GCA_963575745.1. Taxonomy (NCBI): domain Eukaryota; class Dinophyceae; order Prorocentrales; family Prorocentraceae; genus Prorocentrum; species Prorocentrum cordatum. Next base: position 32,034 of record CAUYUJ010006833.1, read on the forward strand.
GTCGGGCTTCAACTCTGAAGCCCTCTAGCTCTCGGAGAGCTCTCCGTGAACTAACTCAGGGAAGCTCTACGAGATGTTCCTCCAGCTCATTTATGACGAGAGCTCTACGAGGTTGTACTCTTAAGCTTCCCGCAACTAGCTAAAGGAAGCTGCACGAGTTAGTAGCTTTACCCCGCGCCAGAATTTTGTCTAGCTTTCTTTCTACGAGGTATTCCTCTAGTTCATCGATGCCGAAGAGCTCTACGACGTCAGCTGCTTGGTACCGTCCAAAACCTTCAGAGCCACAAGACTCTCGGGAACGTCAAATCTCCCGTGGAGAGCTCTGGGGAGCTCCCCTGAAGCGGTTCGAAAGCGCTGCAGGCACGCCCCAATGAGTGCCTGCACGCGTGCAGGCACGCGTTGACGCATGCCGGAAGCGCCCCCGGCCCAGCTGCCGACTCAAACGAACTCCTGCGGATTCCGGATGGCGGAGATGGGCTGCTGGCCGGCACCACCACCGCCCGGCTTCTAATCTAAAACCTCAGAGAGCTCTGAGAGCTAGAGGGTTTTAGATTAGAAGCAGGACAGTGGTGGTGCCTGCCAGCAGCCGAATTGGTAGCGTCCAAAACCCGGAGAGCGAGGAGATTCTTCGGGACGGGAAATTTTTCCTACACTGGGAACTGGCGGTAAACCGTCAAGCAGGTTACCGCCGGGGCCCTCGTAGACCTCGTAGAGCTCTTTTCTCGCACGGGGCTCCTCGATCACATGAAGGAAGAGCTTGGAGCGAAGCCCCAAAAACTCGAAAAATCGCATTTTTAGGTTTTTATCCAAAGACGGTTGCTCCAAATGTTTTGATAGTAATACTGCACCTACGGACCTGAGAATTTGACTGGCAGACGCGGCATAATCCACTACAGGTGCGAAAAATCTGGTACCAAGTTGTCCGTTCTGGTCGGGTCGGCCAACTAGCTCCACCCCGCGCCGGAATTCCTCTAGCTCATCGATGCCGAAGAGCTCTACGAGGCATTCCTCTAGCTCATCGATGCCGAAGAGCTCTACGAGGTACCGGAAAGCTTTCCTGGCGAGCCCTCGGACGCTCTCGTGAAGCGTTTCTGGAGCTGCGGGGGGCCCCCCATGCAGCGCTTCTGAAGTGCTGCCAGGAACGCTTCCACGCGTGCCTGCACGCGTGCAGGCACGCGTAGACGCTTGCCGGAAGCTCTCCCGGACCCGCTGCCGGGTCGGGCGAGTTGCTGCGAGGATCCTGGACCGGCGGAGATGGGCTGCTGGCGGGCACCACCACCCTCCGGCTTCTAATCTAAAACCCTCTAGCTCTCAGAGTGCTCTCCGGGAATGTGCCACATTGTCTCTTTTGGTCGGGTCGGCCAACTAGCTCCACCCCGCGCTGGAATTCCTCTAGCCCATCGATAACGAAGAGCTCCACACCGCGCCGGAATTCCTCTAGCTCATCAATGCCGAAGAACTCTACGAGGTACTAGCTCCACTCCGCGCCGGAATTCCTCCAGCTCATCGATGCCGAAGAGCTCTACGAGGTGCTAGCTTCACCCCGCGCCGGAATTCCTCTAGCTCATCGATAACAGAGAGCTCTACGAGGTACTAGCTCCGCCCCGCGCCGGAATTCCTCTAGCTCCAGCAGCTCCTCCACGGCGAGAGTCCCCGTGGAAAGTTGTTTAAGCCAGAAGCTGGTCCAGGAGCGCTTCCGGCACGCGTGCCTGCACGCGTGCAGGCACGCCTGGAGGCGTGCCCCGCAGCGCTTCAGAAAGCGTCCTCTTTGCTCCCCGGGTTTTGGACGCTATCAATTAAAATGCCTTGTAGAGCTCTTCGTTATGGATGAGCTAGAGGAATTCCGGCGCGGGGTGCAGCAAATTGCCCGGGGAACTCTCTGGGGGCCATATGGTTTTAGATTAGAAGCTGACGGTGGTGGTGCCTGCCAGCAGCCCATCTTCGCCGCTCCAGAATCCCCGCAGGGACTTGTGAAACCTCGCAGCGCGTCCGGGAGCGCGTCCGGCACGCGACCACGCGTGCCTGCACGCGTGCAGGCGCTCGTGGAAGCGTGCCTGGCCGCGCCTCAGAAACCCTTCAGGAGAGCCCCCCAGAGCTTCTCTGGAAAGCTGTTCAGTTCCCAGGGTGCCTCTTACCTTGTAGAGCTCTTCCCAGAGGGTCCAAAGATCAGCGCCACAGATCTTATTGGAAACGCTAGTGTTCGGTTGTATTACCTTGCGTTACAGATCGGGAGCTTCATCTTGTTGATCAAGACAGATCTTGCGCTTTATGGTTCGATGATTTTGCTAGAAAAAAATATAACTCATACATAAAACTTGGCACATGCATTATATTTCGCGCTCTAGGTATTTTGCACGGAAGCAGCAAGCGTAACATACAGCCTGGGCGCCCCGCAGCGGGACCAGCGGAATTAAATTCAGGGGGGAAGCAATTTCACAGCCTATGGTGGCCCAAAACTGGGGCGGGCGGATTTGATTTAGGGCGGACGGTTCGCCGACAAAACCCTTACTATCGCCCTGGGGCATGGTTGCAGCGCGACCTGCTGGCGCCGCGCGGTTGCGCACCGCAGGTGGCGCGTGAGACACCCTTTGATTGTGAAATTGCTCCTTTCTCCCCCCCCCCCCCGTCTTGAAGCGCATGCAGGTCTTCCTGATTGTGAAATCGCCCAACGCTGTTCTGCAACTCCTCCTCCTCCTCCTCCTCCTCCTCCTCCTCCTCCTCCTCCTCCTCCTCCTCCCCTTCCTTCTCCTCCTTCTCGTCCTTCTCCTCCTTCTCCCCCTTCTCCTCCCCCTCCTCCTCCTCCGTACTGCCCCCCTCCTCTGGCGTTTGCGATTCGAAGCCATTTTGGCGCGAGGGATTCGCTGGGCCTGCTCAGCCGCAGGCAGTGCGACCCCCACCTCTGGAGGATGGCCTCCTCTGTGAGTGGAAGCTCAACGCAGCCAGAGCCAGATGCACCGTTGCTGGCGGCGGCGGGGGGCACGTTGGAGGATTCAGTGGCCGACGCCCCAGCCCCGGCCCAAGCGAACAAGAAGCCGAGATTTGCACATCCCCGCTGGGCGCGAGCAGCCATGGAGGCCGCCGCCACGCAGGCCCAGGTGCCCACCAGCAGCCAGGCGGCGGTCGCTCCGAACAGCCAGGCCACGATCAACGAGGAGGCGATCGCCCCGAGCAGCCAGGCGGCGGTCGCTCCGAGCAGCCAGGCGGAGATCGCTCCGAGCAGCCAGGCCCCGAGCAACGAGGAGGCGATCGCCCCGAGCAGCCAGGCGGAGATCGCTCCGAGCAGCCAGGCGGCGATCGCCCCGAGCAGCCAGGCAGAGATCGCCCCGAGCAGCCAGGTGGAGATGGTGACTGACAGCCTCGTATCGGTCGCGAGCAGCGTGGCTGAGTGCGCGCACGAGGGCGACGTCGGCATCGCAGGTGCTGCCGATAGCATTCAGCCCGCGGCCGCCTCAGCGGGCAGCGAGCCCGCCATCGAGCGGCCCCTGACGAATGTCAAGGTCGAACGGCATGTCTGGCCATCGTTCGGCCCGCAACAAGGCCGCGGCGCCATCGACCTGGACACGGAGAGTGACGTGGGTGCCCCCGACGAGTCGCTCCCGGACAGGCAGCCCGATTTCTTCGACGAGAGCGCGCCCCCCGTGGTTGCCACGCCTGTCGTGGGAGAGTCGGGTGCCGACTCGAAGCCGAATGGTGCGCCGATCTCCGACGATGAGCCGCTCGTGATGCTGCCGATACAGAACAACACCGACGACGAGCCGCTGAAGACTGCGCTCAAGGAGAGCCAGGCCCTGGAGGAGGAGAGGAAGCGCAAGGCTCAGGAGCTCGAGAAGGAAGAGGCGGAGCAGATCCGCCTGGCGAAGTTGGCCAGCACCCGCGACCAGAAAGCCATCAGGTCGGAGTCCCTGATCCAGTCGGCGCTCAGCGGGGGCAGCTCGGGCAGCTCGGGCGAGGACAGCCGCCTTTCGTTTTCGCCGTTCTCGGCACGTCGGTGCTGTCTTGAGCCGATTCTCTTCCATCCATCTCCTCCTCCTCCTGATCCATCTCCAGGTTCTCATCCACCTCCCCGCCCTTAAGGCCCTTATCCTCGAGCATATCCTTATCCTCGAGCAGCTCTGCCACCCCCACCCCCCACCCCCCACCCCCCCAAGGGAAATCTCGGCCCCCCCCCCCCCGATACATCTCCAAGAGGATATCGAACACTCCGAAACGTTCCATCGAAAAGATGTCCTGGTGATCTTTTCTAGTCCGTGCGCCCCCTCCCTGATCTCTCATTTCCCCCTCCGGCCCGAAGGACACGCTCCAGACGCCTCCGAAGGTGCGCAAGTCCGTCAAGGAAGCCGAGAAGTTATTCAACTGCTTGGAGGCGACCCGCGGCCAGCCTCCTTCCTCCCCCTATTCCTCCTCCTCCTCCTCCTCCTCCTCCTCCTCCTCCCCCTCCTCATCCTTCTCCTCCTCCTTCTCCTCATCCTTCTCCTCCTCCTCCTCCTCCTCCTCCTCCTCCTCCTCCCCCCTCCTCCTCCTTCTCCTCATCCTCCTCGTACTCATTATCTGTCTAGTCGGTATCTGGCGGCCACGAGGGGGAAGAGGCAGGAGGAGCGGCAGGGGGATTCTCCTCACTTCTTCCTCTGCCCACCCTCCACCATGCATCCCCCTTTAAGGTGTGCTCTCCATCGCTCTCCTACCCCGTGGTATCATCAACTCCTCACCCCTCCTGAGCTCGAGGTCCCAACTCGTCCCCCCACGTCCTCCTCCGCCCTCCTCCGTGATCCCCCATCCCTCCTACTCTTCGCCTTCTTGCTCCCACTCCTCGACCCCCCGCCCGCCCCATTTCTGCAGTTCTTGCAAGCTCGCACTTCCGTGCGTAACCATTCGTCTCAAGACTCTTGGGATCGGACCTGCCGCGGGGAGGCAGGCTCGCGATGGCCGCTTGCGAGCGGCGGGTTTTAGTTCGAGAGCTGACGCGATGCTGGGCGTACCACATCAAGTTGGCCGATGAGCTTGATTATTGCGGCGACGAGGAGGTCATGAACGCGAAGGTCAAGAAGTCCTTCCTCGTTCGGTACAGGGACCTCCTGACGGAGACGCGCCAGATCGCGAAGTCTGTGGATAAGACTGTCGCTCAGGAGGCCCTCGTCGGAGTGGCGACGCGCAACGAAGCTGCGTGGCACCTGGCTGCAGGGAAAAAGCAGTGGTCGATCTTCACTGCGCGGCAGCTCAGGGCGATGTTGAGGCACGTGTCCCAGGCTGTCATCAAGACTCCCAGGGATGAAAATTTAGTTACCTCATAAGAAGATAGGCCCTTGTGGGCCGCCAGGTGTCACGCATCTTTGCTTCGCAAATCGCCAGGAGAGTTGCTTGGGCCAGTCCTTTCGCGAGCGACGAGGGCGAGCCAGACATGGTCGACGAGGGCGCAGACGATGAGGGGACTGGCGAGCGCCCCGAGCCTGTCGCGCTCAAGAGGCCCGCG
>CAUYUJ010006833.1:42500-50836 GCA_963575745.1 Prorocentrum cordatum
AGGCTTACGAGCAAGCAGCCCTCCGACCCCCCGCCCGCGGGCCAGGCCGCCAGCACGGGCCAGGTCGCCGCCGCGGGCCCAGGCGAGGCAGCCACCACAGGCAAGGCCGCTGCCACAGGCCAAGCCGCCACCGCGGGCAAGCCCGCTGCCACAGGCCAAGCCGCCACCGAGGGGAAGCCAGCCGCCGACGCTGCCAAGCACCTCGACGAGACGCCTGCTCAGAAGAAGTCGAGGCTGGCCAAGGAAAAAAAGGAGTCGGCTGCACAGGAACGCTTGGCCATGGAAACGAAGGAAGCCAAAGATAAGGCGAAGCACGACATCATCACAGCACGGAAATGTTACCAGCGCTATTTGAGTTTGACATCCAGCGCCAGCCTCCTGCAGACAAACATGGAGAAGCGGGCAGAATGGGCGTGGGCCAAGACCGACCCAGAGACGCCGACGACGCAAGCGAAGTTGGAGGCCGTCATGGCCATCATCAACTCGAGCGACCTACTTCCAAAGATCATGGCGGCGGAGTTTCCCAAGCTCAAGTCGGTCTTGGGCACGCAGTATCTCAAGGGCATTGCTGAGCTCGTGATGCTGAACCCGAAGCTCGACGGCCTCGCGCAGTCCTGCAAGACTTTAATGAACCTCCACGAGGTCAGGGCGATGAACCAGGCTGAGATTAAGCAGGAGGCGTAGATTCTGACGTTCAGGGGCAGAGTCAGGTGCTAGCTGCTAGCTTCTGACTGGGGTATCATGTGCTTCGCACATGAATGCATCGGCTGATGAGCAGCCTGGGTCTCGCCGAGAATTTTGTCTCTCGCCAGTGGCTTGAATTCTCGGTTTCAATTGCAACTTCTGAATGTTGCAGCTCGTGGGATGTTGAATCCGTGGGGCGAGTTTTGCAGCAGGCCCACATCGAGCTTGTGCCCTCCATCCTTGAAGAATTGCGACCCTGGGCACCCCAAAAACAAAGCTCGCTGAGGAAAAACACCCCTGACCCTCGAAAATATTGCGGTGGAATTTGCGGTGGAATTTGGATTTTCCAATGCATTGGAAAACAGTGGTTTTGAGCGAATGTATCAGGCGAAATGCGATGGAAAATGGTTTCCATCGCAAATTCCATTGCATTGGAGTTTGCGGTGGAATTTGGGGCGACCGGGTCAGGGCAGAATTTTGGGCGACCAGGTCAGGTCAGATGGAAAATCGTTCCCAGACGACGCGGGTAGACGATAGGTTTCGGATATGTAGATCGGTCGGAGGGCACGCAAGCCGGCCCGAAGCGATGGGTGATCGCAGGGTCTCTCGAGCTGTCTTTTTCACTGGCTCAGGCCAGATAGTCGCCCGTCGGCTCAGCTGCGCTGGGCGCCATGCCTTCTTGGCCCAGGCAGAGCTCGCGCCCGCGGCTGCCTAGCTCTGAGGAGGGGGGAGGAGGATGAGAACGAGGAGGGGGGGGGGGGGGATAAGGACTGCATCTCCTGGCGCTCGAGCGTTGGCTGTGCAACAGAGCGTGGCGTTTCTCGGATCCGTGGTGGCCCATGGCCCCTGTGGATGTGTGAGTTGACGTAGTTGATCTTCTTTTTGGCGCGAACCTTCGTCGCCCCCTCTCGAGCAAGACGGGCAGGTTGGCTTCGGAGGGGCTTGGAAGAGCTAAACAGGTCACAAGCTCGATCAGACGTACTGCTGACGAGCCTTTCGAGCATTCTCTCGAGAACTGATGCGTGGTCGAGCTGCCCCCCCAACCCCATGTCTCCTTTCCTCACTCCTGAGTGTGCATCGTTCTCTGCGCATTCAACCCTAACCTTCGCCTGCTTTCTGCCCCATCCCCATCTTGTCATCCGCCCACCCCTGCCCCCCTCACTTGCCGCGTCATTTGGGGGGGAGGGGAGGGGGTCGGCGGATGTATCCACGTGGCAGTTAGCCGCATGCATAATGGGGCCTCGCGATGGCACCCTTGCCCCGTAGTCGTGCTCGAAACAGATCTGGTCGGGGCCTCCCCTTCGGCCATTTGCGACGGAGGCAAGGGGGGGGGGGGGATGAACGCCAGCCTTTGGAGGGGGGAGGAGGAGGAGGGAGAGGAGGAGGTGGGGGGGGAAGGGGGAGGAGGGTCGCAATGATATGAGTTGAAGATCTTAGGATGAGGCGATGATTTTAACTGCGATGAGAATTGTATCGTAAATCGCCTGTTTGGCTCAGCGTGGTCACGAATGTGGAGACCAGCCGCCCAGCAACAGCGGGAGGCTGGATGTGAACTCTTGCGTTACTTGCTCACATTGTATTCAACGTGTAAGTTAAGTGCCAAGGACCTATGCTCAATTTGCCACTTAGCCAGTCTTGCGGGCATTCAGGGCGGAGACTTTGCTAGGTATGCAACGCCGCCTGATGCACCCACAGGACGCTTTCAAAAACACCTGGACTCTGCGATGCCAGATGGTTCCCCCTTGTTTACAGTTGCTGTGCCATTAAACCTTGGCAAACGAGAGCACCGCATAGTCTGCGACGTACCCATGAGTGCATTCTGGCAGGCGTTGGAGACCGAACTCGAGTGCGACTCAACCACTATGGACATATTAGAATTGCCGCTGGACCAGCGACCATCCACGGTGCTGGACGTGCCAGCGTGCACAGACCATCCAGTTGTCCAGCAAGCACGGAGAGACAATGTGACGGACCCCGTGCCCGTTGCTGTGTATGTGGACGGGGTCCGATTCATTTCACAAGCAGCGGGGCGCTCAGAGACCGTCCTGGGCATTTGGGGGATCAACCTCTTGAGTGGCAAGCGGCACTTCCTGGCCCCGCTAAAATCTGGCGATTACTGCACCTGTGGATGCCGTGGCTGGTGTTCGATCCAACCTCTTCTTTCAGCAGTTCAGTGGCAATTGGCCCACACGCAGCGGGGCGAACGCCCCCCTTGCCGATATGATGGGTCTCCGTGGTGCGGGGGGGATTGGATGGACAGCGCGTCGCCCTTGTCGTACCGAACCGTGCTGCTATACATCAAGGGCGATTGGAGTGAGCACTCCCACACGTTGGGTTTGGCGTCGTGGGCGTCCAAGTTCTCCCCGTGCCAGTTCTGCCACGCCACGTAAGAGGAGCTAGGTGATCATGACAGGCATGTCGGACCTGGGCCACACTGGCTACTCAAGACGCACGCAGACTACGATAAGGCCTGTCGGGCGTGCGAGGTTAACGTCACCATCGACACGCTAGAAGTCAGGAATATGTTGATCAGGGCCCTGCGCCCCGAGAAATCCAAGAAAGAGATTGGGGGCCGCGTGATCAGAAACGATACCGTTGTGAACGGAGTGAACTCGACCAAAGGCGACCGTCTTGAGCCGAGCAGGGCGCTTCCTGACATTTACGGCCTGGAGAGGGTGGGATTGCCAACCACGGTGACTCTGTGGCGCCCTCGGCGCGGAGATAGGGACGGCAAGGTGATTGACTCGCTGAATCACAGGTGCCCATTGTTCTCCGAGGAGCTCGGCACTTCTCCGCACCGCACCCTCGCGGTGGACGCTCTCCACACGCTTTTTTGGGGGCCCCTCATCCGGCACATTTCGGCGGCGCTCTGGCGAGTGCTGCTCGCGAACCCGTGGCGGGCGCAGGGCGACTTGGATAGCGTGCTGGAGAACGGCATCAATTGGCTTCGGGGAGATCTGGAAGCATGGCAAGATCGTCGCAGTATCCCCTTGAATCGCAGGGTCAACACTATTACCCTCAAGATGATGGGCAAGCGAAAAGGCTGCAATCTTCAGGACATTGTTTTTTGAGACAGTCTTTCGGAGGGATCGAGGATGAAGGGGCGGAGGATGGAGGGGGCCTGGATGGGGGGGGGGACGAGGTGAGGAGGAGGCTTGAACGGGAGGATCACGCGCGCACCTGGTACTATAATTGTGCGCTCGCGTATAGTGACGTCCAGTGGTGACCGCATTCTGCAGCACAAGATGACACATCATGCCTTGTCCCAGATCATGGAATCGAATGCGATCACGCGTGGTCTTCCGATGCACTCGCATGCATTGCACGTGTGGTCGTCGTCGTCGTCGTCGTCGTCGTCGTCGTCGCTCTCCATGGCCCCACCCCTTCATTCCGTCGTCGTCGTCGCCCTCGCTCCCCTCCCCCCTCTCCCCCACCCCCCCACCCCCCCTGACATCCTGATCCCCTCCTCCCACTACCCCTCTTCCTCCTGGTGCACCAATGCACGAGCCCCGCCCCTGCGCGCCATGGAGACGGCCGCGGGTCGAACGAATCCGCGAGGTCCCGATCGGGGGACTCGTTGGCACGCTGAATGCGCCTCCTCGCTGGAGCTGGGCGAGAGCGCCGCTCGGGCTCCTTCCGTCCTCTGTACCTCGCCCCTGCCGTCTTTCTTCCCCCCTTTTCCCTCCCTCGTCTTGCCCATTCGCTTGTGTCTCACAGGCCTCCGTTTTGTGCCGGGCAGGATCCGGATGCTCGTGGGATTCTAGCGTCAGACGCGATGCAAAGCATGAGGTTTCACCCTCTCCGCCCCCCCCCCCCCACCGTACACTTAGAAACAACGCTCCAGAATGGTCTTCATCCAGGAGGTCACATGAACCTCAAAGCGGCAGAAGCTTCCACTCTACTTACGTTTGCTACGTCGGAACTAATCAGATATGGTGGCGCGGCCGTCTTTGGGGATGCAATTCTGGGATGTGGTGCTTCATTGGAAACGACTGTTAACAAGCTCAAGGAAAGCGATATCATCCCGCCCCCGCATACGATGCGCGACATCATGACTGCCTTGGACACGCACTTGCTCTCCACAGTTGCCGCGGGTATTGCACTGACCCCCAAACATCATCTACTTGCTCACATGCTGCACAGGAGCGAGGGGGTGGGGGGGCGGAAGATGACGCCAGCCTCTTCGGATGGCAGGATTCGCATCGAAGTTCTCGATCGGGACCTCCCCAGGGCAGCGGGCGGGGGAAGAGGGAGAGGGAGAGGAGGGGGAGGAGGAGGAGGAGGAGGAGGAGGAGGAGGAGGAGGATGGGGGGGAGGGGGATGAGGATATGACGGAAGAGAAAAACATGGAGTCGACAAAACATAGAATACAGAGTGTTGATGTTTGCGCAGAGCCCCCAGGATCCCTTCGCACGGCACCCCGAAACATTACCATTGTTTCTTGGACGAGTCGCTGAACGCAGTGTTGCGATCGATAGCCCAATTTTGCCATCGTGTAAGCTTCCCCCGCAGACTTTTCAGGCTCATCGATTTGAGGTCTAAACTTGTGCGGGGTGACTTCGCGGCCAGAGGGTCATGGCCCCCACTTGTGGCTGGCGATTGTTTGTTGTAATTCTCATCCAGCTCATTGGCGCTTCCTTGGCGGCCGGCGGCAGGCCCGAGCCTGCGCCTCCGAGTTCAGAGGGATACAGCTGGGCAGTTTCCACGGCAAAGTTGATCGTCTCTCGAGGGGGGCCCGCCAGTTTCGTAGATGGCCAGCAGCAATTTCTGGGTGAGATCGTGAGTGCTATTTCCGCTGAGCACGCTATACCTCGCACCACAGCGTTCGCTGAGATATTTTCGGGCGTGGCACGCTGTGCTCGCGCTGTGCGTGCTCGAGGCCATCGGGTTTTTACATACGACATGCTGGATCATGAGTGGCAGAACGTGGTTCATCTAACTGGCTGCTTGTATATGATGTGGATCCTGGCCTCTATATGTCCTGGAGGCACGGCGTGGTTTGGGCCCCAATGTTCAACTTGGATAACAATGGCTCGCGGGCACACCAAGCGCAGCGACCGTGACCCCTACGGCACCGACGCCAGATCAGACGTCAAGGAAGCGAACTGGACCAGCGTTTTCTTGTAACCTGGGACCCCCTGCAAATACAATCAACACACACACACACACACCAGCTGGGCGAAAGGGGTGACGACGACGGCAGTGCAGATGGGGCAGGATTAGATAGCCGAACGAGAGGGGGACCAGATAGCGCGGGGGAGGGAAATGCAATGCGATGGCGCTGGAGCGAGAGGAATCCACGCCACCACCTCCGATCTTCTGCTGTGGGGCCCCCCTCGCCCCTCATATTCCATTTCCTGGTGTTCCTCTTCCTCCTCCTCCTCCTCCTCCTCCTCATCCTCCTCCTCCTCCTCCTCGCCCTTCTCAGCGTCCCCTCCTCCTGCTCCTCCTCATTACCCCTCCTCATCCCCCTCCTCTTCCTCCTCCCCATCTGCTCCTTCTTGGATGCCCTGGGTCACCGAGGACGCCCCTGGGTCAAGGTGCCCCCCCCCCCCCACCCCCGCCCGCGCCCCCAGCTCCAAGGGGGGCCCAGGGATTCCCCGAGGCAACCAGTGGAGCAGCTCTCGCGAGGATCAGACAGCCCGAGGCCATCGAGCTTTGAAGAGGGGGGAGACCTTGACCCAGGAGCGACGGAAGCGCGGCTGGAAGGGCGGGAGGGGGGGGCGGGTGACTGAGGAGGACGAGGACGAGGAGGAGGAGGATGAGGAGGAGGAGGGGGAGAAGGAGGAGGACGAGGAGGAGGAGAAGGGAGGAGGAGGAAGATGAGCAGGATGAGGAGGAGAAAGAGGTTGTGGCTGAAGAGAAGCAGGAGGAGGAGGAGGAGGAGGAACAAGAGGATGAAGAGGGATTGGAAAGAACAAAATGCACCCAGGTCGGTCATGCTCACATTCTGCAGCATGCGTTCCGTGCGGACGTTCGTTGAGCAGCCCCTGAACTCAACCATCTACCGCACCGCGGAGATCATTCAGGCGTTTGACCTGGTGAACGCTCGGAGGTTCGTCACCAACCTCGGGGCCTTCGGCGCGGCCACCGTGAAACCGATTGAGGAATGGTGCACATTTGTTCCGTCTCAAGTTCTCTCGCTTGTGCGAGCCAGGCAGCGTACTTTTCAGCGTCTCGGCCCGAACTACAAAGAGCTCTGTAAGCCCATTCCCCGCAAGAGCTCTGGCAAGAAAACCCGCCTTGCCCATAAAGTTTCAAGTAGCAAGAAAGCAGCCGCTGCCCGCGAGGTTTCCAAGGGCAAGAAAGCCACTGCTCAGAAGGGGCAGGATAATTTTTACGGCTGGTCTAAGAAAGGCTGGGTGCCAGGGACTGTCAAGAACGGGGCCCGCCAGAAGAGTTCGTCGGCGTACCCCGTGGAGTTTGCAGAAGCTCTTGCCTCCGTGGTAATGACAGCATTGCCGCGCGATCAGGTTGAGGCCACGCGCCTCTGAGCTTGAGATTGAAGGGGGATGTGAGGTGGAGGGGGGGGAAGGCAACAGTGAGAAAGACATCAAACATGAGTCATGCGATGCACAATCAAAGCTCTGCGCTCTTGCATGCATGCATACATGCCACTTCCCGCGTGTTCCCACCGGACGCCGTGGGCTCGGCGGCATTTGACACGCGGATGTTGGCCGCGGGGAGCGCCGCGTCTCCGCCCAGTCGGCAAAACAAAAAAAACTTGGAACCCCACGCGCGTCTTGCGAGGAGTCGGGCCCAGCGAAACCAGCGCAACCTTCAAACTCCAACGCATTTTCCAATGCATTGGATTTTGCGTTGGATTCGGCTGGGCCCGACCCCCCGCGAATGCCCGCGCGGGATTCCAGGCTTGATCTGGCAGCGCTGGGGCCCAAAGCGCGGCGCCCGTGGGGGTGGGGTCACGGCCCTCGGATGTTCAGGCCCCAGCGTTCCCACTGCGCCCTCAGAGGAGCGTTTCAGGAAATCGAGGGGGGCCTTGGCGGGGGGAGGGGGGGGGGGGGCGAGGAAATAGCAAGGGAAAGAGGCTGAAGGAGAAAGAAGAGGCACGACCGCGGGGAATGGGAGGTCTTTCGGCACACCCCTCACGTGGTTCTTGGCCCCAAAGAGAGGGGGGAGACGGCCTGGCGGCCTTGGGGGCCCAGGGCAGAGGTCAGAAAATCGACGGGGCCGACGGGCGCAGGGGATAGCAACCCTGGCTCGAGCCCATCTCGGCCACGGAACCCGACGACCACGATTGGCCATGGTCAGGGTAGCTTCGATGGAGGCCGAGGGCGCGAGCCAGGATCGTTCCAGGTCTCCCCGCGACAGACGGTCTGAGGAAGCTGCGAGTGCGATCAAGGAGAACACCGACAACGGCTCGGACCCCAGGGGCTCTGGCAGGAACTGGGGCGTGGACCAGGGCGTGGACCCGAAGGGCTCGGGCAAGGACCAGGGCGTGGACCCGAAGGGCTCGGGCAAGGACAAGGGCGTGCACCCCAAGGGCTCGGGCAAGGATAAGGGCAAGGGCAACGCTCCTCAGGGCATTCCGGCTTGGCTTATGCACAGCAGCGCGCTGGCGATTCTCGACAACTTCTGCAAGGCCGAGATTCAGATGAAGCAGGCTCGGAGGAAGAGTGTCGAAGTACGGGGGA
>CAUYUJ010006834.1:0-12500 GCA_963575745.1 Prorocentrum cordatum
TCGCGGGGCTCCTGTGCCCAAGGTTCTCCCGCCTTCCTCGGCCAGCGCCCGCTCTGCACCGCCTCGGGCCTGGCACCCGCCTCCGTCCGGCCAGTCGAATGCCGCACCGCGCCGCCCAGCCAGAGGTTGAACCAGACTTGCGAGCACTCGTGTAGGCCAGGTTCCTTGATGTTGAGGATCAGTTGGAGCAGGAGGAGGAGGAGGAGGAGGAGGAGGAGGGTCCAACTCTCGGCCCCCTTCGCCTCCTCGTAGTTGGTGGGCGACGGTTCCTCTCTCTGAGGCCTTCGGGGCGAGCGCGGAGCTCAAACAAAACACGCGCGGTCCAACTCCCCCCCCCGAGCCCCCAACGTCCGGGCGACCTGGCCCCTGCCCCACGCGTCCCCCTCCTTCCACTCTCCCCCTCCTCCGCTTCCCTCATCTTCCGCCACCCATCCTCCTCCTCCCGTCCTCCTCCTCCTCCTCCTCTCCTCCTCCCTCCTCCTCCTCCTCCTCCTCCTCCCCTCCTCCTCCTCTCTCCTCCTCCCCTCCTCCTCCTCCTCCTCCTCCTCCTCCTCCTCCTCTTGCTCCCCTCACAACGTGGACTGGACCCCTTCCCTGGGACCTGGGACCAGCTTTTCATCGTGAGTCGTTTTTGACGGTCTCGGGGCTCGGTGAGGGCTCCCGGAGCCCGAACCCGAACACCACCAAAAACTTCCGTTCGTCATGTTGCCACGACGAGAGGCAGTGAGGGCCTCTCCCGCCCTCTTCTCCTCCCGCCCCCTCCCGCCTCTCCCCCCCGCAGTTCACGTGAATCGCATCGCCTTCTATACTGACGATTCGCAGTGTGAGATTTGCCAAGTGTGTCTTCATCGGGGAGGCGCTTAAGGGCTCTAGCCTAACCCTGCGACCCCACCTCCACAAGCAAGACACGCAAAGAGTTCCTCGACAGGTTAGTCGAGGCTTGAGGCCGACAGCTTTAGCCCGTTAGCAATGTCGATTCTGACCGTGTCAGCGGTCCCGTTCCCGTTCCCTCCTCTTCCACCTTCTCCCTCGATCCTTTTTCTCCTCGTGCTCCTACTTCTTCTCCTCCTCGATCCTTCTCCTCCTCCTCCTTCTCCTCGTCCTTCTCCTCCTCCTTCCCCTCGTCCTCCTCCTTCCCCTCCTCCTCCTCCTACCTCTCCTCCTCCTCCACCTCCTCCTGCTCGCCTCCTCCTCCTCCTCCTCCTCCTCCTCCTCCTCCTCCTCCTCCTCCTCCTCCTCCTCCTCCTCCTCCCCCTCGAGGGCTCTTCCGTCGAAGGTAGCTCGGTCTTTCCCCTCCGCCAAGGGAGCGTTCCCATGTCTGAGTTCGGCACACTGGGGAGGTATTGCCTGGAGGGCGAACGGCTCGGGGGGCCGCTGGGGGAAGAGCTTCCTCCTGTGCAGGGTCTCTTTGGCTTCCTGTCGTCCGGTCTCGGATGACCTGGAAGTTCTAGATTGGGGCTCTGGGCGCGCTGGTCTGGCTGACAGTCCCAAGCAGTATGTTTCTCGTGCTGAGCCGTTGGCGATGTTACAGAGTGTGTTAGGGCTGTCGTCTTCGCGAGCAGGTAAGTTTCACTGCTTTAAGTTGGAGCATGCGGACCTTTGGCACGATTCATTTGCTCATCTCCATGATAGGACGGGGTCTTTGAGTTGCAGCACGATCCCTCGCACATGGCTGACGACCAGGCTAAGTTTGACCGTCTTCATGCGTTGGCTCCCCCTGGAGCGATGTTTGTGAATGCAGTTGCCAGCGGCCTTGCGGACAGCCGTTCGGAAGATTTTCCGATACAGGAGGGTGTGTGCCAACGTTGTAGCCCTCGTCGCCAATGCGGGATCGATGTTGCTCCGTGGCGCTGCTTTGTCCGCTGCTGCCGCTTCCATCCCCCGCGACCCGTCCCACGAGGTGGAGTCTGTTCCTGTGCCGCCCTCGATTCGGAGGACTGTCAGGCGAGCCCAGGCGCTGACGAATTCTCAGCACAGCTTTGTCTACCTGTCTAGAGGGTGGAGATGCCGCAGGAGCTGGCCCTGCGTCCGTGAGCTCGCCACGCGGGTTCTGAGCCGCCTCAGGTCCCCGCGCCCCACCGCCCCACCCTTCCGAGCATCCCGTCCAATAACCTGCTGATGCGGGGGGCGCAGGACCCGCCCGCGAGGCGGACAGACGGAACGGTCAGGTGCCTCATCGGACGCCTATCCTCGATTGCCGCCCATTGACGAACACTTGTTTGCGAGGCTGGAGTTGGGCGATCCTCCTGTCAGGTTGCATCCTGGCCTCGGGCTTCTGGGCAAGGCACCCATCAGTCCCATTCGGTGTGGACCAAGGGCGCGTACAGCTTTTGTTTGGCTTGTGGCCGGTACTCTTCGTCGCCCAAGCTTGGGAACCTCTCCTCGGAGTGTGAAGCTGTGCGTTTTGGTGACCAGTCCCTGGCCAAGGCACGGACCACGTCTCTTATGAGATTGAGGGAGGGTTTACCCCCCAGGAGCGGCGTCAGCGACTGGTTTCTCAACCAAGTGGCTGAGGGTGGCAGTGCGGCATGAGTGCCGCCCACGCTTTTACGCCCTCTTGTTTTTGGGAGTGGCGGAGTTTCCCCTGATTCTGCGTCCTGGGTTCTCAGTCCTTGCTTGCGGACGCTTGTGCTGCCAGCTGCTCCGAGCTACAACACACTCCTCCTCGTCGTTGTCGTTCTCGCCTCCTTTTCCTCTCAACCTCCTCCTCCCCCTACTCCCCGTCCTCCTCCCACCCCTTCCCCTCCTCCTCCTCCTCCTCCTCCTCCTGCGACACTGCGGGCATGGCGGTCCTGTTCCGCCGCAGCCCGCGCCGCGCCGCGCGCTACTGCGCGACGCGACGCCGAACCAGTCGAGCGACCGATGTTGGCCCAGGGACCCGCCACCAGGGAGAGGAAGCCTCTAAGTTTCGGAGCGAAGGAAGGCGGGCCCAGGGAAAACGGAACCAGGCGAACGCGTCCAGGGGGAAAGCGAGAAACGAGGGCCTCCTGGGCGATCGGAGAGGGCGAGATCGAAGGACGCGAACGAGGCCTGGCTGATGCCGCTGAGAAGGCCCCTTGTGGGCGACTGGTAGTCTACCCGTCCTAGCGCCCGTGCGGGCTCTGTTAGGTGGGCATGTGCATCTCCCCCCCCTCGTCCTCGAGGGGGCGTTCACCTCGGGGTAGGCCTCGTTCGCGTGCGTACACGGCGCCATCGCGTGGTGGTTGCCCCCGTTGCTCTTCTTGTGCCCCTGTTACGGGCATGGCGTTTTCCATTGTCTGACGACGTGTGGTGTGGTCGGTCGTGCGTTCTGACGTGGTTGATGAAGCGAGGCAGTTCGAGGCTTGTGGCGACGAGTATCCAGGTCGCGGCTCGAGGAGCACCGCGCCTGGACGTTCTGACATCCAGCAGTCGGGTCCTGGCTGTTGTGGATGACGATGCAGTCGAGCATGCCACATATCGTCGGTGCTGGGTCGGCGTTCGGTGCTGATGTGGTCGCCGTTGCCATCATGTCCATCATAGTGCCACGTCTGTGCCTTTGTGTATGCGTCGGCGGTGGGCTGGAGTGTTTGCTCTATGGCCTGCGTCAGTGTCGTTGTCGTGGTGATGTCTGCAGGGCAGTTGCAAGCAGTGAATGCTGTGGTCGGGGTTGTGCTGCACGTCGTTGTGATGTATGCGTATTCCTGTAGCTGCAGGTGTCGGAGGCTGCTGTCCAAGATGATGGTAGGTGTGCGCGTCATCATCATCCGCTGTGCGGTCCGTAGGACGTGCCTCATGCTGTCGTTGTCTTGTCGTACCGCTCTGTGCTGCGCGGGTGTGAGATCCAGTCGTCCCCAAGGTGCCTCTTGCGTCCTGAGGTTGAGGTCGCGGTCGAAGGTCGTGAGGTCGGCGTCGATGATGCAGAAGGCAGCGTGGTCGTATGGTGTCGTGGCCATGTCGGAAGCCGTTGGGTCAGGTTGGGGTGGGTGCATGGTTGGCAGGTGGTGGAGTTCGATGGAGATGCTGTGTCTGTCTGCGGTGGCTTGGAGGGCGTCGGTCACCGCGCTGGTGTGGTCGTGGTTGGCGGTGAAGAGCAGTACGATGCTGGGCTTTCCTGTGATGTCGGTCCTTCCCGTGTCTGCTCGGTTGGGTCCGCTGTCTTGTGTGGTGGGTGCGTCGGTGGGTAGTTGGGCTGGTATTGGTCGGTGGTCGTGGTCGGCGTGGGTTTGTGGTCCCAGTGCTGGCCCATGTAGCTGGATGGGTGGCCGCTCGGCGTAGTCTTCTGGAAGCCCAGCGTGTCGGTTGGATCGTCGTACGCGTCGGGTCTCCTCCTTGTGCGCGTCGATGTCTTCTGTTGGCGGCTTCGCTCCGAACTGCATCAGTGTGGCTGCACACTGGCGTGACGATTTGACGTGTTTTGTAAGTCTGTTCGCGGTGTAGAAGTACTTCAAGCATACCTGGCAGGTGTCACCGACGATGTAGTTGTCTATGGTGTGCTTGTCCTGGTGGACGGCGTAGACATGCTTGTTGTGTGCTGCTTTGGTCTTGAATGTAGCACCGCAATGGTAACACATAACTCTGGCTGGTGCTGGTGTCGTGGTTCCTGCTTGTCGGGGTAGTGGCAGCACTCCCAGTGCTGTTGCCGTTAGCGATAGGTCTGCGCGCAGCTGGTCCTGCGCTGCTCGGTCGGAGGATGAGTCTTGTGCACGCTTGTAGGTGCTCGTAATAAAAGACTTGACCGTTTGCATGTCGTTGCGTGCAGCCTTGATGAAGTCGATGATGTCCTTGGGTGCGGTGGTGATGCGGGTGCCGTCGCAGTGCTGTCGGCATGTGTGGATGTCGTTGTTGATGGTTTGCGTCCAGGTGCCGTTGACTTCGATGTCGTAGTCAATGAGTGCCTGCGTTTCGTACGGGCATCCTTTTATGAGTCGCAGAAGTTCTCGCAGTCGTAGCCATCGTAGTCGGTCTTCGAGGTTCGGTAGTTGAGCACGTGCCAATATCTGCTCGTTGGTGATGTGCTTGTCCTTCATGGCCTTGTGTGTAATTCCTATTGCCTGTCGAGCCGCAGTGACGTAGGCTGTGTTGATCCTGTGGTAGTCCCGCGCTGTTGTGATGATCCATGTTCCCGCGTTGAATAGCAGTCTTGAATAGCCGAAGGACTCGAGGTAGTGGATCTTAGTCTGGATGGAGATGGCTTGTCGTTGGAACAAGGTGCGTCGGAGTGGGCCTGTTGTCTCGCGTATCGCGATGGTGCGTGCTGCCGTCTCCTGGCCCATGTCGTTCCTGTCGTTGAACATCGCGCCCAGCAGCTTTGTGCTTCTAGCGATGGTGACGCAGAGCCCCATGTCGGTGATGCTGTGGTTGTCCCGTATCATGGTCCGTGTAGCTCTTTTGCCTGCGACGGTGTTGGGGTAGACGGTGAAGCTGGACTTCTTGGTGTTGATCGGGAGGCCTCTTCGCAGTGTCGCGCGTATGAGATGTCCCCACATCTTGGTGATGAGTGCGTGGATCATGGTGCCGTCTGCCGTGGATGCAGCCGCCTTGACGTCGTCTACGAAGGATGTAGAGGACAGTGTGGCGTTGTGGTCGCAAGCTCGGAGACGTGGTGGGGCATGCGGTATGTCGAAAGACGCTCCATCCTCGACGGCGTGGTCGTGGTAGTCTCGCGTGACGTCCGCCATGAGCATGTTGAATGTGAAGTCGGCTGTTGGTACGCCAGGGCGTGTACCAAGTCGTGGTGCTGCGTAGCTGCACTGGTCGTCAATATAGAACCAAGTCCCAGTGTGTGCCTCCGTGAGCATGTCGACAATGTGTTGGTTGTCCACGTGTTGGTTGACAATGCCGTTGTCGGTCATGAGGGCCTCAATCGCGGGAAGCATGACATGGGGGATGTCGATGTGGGCGAGAAGGTCGTCCAGCTGCTCCTTGGTCTGGGTGAGGTTGTACACGAGCTGGTTGACTACCTTGTGGAAGGCTGCTTTCAAGTCTATCATGATGATGACCATGTCGTGCTTCAGGTGGTAGGCGGTGTTGAATAGGAGCCGCATCGTCATGTGGTTGATGTCCGTGCTGTAGTGGTGTCGGCCTCCCGTCTGGGTGGAGAAGAGCATCGTGGGGATGAGGTCCTTCATGCATTGTCTGATGTATCTGTAGTGGTGCTTGATGACGGTGTTGGCTAACGTGATTGACCGCTGGTTGTTCAGGTCCTCCTCGCTGCCCTTGCCCTTCCAGAAGTACGTCATCCTGGACCCCTTGAGAGCTACGCCCTCCCTGCATAAGAGCGCCGCTTTGGTGATGATCGGATGCATGTGTCGGGCCATCTGCCGTGGGGCGATCTTGGAGAAGTCGTCGGATACACGATCTGGTCCTGGTGCGCGGTGAGGTCTCGCTTTGTGAAGGATGTCGGTGAGCTCGTAGATGCTGGCGAAGTTGTTGACGTGGCGCGTTCTCCTGGGCTGAGCTGGGTCGGTCCTGTCCTCCTTGGCGTTGTATCTGTCAACCACGTCCTGAGCGGAGAGGATGTCGGCTGCTTCGTTGTGTCCGAAGTGTCGTGTGGCTGCGTCGGCCTTGCTCGTGGAGCTGTCGAGGACAGTGCCGTCTGCTGCGTTCATCATGGGGTATGCTTGCCGCTTACGTCTCTTGCGGCCGCCGAATAGCAGGAGCTTCTTGGTGTACTTCCACTCGGTGTACGTGTCGCCAGTGCGCTTTGCATCCATTGCCTTTTGTGCTTGCTCTTCCAAGAACGCGTCGTAGTCCCTGTCGGTCATCTTGACGATTACTTTTCTCGTGGCGTCGATCCAGTGCCGTACGTGTTGTAAAAACCCATGATAGTCGGGGTTGTAAGGGAAATTCGCTGCAGCGTAATTGAGCATGTAAGTCTCGCTGTAAGTAGTGTGGATCGCCTCGGGAGTCATCTGAAGGGTCGGGTCGTTGTGGATGTCGTTGATGAGCCTTTGGATTCTGCGCTTTGTCGTGCTAGCTGTCGCTCCATGTGTTGTTGCCTTACGGAGGAGCTTCATGAACTTCCGTCGGCTGAGGACAAAGTTGAGCGTGGTCTCTGAGATGTACTCCTGGTATTTCTTCTTCCCGCTTCTTTTGAACGCTGAGGTCGCTGCGTCCATGATGGTCAGCATGTACTGGTGGATGTGCTCATCGTAGTCCGTCCCCCATGACGGTAAGACAGTAGCGTCCAGGTGCATCTTGAAGGTCTCGACGGCCTTCTCGTCATTGAGCTGGTGCTTGTCGATCTTCGGGAAGAGCTGCTTTGGCGCAGTGTGCCGCACGGTCCAGCAGGCTCGAGCTGTAACTGGCAGGTGATCCTCGCGGTGATGCTGCCCTTGTCGGTGTTTCTTCATGGTCTCAATGTCGGCCAATGTCTTGACGTCGGTGATGTGGCTGATGAGCGTATCGTCCGCGATGATGTAGTCGATGCGATGCTTGTGCCCATATGCGTCTGTCCACGTGTGTTGCTCGTCGCCGTTGGAGATCACGGTGTTGGCGATGACGTAGTGCCCTGCGGCTGCTATCTCGTGAAGTTCCTTGCCGTTGCTGTCCTCGGTCTGGGAGAGTCCAGCAGGTCCAACAGATGTCGACTGCACGCTTCCAAGTCGGCCGTTGGCGTCGGCGAGCATGAGGTTGGGTCTGTGCTGTTGTACGAGCTTCTGTAGTCGCTGCCAAAAGTCTTGTCGTTCTTGAGGACCTTTCTTGCTGTGAGGAGCATGAAATACGCAAATGGTGGTATTGATGCAGTCCGTAGTGACTTTGACGATGAGGATCCTTGGCTCACTGATGAGAACGTGGCAGTGTCTGGGCTCGAAGTGCTGTGGGCCGTCCTTGTTGTAGGCGTAGGGCTTCTCCACGTTGATCCATAGCTCACATCCAGCGTTGTAGTGGTCGTGCGGGCTGCTGATGATGAAGTATCCATTCCCATTTGTTGTACGTCGTTCGTTGCGCGCCTCCTGAATGCCGATGATGTGGAGTCGCTTTTCTTGAAATTGTCGTCGAAGCAAGGGTCCCCGCGACTGGTGTGCAAGCCGTGCTGCCTTTGTGAACTTCTTCTGCTGCTGAGCGTCGGACTCTCTGACACTCTCGGCGTTGTAGGTTGCGATGGAGAGCTCGATCTTGGTTTCTTTGGCAGAGACCGTCTTAGGCGCCATGAGGTGCCGAACACTAGCATTCCGAGTTGGTAATCCAAAGCGTAAGGTGGCACCTTCGCGTAGTGGGTAAGCTGCTCGATCGAGATGATCAGTCTGGAGGATCGACTCCCATTGATAGTACTTTGTGTCCGCAATGATGTCTCTGAAGTTGTGCGGGATGGTGTCGTAGTCGTGGCCTCTCTCGTAGCGCTTGCGTGTCCTCTTTGAGATTCCGTCGGCGAGCTCGTTCCACGGCATGCCTTCGTGACTCGGGACGTGATGCAAGGTGGTGTCGTTTTCGTTCTTGAGCGTGTCGAAGATGACCTTCATGAATCTCGCAAGATGTTCGTCTGCTGATGCTGTGGCGCGTCCCATGCATATGTTGATGGCCGTCTCGCAGTCGGTGTGGATACAGATAGGTTGCGGCTCGGCGACGGCGATGGACCACATGAGAGCCTGCACGATGGCCATGATCTCGCCTGTGGTGTTGGTGGTGCTGCGGTCATTCAACTTCATGTTGTGGCTCTTGCTGACGATGCTGCTGAAGGCTCCTCTGAACGTGCGTTGGTCGTGTTCACCACCTTCTTGTAGTACCAAGAATGCCCATGAGCAGCAGTCTGGTCTCCGAGCGTTGTGGGAAGCGTCAGTGAAGATGTGCTTTGCGCTGTGGGCATTGTTGCCTTTCGTCGTATTGTTGAGCGCATATGTTGCTGCTGGGTGCAGGTCATCACCTTCGATGTTGGCGTTGAGAAAGGGGGCGGTCGTGGCCCGTATTCGTCTGATCAGTCCTCTGGTATCCCCTAGGTCGCATGTGCAGTCGCCTGGTGGTTGCAGGCCGTGATATCTTGTGATGTCGAGATTGGCCTCGTGGTAAGATGGTTGCGGTTGTTGGGGCTGCTTGTCGGCGCTGGGATTGGGTGGTCGCTGTACTCGAAACGGTAACAATGCTGTCGCCTTCTGCTGTCGTCTGTGTGCAGCTTGTCCGTTGTGCGTTGTTGCAGAAACTCCTGTTGGGCATCGAAAGGGATGCATGGCTGTCCTTTGTCGTTGACGCCTTTCACCTGTGGCCACGTGGCAGTCTCTGTCGGGTGCTGCTGTGCCATGTCCAGCGCCCTGGGATGCTTTCAGGACTACTGGTGGATGGCCGGTGGGCTGCTGTGTCGGAAGCGTGGTGGTATGTCTTGCTGAGGGTGGCGGTGGGCTGGGTTGCAGGGCTTGGAATCGATTGTGGGTCGTGGTGTACGTAGATGTCTGCTGTGCTGTTAGTCGCCGTCGCTGCTGCCGTCGGACTCGTGCCAGAAGCCGCGTGCGAATGGCGTCGTCATCGAGGTGGAAGTTGCCGCTATCCATCTCGCTGCTGTTATCGAGGAAGGTATCCTCGATCCCAGGGAAGTAGTCTATCGTGATCGCGCTGTGGTACTCGGGCGTCTCGTTGTGGACGTCGGAGCCGTTGAATTTCCGTGCGTGCATAGAGCCAAAATGGCTAGTTGTGGTGACCGTGACGTCGGGCTTGAGTCGGTCTGGTCTAGGTGGCGTGTCGTATGCCTGATCCTGCTGACCTGGTCGCGCCCTCGGTGTAGACGGACTGAGAGTGGGTACCCTCTGCGGAAGTGTTGTGCGACTGCCTGCTGGAAGCACGGAGTCGGTCTGGCTACCTGAGGGGAGTCGCCCCAGTATAGCCCGCTGTGAGTCAGGGTGACGTACTTCACCTGAGTAGCTCTCCCACTCGGTGGTCTGTCTTCCTGGTGGCGTGTTGGCGCGCAAAGGTGCGTCTGGGGTGGTCTTTTTATGGTTTTTGGTATTTTTATGGCTTGGTAGTGTAGCTGGTTGTTGTGCGTGCCCTGGGCCTTGATGCTGATCCGCTATCCCCAAAGCGGGTGGCAACATACTGAGGCTGGTAAAGTCGGGCTTCCCTAGTGGAAGTGGTTGTTGGTGAGATGGAGAAGTGCTGCAAGTCACCCGCACCGCAGGGGTCGCAGAGTTGGTTGCCGCAGTGGGAGTCCCCAAAGCGGGTGTCAGCCTGTCGAGGTCAGTCGTCGTGGGCTTCCCTAGTGGAAGGCGGGGTGGGTGTGCGTGTCTGAAGCTGCAAGTTACCTGCACCGCAGGGGTCGCAAGGTTCGTTGCTGCGTCTGTGACATTGTGATGCTGTGTGGCGCTGGGCCGATAGTTACGTATGGTCGCTTGAGGCCGACCAGGGGCCTGTTGCTCTGGTCTTTTTCGACGGGTCCGATGAGCCAGAGCGCCCTCATCGGGGTCGTTCGTATCTAGTTTTTTGAACGCAGCGCGGTGTCCGATCCTTCATCGTCGGGATCGGCACGGAGAGGGACGCGGTCGGATATGTCCACGAAGCCGTCACCGCTGTCGTGGATACGGACCTTCCGTGGTGGTCGTGATGTGGAGTCCTGTCTCTTGAGGGCCGATCGGGTTCGTGAGGGTGGCGCTGACTGGGCCCTGTCGGGCGTTCCCATATGGAATCTGGGTGGAGGGATGATGGGGCTGTAGGCTTGGGTTGGGGTGATGCTGGTGATCGGTCGAATCTTGGGCGTGGTGGGTACTTCGTGCTCGTCGTCGCTGAGATCGATGAGAATTGTGGTAAGGGGCGTGGATCGCTGTTGATCATCGGGTGTCGATCTCGTGTCGGGGGGGGCGGACATGGCACGTACTTCGGGGAAGATGATGTGTGGGGTGGGGGGAGTGGCCTGCGCAGCTGGGATGGGGGTGTCGGTGCCTTCGAGGTCGGAGTCGTGGTGAAGGTCAGGAATGGGCGTAGACTGTCCGTCGTCGTGCTGAGAGAGGTAGCCGTCGTCGGCGATGGGCGTGGGAGAGCACGAAGATCTCGGAGAGCTCGATTGGTGTGCTTGTGTATCGCCGTGGTGTGCTTCAGAGGGCTTGTCGTGGTCGGCATCGCTGAGTGGGGCGATACTGGCTGGAGGGTGTGTGGGCGTTCTGTCGTGGGTGTGGTCGGGGTTCGGGGCGGGTGGTGAGGTGGGTGGTGCGGTTGCAAAGCCGAGGTCTCGTAAGCTCCATGCGTCTGAGTTGGACGTGGAATGGGCTGCGTTCGGTGGAGAGCTCATCTGTCGTAGCTGCTCGAGGTAGATGTCGGCGTGTGGGTGAGGCAGCTCGTAGGGGCCTGGGATGATCGCGGTGAGGGCGCCTTCGATCTCGCGGTGGATGCGCTTCTCCTCTGAGTCGGCTAACGCCTGCTGTCTGTTCTCCTCCTCGTCTCTCTCGCTGAACCTCGTGTTCAATTCTTGCAACAGTTCAAGATCAAGAGGGTCATGAAGGAGCTCGGCTTGTCGAAACTCACGTTGCATTTCCTCCCTTTCCTTTATTCGCATCTCCTCGGTCGTCGCCAGGTGGTTGATGTACCTGTCGTGGAGCTGCTGCTCGGTGAGGTGTAGGTTGGCACGTTCGCCTTGGAGTCGGGCTCGCTCGTGCTGGTGCTCGGTGCATATCGTGGCTGCTTCGTGTTGTTGCGCACGCAGTTCACCGTACTCCTCGAGGATCTTCTCTTTGGCTTGCATGAGTGCCGATGATTCCGCATGAGCCCTGCAGTTGATTTCATGAAGCTGTCGTTGCTGAGCCAGTCGAAGTGCGTCTTCTTGTTGCTGCCCTCTCATCTCGTGCTGAAGTAGGAGGTTGTGAGCGCACTGAGCTTCCTCCTGTTGAAGGCGGTGCTCGGATTCACGAATTAGATGCTGGAGCCAAATTGGCTTAGCCTCCCGTAGTTCGTGTTGTTGTACTGCTTCCCGCCGTGCAAGGTGACCACGTGCGGCGTCGTGAAGTGATTGGTGCTGTTCGAGCTCGGTCTTCATGCGATGTGCCTGTTCAGCTTCATCTTCCTGGCGTCGTTGTTCGGACTGTCGTAGGAACCGTTGTGCTTGCTGATGTTCTAGGTGGCGGTTGCGTGCGTTGATCTCGTCTATCTCCTCCTGGAAGCGGCGCTGGAGTCGTTGCTCGTGGTGCTGTAGTTCGAGATGAAGCTCGTTGAAGGCCTTCCGAGACGTGTGTGCTTCCATGCGCGTAAGCTCCTCCTGCAACTGTTCGCGGTGCTCGGATTGTCGGAGATCAGCTTGTTGGTGGAGGTGGGCTAGGTGGTGCTGATGGAGTCCCGTGTGTTGTCGCTGCTGGTCCACCTTTTTGGAGAGGTCCGTGATCATCGCGAGCAGCTCTTTGTGACCTTTTTGGTGTGGGTCGTCCTGCTGTCGAAGTGGTGCTGCTGCTGGTGCTGCGTACTGCTGTGGTCGATGATCTTCGCGCTGTCGTGGGTGAGGTGTCTGTGTCCGAGTCCTGCGCCTGTTGTGGTGATCCTTCTCGCTCTCGTCGTTGTCGCTGTAGAAGTCGTCGTACTCGAGGTCGGGTGTGGCGTCGTCCCTCTTCAACTTCGACTCCTGGAGTAGAGCTCGT
>CAUYUJ010006834.1:21928-24428 GCA_963575745.1 Prorocentrum cordatum
TACTACTACTACTACTACTACTACGACTACTACTACTACTACTACTACTACTACTACTACTACTACTACTACTACTAATACTACCACTACTACTACTACTACTACTACTACTACTACTACTACTACTACTACTACTACTACTACTACTACTACTGCTACTGCTAGTACTAGTACTGCTATAGTTACTACTACTACTACTGCTGCTGCTGCTGCTGCTGTTGCTGCTACGAAGAGTACCTCGACGGTGACTAGTATTTGTTGTGTTACAAAGATGGGTCGTGATTCTAGCAAAAGTGATACTGATAATTGTGCCTACAGCAGTACGGGTGATATGGGCACAATGCATACCAATACTTAGGATGGTGCTGATGCTGACGATGTACATGTTGACGTTTTCAATGATGCTGATGTGGATGGTTGTGGTTGATGGTGATGATGACGACGGTGGTGCTGGTGATGGTCATGGTGATGGTGATGACGATGCGTGATGGTGGTGATGATCATGATACGCACTCGGCGCGAACAACGCCTCATAATATGTGCACCTTTTTTCTTGGAACTTCCCGCTGTGTGAGAGAGGGAGAGAGAGAGAGAGAGAGAGACTCATCATTACGCAATGTCGACTAAGCGGTCCCTGGCGGTTTTCGTTTGGAGCGCCCAAGTACTATGCCTGCTAAATTTCCTTGGTGCTGAGGTTTGCCAGGGAGAGGAGCGGATGAGCCAAACAGGCGCCTTGCTCAAGCCGTGCCCAACATCTGGGCGCGAACGGGCAGGTGTCATACCTTTTGGCGGCGTGTTAATGCGATTCCCGCAGCGTCGCGGTGATCATGGGGTTCTGCAGAGATAGGAGGCGGAGGTTCAACACAAGTGTATCGCTCGAGACATCCCCACAATCTGGGCGCGAACGGGCAAGTGTCATACCTCGTGGGGCCCCCAAGTTCTATGGGTGCTACATCGCCGCGATCATGACGCTGACGGTGATGTGAACGGAAAGGGGCCGGAGGTACAAAATAAGCGCTTTCCTCGAGACGCCACCACACTTTGGGCGCGAACGGACAAGTGTCATACCCCCTGGCGGCTCCCCCGTGGAGTGCCTGAATGCGTTACCTATATCACCGCGACCACGTGCGAGTCTGAGTTTTTGCGGGGCGACTCTGAGTGGGTGTGACAAGGAGTGGGGGAGCGTGGGCATGTCTGAATGCGAGTCTGAGTATGAGTGGATATGAATGTGACAAAGCAATGTGTAAGGAGTCAGTGAGTATCTGTCTACGTGTGCCTACTTCGGCTGAGTAGTCATGGATCTGGGTGTGTGCGCGTGTGTCGTTTGAATATGAACGGGTACGTGTACCAGTGGTTGGGTATGAGTCGGCTTGAACATGACTACGCTGAGTTGGGTATGAGCGTGTCAGGGTGGCTGGTGAGGGGTAAGGGAAGGGCGGAGGTATCACACTAACAAGAAACACCACATCACATTTTATGATGTGACGAATTAGAGGGGCAATAAGGACCAGGGGGCATACAGCAATGAGGGGAGACCGATACCGTGCAAGGCCTTGGTTGTTTTCGTTCACGAGTTGCACGGTGGAGGAGGCGGATGAGGAGGAGAAGGTTCATGAGTAAGAGGAGGAGGAGGAGGAGAAGGAGGAGGAGGAGGAGGAGGTGGAGGAATAGTTGGAGGAGGCGGGGGAGGAAGAGGAGGAGGAGGAGAAGGAGGAGGAGGAGAGCAGTTTAGAAGTGGAGAAGTTTGATGAGGAGGGGGGGGAAGGAGCGGGAGGAGGAGGAGGAGGAGGAGGAGGAGGAGGAGGAGGAGGAGGAGGAGAAGGAAGTGGAGGAGAAAGAGTCGGAGGAGGAGGTGGAGGAGGCGCCATCCCCGCCCCAGGAGTGGCAGGAGGCAGTCGCCGCCCGGGACGTAGCCGTGGCCGAGCGCGACGCGCAGATCCAGAATTGGCAGGACCTCTCTCGCCTCGTCTTTGCCGTCGTCGATCGAGCTTCAAGGATGGAGGATCAAGGATCTCGAAGTCTTGGGCGTCGCCGCCGTGGATCGAGATTCGAGTGAGGTCTTGGACGTCTTGGGCGTCGCCGATCGAGGCCTGAGCATCAATACCGACGATCGAGGTTTTTTGGGCGTCGTGGGCCCTCTTTTGGGGAGGGCCCTCCAAGGCCTGGGGAGCCTTCTCACACCCTCCTCTTTATCGCTTCTCCCTCGCCCTGCATCTCCCATCCTCGCACGTACGGTGGAAGCGTTTGTTAAGGAATAGTCCCAGGAGGCGCCAGACCCTGGAGGATTCCTTATCCAATGAGGGCGGTGGTGATATCCATGGCCGATCCACGATTGGAGTTCCACTGGCTTCCAGACCCCGGATTCCTTATCTAAGGGTTCCTTATTCAATGCCCCCACCGTATTCCTCTGGCCGCCGTGAATACTTTGTCCGCGCCCCCGCATCTCGCAACTTTTCCCCCCCCTCCCCATCCTCGTCGGCGAGTTGGTCTTCCTGCTGGG
>CAUYUJ010006834.1:26928-50814 GCA_963575745.1 Prorocentrum cordatum
CCCCGTTCTTGAGCGGACCGTGTCCCACAGGACACAGCCAACCTTTGAGCCTCGAATCCTCCTCGTCCTACTCCTACTCCTCCTGTGGCTCCCTCAGGCTTTCGTTCGCTCTTCCTCTTCCTCCTTCTCCTCCTTCTCCTGCTCCTCCCGCTGCTGCTGCTGCTGCTGCTGCTGCTGCTGCTGCTGCTGCTGCTGCTGCTGCTAGTTGCCAACGCACACATGCACATATTAAGATGTCGCCATCACCCTGGTCAGCAACACCACTGTGCCGATTGTTCGAAGCTGACTCGTGTTTGGTGTTTTGTTGCAGAAGCCGACCTTCTTATCGCCAAACACATTGCTGGATGTGCCGACGGTGGTGGAAATTGTGGAGGTGGCTTCCGCCGCAACTCGCAGCCATCTTGGGAGAGTCCGACCCAAACTTGAGCATGTACGTGATATGTCAGGTTTCTCATGTTGCCGATGTGGTTATGAGCTTCCGTCTGCTACGCTGACACATGAGAGTCGCCACGTTATTCGTCATAGTTGTGCTGTTGCAGGCATGAGAGTCGCTGGGTGAGTCGCCGGGTTGTTCGTCATAGCATTGGTGCTGCAAGCCGTCACGCGGAATACGAGAGCGCTGAGCAATTGTGCCCATTATTGGCTGCTTGTCTAAGTTTGATAGCACCGCCTGTGGTGAAGTCATCACGGTCGTCGGCTAAGTCGTCTCAGCGTTTGTGTTGTAAGCCGCTAGGCCAAATTCGAATTAGAGCTTATGCTTATGAGGATCGCCGGAATTTCGCGATTCCAGCTGCTTCTGTTCAAGCTCCTGAACAGCCCATGCTGTCACCTGCCGTCCTCCCCTCCTCGCATCAGCGAATCCCGCCTCCTGCCGATGTCGTGTCTTTGTTCCATCCGATGTTTGGTCCTTCCTCCTCCTTTCACTTAACCGAAGTCCAAAGCTCATCTTTTCTCTTCCTCTTCCCTCCCTTCTCCCCCGCGTCGTCGTGATCATGCTCCTTTCCCCCTGTTCCCTCATCCTCTCCCCCTTCTCCCTTCCACCTCCTCCTCTTCCCTCGCCCTCCTCCTCATCATCCTCTTCCCTCCTCCTCCTCCTCCTCCTCCTCTTTCCTCCCTCCTCCTCCTCCTCCTCTTCCTCCCTCTCCTTCTCCCCCTCCACAATTGCACAATCTGAATACGTCTCTCCTCTCTCCCCTGGTGACGTCCTGGAAATGGCCGGCGGTTTTCGCTTGGGTTTTCTTGTTTTTTTCCAAGATGCTGCTCTCGCTGAGGCGCTGGCATTTTCGGGCCACCGCTCGTTCCGAATCGTGATCCCGCGCTTCCGCTCGTTCCGAATCGTGCTCCCGCTGCAGCGCTGGCGTCATTATTTCCAGTGCCATACCACGGCATGGTTTTCAGTCCTTCCAGATAGGTCCCCAATTCAATGCCCCTCTGAAAAAAACATCGGAAATGACTACACATTCGGTGCCGATTCGTTGATTTTTTGGGGTCGCAGACGCCGCCCCACTTTGGGGCGTCGCCTCGCCATGCTATGTCAGGCTCCGCGTCCTCCGA
Source organism: Prorocentrum cordatum (assembly GCA_963575745.1). Lineage (NCBI taxonomy): Eukaryota > Dinophyceae > Prorocentrales > Prorocentraceae > Prorocentrum > Prorocentrum cordatum. Next base: position 28,483 of record CAUYUJ010006834.1, read on the forward strand.
CTCGTGCTCCCGCTGCAGCGCTGGCCTCATTCCCGTGCTTCCGCTCGTTTCGAACCGTGCTCCCGCTGCAGCGCTGGCGTCATTATTTCCAGTGCCATGCCACGGCATGGTTTCGGTCCTCTCAAATGGTCCCCCGAAGAAACCATCGAAAGTGATTACACATTCGGCGACGATTCGTTGATGTTTTGGGCCGCAGAAGCCCCCCCCCCCCCCCCACTTTGGGGCGTCGCCACGCCATGCTATGTCATGCTCGGCGTTGATCTTCAACACCATGCTATGTCATGCTGCGACATCCGATTGTGCGAATAGAGCAGAGATCTATGCCATGGTATGGGATGGGAGGGAGGGGTAGAACGTCAGATATGACGCGAGCGCACCTAGCTTACCCCCCCCCTCCCCCACTCCCCGTCCCTCCTCCCTATCCCTTCCCCCCCTGAATACACCCTCCTCCTCCCTCCCCCTCCCCCCTCCTGGCCCCCCCTCCCTCCCCCCCTGGGGGGGGCCCCCCCCTCTCCCTCCCCTTCCTCCGACCCGCTCCTCCTCGTCCTCCTCTCCCCCTCCCCCGCCTCCTCCTGCTCCTCCTCCTCCTCCTCCTCTCCTCCTCCTCCTCGCCTCCTCTCTGCTCCTCCTCCTCCTCCTGCTCCTCCTCCTCCTCCTCCTCCTCCTGCTCCTCCTCCTCCTCCTCCTCCTCCTCCTCCTCCTCCTCCTCCTCTTCGGCCCAGGGGCGCCCGAGCGTGTCCCCATCCCCCATCACACAGGAGGACCATCGGGCATTGGGCTCATGGCCCAGGGCTCCGCCTCGGGAGCCGCCCAGGCCCGGCCTCTTCGAGAAGGGGTGGGGCGCGGAGGCGCCCCCCCCCCCGGCGCACCTCGCGGCGCCCACCACCGCTCCTGGCGAGCACGGCACGCAGCTCCCCTTCCACCTCCCCTCCTCCTCCTCCTCCTCCTCCTCCTCCTCCTCCTCCTCCTCCTCCTCCTCCTCCTCCTCCTCCTCCTCCTCCTCCTCCCCGCCCAGGCTGCGTTCCCGCACCGATGCATCAACCAATCAGGTCGCGAGGTGAGCGCAGGCGGCGGCTGCAGGCCGGGGGCTGCCGGGGAGGAGGGGAGGGAAGGAGCTGGCTGCTGGGGAGCGGCGCGGGGCGGCCTGCTGCGTCGTCGCCGTGGCGGTCGCTGCGGTGGTGGCCGTGGCTTTCGTGATGGTGACCGTGTCCCGTTGTGGTGGTCGTGGCGGTTGCCGTGCAGGTGGTGGCGGTGATAGTGGTCGTGGCAGTGGGTGCGTCGTCGAGGTACAGTGCCGTTTCTAATACATGCTCCGTGTGCGGATCATGTATCAAACATGCAGGGAATGAGTACTAACAACAACGATGAGTTCATGCATAAATTCATTCATACATTAGTCATGTATTAAAACTCATAACTTTTAGAAAAATCGCATGTATTGAAAACTGCCTTGTAGTGGTCGTGAAGGTGGCCGTGTCCCGCCGCAGGATGGTCGTGGTGGTCGTCGTGCCGGCGGTCATGGCAGTTGTGGGTGGTGGTCGTGCTGGTGGTGCTGGTGGTGGTGATGATGGTCGTCGCGCTGGTGGTCGGGGCTGCTGGCCTAGCGCCCGAGCGCGCTGAGCAGCATCTCATCGCGCTCTTCCTCCTCCTCCTCCTCCTCCTCCTGCTCCTCCTCCTCCTCCGATGTCAGAGATTGGTCTTGAATGCCTTAAGAACTGAACTGAACTCCTCCTCCTGCTCCTCCTCCTCCTCCTCTTCATCATCATTTTTCGCTGGCGACGGTGACGACGACGAAGTCGAAGACGCCGCCGCCGCCGACGCCCTGCAGGAGGCGGCGGCGCAGTCGCTGCGGGAAGACGCGCGCGCGGCGCTGGAGCAGCACCAGCGCGTGGAGGCGGACCTGCAGGCCGAGGGCGTCGCCGCCGCCGCCGCCGCCGCCGCCGTCCGTCCATCCGTCCGTCCGTCCGTCGTCGTCGTCGTCGTCGTCGTCGTCGTCGTCGTCGTCGTCGTCGTCGTCGCCGTCGTCTCCATCGCTGGTCGTTCGTCGTGGTCGGTCCTCCGTCGTCCAGCGTCGGTCGTCCGTCGCCCGTCGTCCGTCATCTATCGTCGTCTGTCGCCCGTCTGTCCGTCATCGGTCGGTCCGTCCCCGTCGTCCTAGTCGTCCTCGTCATTGTCCTCCGCCTCTTGCCCGACACCGACAGAGGGTGTGCGGAGGAGCGGCGGGAGGAAGTGAGAGCGATTTGGGCAAAGTTCCGAGAGCTTGGGGTTCGGCGCGTCTCGAGACGTGCTGGTGGGCGGTTGGACGACAGTCCATGGGACGAGACGTTACGTGCAATCCTGCGTATTCGGGTGCCCTTTTGGCTACGGTCCGCCTCATAGTCGTCCTTATGATCGTAGTCGCTTTCGTCTTCCCCTCGCTGCTGCTGCTGCTGCTGCTGCTCCTCCTCCTCGTTCCCATCGCCACTCTCATTTTCCTGTTCCTTCAAGTTCTCGCCCTCCTCATTCCCCTCCTGTCGTTCGTCGTCGTCGTCGTCGTCGGCCTTGTTCGGGCCGTTCGGGCGGACCTCCACGATCTCTACTTCCTGGGCCCTCTCTTTAGCCGTGGGCTCGTTGCACCCCTGTCCCCACTGCTCTGAGTCGGCCGCCGTGCCGTGCAGCGTGCTCCAGGGAGGGCCTCGGCCTCGAGGAGCCGAGCGGTTCACCCTCGCCCTCGGCGGACGAGCGGAGGGCCCGCGGCCGCACGAGGGGTGGCTCCGCCGGAGGATGGCGGAAATGGAGGCCGAGCTCTCCCAGAGTGGCACCCTGGGAGAGCAAGGCCACTCCTCCTCCTCCTCCTCCTCCTCCTCCTCCTCCTCCTCCTCGTGATCCTCCTCCTCCTCCTCCTCCTCCTCCTCCTCCTCCTCCCTCCTCTTCCTCCCCCCCCTCCCCCCCCTCCTTCTCTCCTCCTCCTCCTCCTCCTCCTCCTCGTCTTCCCCCTCCTTCGTCTCCTCCTCCTCCTCCTCCTCCTCCTCCTCCTCCTCCTCCTCCTCCTCCTCGTCTTCCCCCTCGTCTCCTCCCTCGTCCTCCTCGACGTCGTCTTCCTCGTCGTCGTCGCCCTCCCCTCCTCGAGAAGGGGCTCCCGATTCGCAGTTCTCGGCTGGCCCACTGGAAGGTCCCTGGCGGCCCCCCTTCGCCACAGAGTCGGCCCCACGCACGACCCCTCCCCGGGGCTGCCTTTGGCGGGTGACGCTCGGGGGGGTCGCGCTCGGGGGGGTCGCGGAGGGGGCCCGCTCCAAGCACGCCAGCCGCGACTGGTCGGGGGGGCGCCAACTGACCACCGCACCGATCCTGGCTGGGCCCGACCGGGGCCCGGGGCTCACCCTGACTCCAGATCCGTCCTCTTTTGGCTTTTTTTTTCCAACTTAAAATTGCGTCGGAAATCCACCTATAAGAAGCCGAACAAGTAGGGCGGAAACTTCTGCACCCAACACAAACTAGGGCGGAAATCCAAGTAGGGCGGAAACAGCAACAGAAAAGTAGGGCGGAAATTGGAATCAGCGGGGCCTGAAAAGTCAGGCGGAAATCCCGAGCCCTACTTACAAATTTCCCCAAAGCAGGGCGGATCCGGAGTCAGGGCAGCCTGGCCCAGAGCTCCGACGTCGTGATCTCTGCTCCGCGTGGGCCCCCCTGGAGGTCCTGGGCCCCTTCCCCCCAGACCCCCGACGTCATGATTTTTTCATTACGTCGACCCCCAGAGGTCTGGACCCTTTCCCCATGACCGGCTCTGCATCCTGAGTCGTTTTCTGACGCTCCCGAGGCCCGGTGAGGGCCCTCAGAGGCCGAAAATAGCGAAAAACCTCCCGTCGTGATTTTTTCATGACTCGAGGAGGTCTGGGCCCGGGACCGGCTTCTCGGCCCGAGTCGCTCTCCTTGGACGGGGCCGGGGGCCCGGCGAGGGCCCCTTCGCGGGAGGCCGCGAGCGGCCAAAGGCACCGCCCGCCGCGACCTCCCTGCCAGGCGATGGCAAACGTGGATCCCGGGGGCGCGGATCGGCGACGGGGCCCGCTCCCATGGGAAAAATCGAGGATCTTTTGCCGCCGACCCAGGCCCCCTCGAGGAATGCAAACATCCCGACGGGAGGTTTTTCGGTCATTGTCGGCCTCCGGGGGCCCTCACCGGGCCTCGGGAGCGTCAGAAAACGGCTCAGGATGCAAAGCCGGTCATGGGGAAAGGGTCCAGACCTCTGGGGGTCGACGTAATGAACAAATCATGACGTCGGGGGTCTGGGAGCGAGGCGGCACCGGCCGCGCTGTGGGGAGTTGGCGACCGCGCGCCAAGTCCATGGACGGCTAACCCACGAGCCGCGCCCCCGATCCTGCGCGGCGAGAGGGGCCCTGACTCCGGATCCGCCATACTTTTTTGGGAAATTCGTAAGTCGGGCTTGGAATTTCCGCCTTGCTTGTCAAGCCCCGCTGATGCCAATTTCCGCCCTACTTTTCTGTTGCTGTTCCCGCCCTACTGTGGATTTCCGCCCTATTCTATGTTGGGTGCAGAAATTCCCGCCCTACTTTTTCGGCTTCTTATAGGTGGATTTCCGACGCAATTTTACGTTGGGAAAAAAGCCACAGCAGGGCGGATCTGGAGTCAGGGGAGGGTGTGGGGGCTGGGGGGTGGGGGGGGGCGAGGGGTCGGTGCAGGGCTCGGTGGTCGGGTGGCGCCCCCCCCCCCGAGCTGCAGCATCGCCGTGGCATACGGCGGCCGTCGGCATCGGCCGCGCACGGAGGGGGGGGGCCACATCCCGCTGGGCGCGCGGCCAGCGGAGGAGGCCGCCACGGCTTCGGCCGGCCAGGCCGCCCGCGGCCCGATCGAGGGTCGAGCGTCGAGGGTCGAGGGTCGAGGATCCCAGACCCCCTCGAGGAATGAAAAAATCCTGACGGGAGGTTTTTCGGTAATTGTCGGCCTCCGGGGGCCCTCACCGGGCCTCGGGAGCGTCAAAAGACGACTCGGGATGCAGAGCCGGTCATGGGGAAAGGGTCCAGACCTCTGCGGGTCGACGTACTGAAAAAATCATGACGTCGGGGGTCTGGGATCGAGCGTCGATGCTGGAGGGTCGAGGATCGAGGATCGAGAGCCGAGGATCGAGGGTCTGGGCTCGAGCGTCGAGGTCGAGGGTCGAGGGTGGCGGGTCGAGGGGCGGCGATGGCGGCTCGAGGGACGGAGGTCGAGGGTCGAGGATCGTCGCTCGAGGGTCGAGTGAATCGAGTGTCACCCGAGTGGAACCAGCACGCGCCCCTTCCCGCCGCTCCTCCTCGCGCTTCTCCTCTGCCTCCTGCCGTTGCTCCTCCTCGGACTGCCTCCCCCTTCTAAAAAGGCAGCGACGGGAGGGTTCTGGCCGCGCTTGGCCGGCGGGGGCCCTCGCCGGGCTCCAGGGCCGTCCAACGAACGCCTCGGAGCCTGCCAAAAGACGATCGCGAAGATGCTGGCAGAAGGAGCAGTCCAGATCTGGAAAGGGCGCCTTGTCCCTTCGGCCTCTCCATGGTCGTTCCTCTGGCGCTCCGCGTGCACCCAGGCGCTCTTTGGGAATAGAGCTTCCTCCTCCCTTCTGTCGCGGTCCCTGCCTGTAGTAATTAGCTTGGCTGGACTCTTCACACGGACGCCGCCGGCCTGGGCGAGGAGTGAACGCACACGTGGCCAGATGTCCTTCCAGCACTCGACACTTCTGTGTCCAGCGCTCGACACTTCTCGTCGCTCGGGGAGCCGCTCCGGGAGCGGCGGCGCGTCTGGACGCTGCGCATCCCCGCCTCCCCCTCCGATCCCCGCCGCAGGGCTTCGCGCGCTGGTAAAACGAGTGGCCTCAAGATGCTCCACGCGTGGATTTGGCTGTGCGCGTGCTTCCAGCTTCCTGTGAGCCCTCCCCCGCCCCTCCCGAGGGGCCTCCGCACGACGGGCGTGCTGCGCTCCCTTCCCGCGCGTGTCCCCCCCGTCCCCCAGCCGGGGAGGGGGACAAGCCACGAGGTGTGCGTGAGCGGAGCCCTCGGAAGGAGAAGGAGGAGGAGGAGGAGGAGGAGGAGGAGGAGGAGGAGGAGGAGGAGGAGGAGGAGAGGAGGAAGAGGGAGGAGGAGGAGGAGGAGGAGGAGGAGGAGGAGGAGGAGGAGGCCCAAGACGGCCCACGAGACTCCCGGGAGCGCCCCAGGAGGCCCCAAAGCGGCCCAAGAAGGCCCCGAGGTGGCCCAAGGTGGCGCCGAGGCGGCCCGAGGAAGCTCCCAAGGAGCCGCTCGACGCGCCCAGACCGTCCAAGAAGATCAGCCCCCAACAGGCCCCCCAGACAGCCCCGCACGGCGCCAGGAGCCCCCAGGGTAGCCCGATAGGGTCACCAGGACCCTCTCCGGATTCAACATCCTACTCCAATGGCCTCTTACTGTCCTCCGTCGTCGTCGTCGTCGCCGCCGCCGTCGCCGCCGTCGTCGTCGTCGTCGTCGTCGTCGTCGTCGTCGTCGTCGTCATCGTCATCGTCCTCCGCATTCCTCCTCGTACTCGCCCTCGTTCTCTTCGTCCTCGTCCTTGTGCTTCTCTTCCTCTGCGCTGTCCTCATGCTCCTCCTCGCTATCCTCACGTTCTCCACGTTTTCCTCCTCATCGCCTCATCGTCGCCCTCGCCTCCCTTTCTTCTTCTTCTTCGCCCAATAAGCCAATTGGACTAAAGCGGCGCTTCCCTCTCTCGTCCCATCAGGTTCATTATGGGAAGGTTGGAAGTTCCCCATTGGAAGGCAAAGGTCTGAAAATCGTCAATCGTGCCAGCAAGTAGCTCTTTGGACTTCAGTGCAGCCAATCCACATGACTGGTGCGTCCTGACAGCCTTAAATTGTGCCAGAAGTCAATTCTTTGGGCTTGGCGAATCAACGTGACTTTTGCGTCTTGGCAATCCTACGTAAACCGTGCCAGAACATTGTCTCTGGGACTTCAACCATACGAACCCTAGAGCTGCTCTAAACTTTAAAGACGAATGCGCTCGGCGCTGAGGGGAAAACCATCTGTTGAAACCGTCCCGCCCTCGAGCCTTGAAGCTGCTGCAACATGTTAAGACGAATGCGCGCGGCTCGAATGCGAGAACCACATTTTGAAAACGTCCCGCCCTCCATCCTTGAAGCTGCTGCGTACTTGTCATACGATCAAGACGAATATGTGCGGCGCCCAGGCGACAACCACATATTGAAAACCTCCTGTCCTCCATCCGTGAAGCTGTCACTAACTTTAAGTTTCGGGATCATATAAGGTGAGGAAGTCTCGAAGGCCCGCCCTACCGACACGCCTGGGGGTTCGGCAGGGCGGAGTTGCTTATAAGGACAACGGACGGATGAGGAGGAGGATGGGGAGGAAGAGGAGGAGCAGCAGCAGGTTGCAGGAGGGTGAGGAGGTAGGAGGAGGTGGTAGAGGAGGAGGTCCATTGCGTTTGCCCCTTCTGCCCGCTTCGCCGCTCCCCTCTCGCCGTCTGCTGCCGTGCCCCGCGCTCAGGGCATGGTGGAGCAGCTGCAAACAGCACTGGACACGCATCTACGGCAGCAGAAGGAGGAGGAGGAGGAGAAGGAGGAGGAGGAGGAAGAGGGGGAGGAGGCGGAGGAGGAGGAGGAGGAGAGGAGGAGGAGGAGGAGGAGGAGGAGGAGGAGGAGGAGGAGGAGGAGGAGGAGGAGTGAGCGAGGAGGAGGAGGAGGAGGAGGAGAGGAGGAGGAGGAGGAGGAGAGGAGGAGGAGGAGGAGGAGGAAGGAGGAGGAGGAGGGAGGAGGAGGAGGAGGAGGAGAGGAGGAGGAGGCGGAGGAGGCGGAGGAGGAGGAGGAGGAGGGAGGAGGAGGAGAGGGAGGAGAGGAGGAGGAGGAGGCGGAGGACTGCAAGGACGAGCACGAGGAGGAGATGGCGGGATTTGGAGGAGGAGGCGGAGGTTGAGCTTTTGGTGTGCTCATGTGTGCTCCACCGCGGACGCTGACAGTGCCAGCTGCTGCTGCTGCTGCTGCTGCTGACGAGGAGGAGGATGAGGAGTAGTAGGAGGAGGAGGAGGAGGAGGAGGAGGAGGAGGAGGAGAAGTAGGAATAGAAGGGGGAGGAAGAGGAGCAGGAGAAGGAGGAGGAGGAGGAGGAGAATGAGGAGGAGGCGGGAGGGGCATGGAGGGCGACACGGTGGGCACGAGGAGGGGAGCCGAGGAGAGGGGGGGAGGCGGGCGATGGGGCGTGTTGATGGTTATGCTGATCATCATTCGCCATGGTTCTACAGGCAAGACGCTGACGTACGCAGCACTTCGGATTCGGAAGGGGCTCGCTTCAGATTCTCGTACCGCTAGCGCTCCTGGTACACCCAGGCGCTCCTGGTGCCAATCAGTGGGTTCGCTCCCTAGCTGATGCTCCTTTCCGGAGAAATATGATTGTAATGATGAGGGGCACTCGTGGGTGGATGATGCGTGTGCAGAGGAGGTGCAGGACGGATGGGGGAAGACGAGGGCAAGGTGAATAGGAGGGAGGGAATGAGGAGGATGAGTAGGAGGAGAGAGAATAGGGAGGCGCAACGGTGGAGGGAGCAGCATGGCAATGACGATTCTGCGGATGCTGCTGCTGATGCTGGTGACGCTGAGGATAATGACGAGCCAGGAGAGCGATTGAGCAGAACGATGACATTGAGAGCGGTCGGCATGATGCAGGGGTCGAACATAATGCGTATGATCGGTGACAATGATGATGCTAATGAAGGGGTAGTGCGTAACTAATGGTTGGTGATGATAGTGGGGATGGGAATGGTGGTTGTCGAGGGTGGGTGCACGATAGGGAATGTGGGGTTGAGGGAGAGGCGAGGAGAAGGCGAAGGCGGGATGATGAGGACGGCATGTTGTGAGAATGAGGGAGGGAGTTGACGATGAGGGCGATGAAGAGCAAGCGAACTTTGATTGAGGGAGGAGGCGGATGCGGGGAGGAGGAAGAGAGGAGGAGGAGGAGGAGGAGGAGGAGGTGTGAGAAGGATGAGAAGGAGGATGGAGGAAGAGTGATACTAGTGACCAGGGGGAGGAGGCATTGGGAGGTGGCAGGGATGAGCACGATGAGAATCAGGGTACGGGGAGAACGAGAAGGGAGGAGGGGAGGTAGAGGGTGAGAAGGTGGGAGGACAATGATAGTCTTGTGAGCATGAGGGAACGGATGATGATGATGATGATGATGATGATGATGATGATGATGATGATGATGATGATGATGATGATGACGATGACGATGACGATGATGCTGATGCTGATGCTGATGCTGATGCTGATGATGATGCTGATGCTGATGCTGATGATGATGATGGTGATGATGACGATAGATGATGATGCTGATGATGATGCTGATGATGATGGTGATGATGATGATGCTGCTGATGATGATGATGGTGAGGAGGTTGATGCAATGCGACCATGGGACCCTCCTCCTCCGCGTCCCCCCTCCTCCTTCCCCATCTCCTGCCTAGAGAGAGAGAGAGAGAGAGACAGAGATAAAAACACACACACACAACAACAACAACAACAACAACAACAACAACAACAACAACAACAACAACAACAACAACAACAACAACAACAACAACTTTAGAGTACCTCCCTGCGTTTGGGTGCCCGCTCGCCCAGTCATCACTCCATGATCCCATCACTCAGGCGCAACCCCGTAGTGTCTTCCCCTGCTGCTGCTCACGCCCCCGGGGGCTCCTGCTCCTCCTGCTGCTCCTCCCCCCTTCTCCACCCTGTTCCCCTTCCATCCCCCTCCCTCCTCCTCCCCCTCCCTCCGCCAACCCTCCTTCACTCGCCCGACCTCCCTCCCCGACGGCCACGACGGCGACGGCGACGACGCCGGGCCGCGAGCACGACGGCGGGCGGCGGCGACGACGGAGGCGGCGACGCCCCGCCGCGGCGACTGCGCCGACGACGCCGACGCTGCGGCCGACGGCGCCGACCGCCGCCGCGCCGCGACGGCGCGACGACGCCGGCGCCGGCGGCGCAGGACACGCAGACGCGCGAGCTGCAGCTCGCGGTGGAGCACCGCGCCGAGCAGGCGCAGAGGCTCGAGGCCCTGGGCGCGGAGCAGCGGCGCCTGCAGGCCGCGCTCGGGGAGCGCGGGGCCGAGGCGCCGGCCGCCGTCGCCGCCGCGGTCGTCGTCGTGGTCGTGGTGGTGGTCGTCACGGGCCCTCGGGACCTTCCCGCCTCCCCCTTCTCCCCTTCCTGCCTCACCCCTCCTCTGTAACTGGTGGGGGCTGGGCAGCTCTCGATTTCCCCCAAAACACCGGCAACGATCTCAATGAGGGCTTTCGTCGCTTCTCGTACCCGGATCTTCTGCCTGCCTCCCCTTCCTGCCTCCTCCTCCTGCCTCCTCTTCCCCCTCCCCCTCCTCCCTTTTCCTTTTAGCAGTGGTTCAGAAGTCAATGCGGGTCTTCTCTCAGTTGGTATGGTAAGTGCACCCCGCAAGCGCAGCAGCACTAAAGCAGAGGCTGCGCAAGGCCATTTTTGTTAGGTCAGCCAGGTCAGGAGCACTTTGGGGTAGCCCTACCTCCACCTCGTCCTCCTCAAAAGCTCCTTCACGAAAGCGTCTAGGGGTCGTGGAAGCAGATGGGGCCAAGCAGGGTGGACCATAAGCTCTTACTCTGTGGCCACCCGTCACCCTCAGACCCTCCTTGGGCTCTTGGAGAGGTGCTTTTGCTGCTAGACCAGCGGCGTTCACAGCGCACGAGCCCTTCTGGATTTAATGTGATCTTAGCTCTTAGTCTGGCTCAGGGATCCCGCCGGGCCAAGGGCGCGTCAGTCAGTCCGTCTGTCAGTCCTCCTCCTCCTCCCCCTCCTCCTCCTCCTCCTCCTCCTCCTCCTCCTCCGCCGACGACGACGACGACGACCACGACGGCTGCAGCATCAGCGACAGTGACAGCGACGACGACGACGACGACGACGACGACCGTGACGGCGACGACGACGACAGCCGCAGCGACAGCGACGACGACGACGACGATGAGGACGACGACGACGACAGCGACAGCGATGACTGCTGCAGCGACAGCGAGAGCGACGACGACGACGACGACGACGACGACGACGACGACGACGACGGCAGCGACGACAGCAACAGCAGCGACAGCAGCGACAGTCACGGCAGCGACAGCGACAGCGGAGACGGCACTGTCGTCGTCGTCGTCGTCGGCGGCGTCGGCGTATCGTCGTCGTCGGCGGCGTCGGCGTGTCGTCGTCGTCGGCGGCGTCGGCGGCGTCGTCGTCGTCGTCGTCGCTGAACAGCGGCAACAGAGGCCACTGGGCAGTCGGAGGAGCTCGCCGGCGGGGCCGAGGCGGACGCCGCCCGCCTGCGGCAGGACCGGGGCGCCTGGGAGGCCCTTCCGGAGGTCCTCGGAGTGCCCTTTGGAGGTCGGAGGCGTTTTGCTGATCCTCCTCGTCCTCCACCTCCCCTCCTCCTCCTCCTCCTCTTCCTCCTCCTCCTCCCCCTCCTCCTCCGCCTCCTCCTCCTCCTCCTCCTTCTCATCCTCCTCCTCCTCCTCCTCCTCCTCCTCCTCCTCCTCCTCCTCCTCCCTCCCCCCCCCTCCTCCCTCGCCTCCTCCACCTCCTCCGCGTCTCCTTCTCCACCTATCTTGGTCAAGCCGCAGGTGCGTCGAGGCGTGATGCGTCAGCTCCTCCTTCTCCCCCTCCTCCTTCCCCCTCCCCTCCACCTTCCACTCCTCGTCCTACTCGCTCTCATCGTCCCTCTTCCCTCCTCCACCATCCCTTGCCTGCGGCTGCTCTCCCAGGGGCGGTCGCCAATCTGGAAGCCTTCGGCTCTGCCCATGGGGCTGCGCTCGCTCGCCCGCTCTTCGGAGCAGCGCTGGCTTCTAGAAGCACGTACGCTCTTCTGGGTGGTGGCCAAGGTCGCGCAGGAGCATGATGATGACGAGGAGGAGGAGGAGGAGGAGGAGGAGGACCAGTGTAAACCCAAGATTTGTCCACGCTGTTGCATGAAGCCTCCCTCCAAGTTGCTTCTTCACAGGTCCCTACAATGGTTCATTTCCACTGAGGGAAGTGCCCCGTTTGAAGACAACCGTCAAGAAATCCTGAACCGTGCGAGAGCACCATGCCTGGGACTTCAACTCCGCGAATCAACGTTCCTGCTGCGTCCTGACGATCCTGAATCGTGCTAGAACCCCACTCCTGGGACTACTGCCGCGAACCTATATTACCGTTGCACCCTGACAGTCCCACATCCTCTCGAGAGACCGCTTCTTGCGCGTCCACCAGCAGAACCCATGACACCGCTGTATATATATATATATATATACATATATATATATATATATATATATATATACACACTCCAAAGACGACCTGTGCGCGGCGCCAAGGCGAGAGCCGCATTTTGGGGGAAGCCACCCGCCCTCCGTCCGTGAAGCTCCTCCGAACTCTTTCCAGACACGTGCGCGGCGCCCCAGCGGGAGCCGCGTCTTGGAGAGCGGCCCGCCCTCCCTCCGTGCAGCTCCTGCACATCAGACGACTGTGCGCGGCGCTGAGGCGAGAGGGCCCCATCTCGAAGAGGACCCGCCCTCCCACCGCGAAGCTGTTGTACAGTCTGAGCTGCAGGACGGTAATGCGTGAGGAAGTCTCAGGCAAAGCACCCGGCCCGTCCTGCTGACACGTCTCGGGTGCGACGGCCAGGAGTTCTGTCATCAGGAGAAGGGATGGGGGAGGCGGAGGAGGAGGAAGAGGAGGAGGAGGAGGAGGAGGAGGAGGAGGAGTGGGGGAGGAGTGGGGAAGGCGGAGGAGGAGAGAAGCGACGACGATGGGACGGGTAAGGGAGGAAGTGTATGAGGAGGAGGAGGAAGAGGAAGAGGAGGGGGAAGGCAGTGGATGATGATGATGCTGATGATGATGATGAGGATGATGACCAGGATCATGATCATGAGGATGATGACGCTGCTGATGATGATGATGATCATGCTGATGATTCCTGTTGACGTTGTTGATGATGATGACGGTGATGGTGATGGTGGTTGTGGTGGTGGCTGTGACGGTTATGGTGATGATGGTTGTGGTGGTGGCGATATTGATGTTGGTGATGCGGATGTTGTTGGTGCTGATGATAGTGATGATGATGTCAATGATGGTAGTGCTGACGGTGATGGTGATGGTGATGGTGCGGGTGATAGTAATCATGCTGATGACGATGATGATCATGATGAGGATGATGATGGTGTTGATGATGTTGATGAGGATGATGTTGATGTTGTTGATGGTGGTGATGATCATGCTGTTGTTGTTGGTGCTGTTGCTCATGAAGACGATGATGGTGTTGACGATGATGATGATGATGATGATGATGATGATGATGATGATGATGATGATGATGATGATGATGATGATGATGATGATGATGATCATGATCATGATCATGATCATGATCATGATCATGGTCATGATGACGCTGCTGATAATGATGCTGATGATGACGTTACTGATGATGATGGTGGTGATGGCGATGATGATGATGATGAGGAGGATGCTGGTGGTGGTGGTGATGACGACGATGACGATGACGATGACGATGACGATGACGATGACGATGACGATGACGATGATGATGATGATGATGATGATGATGATGATGATGATGATGATGTTGATGGTGATGATGCTGATGTTGCTGCTGATGATGATGCCGATGATGATGCTGATCATGATGATGGTAATGAGGAAGATGAGGAGGGGACGGAGGAGGAGGAGGTGGAACCGAAGGAGGAGAGGAGAAAGAGGAGTATGACGAGAAGGAGGAGGAGGAAGAGGAGGAGGAGGAGGAGGAAGAGAAGGAGGGGGAAGAGGAAGAGGAGGAGGAGGAGCAGGCGCGGCAGGCATGATGTGGCCTCCTGCTCCCCTCTTCTTTCTCTGCCACCCTCCCCTCATCCTACTCCTCGCCCTCCGTTTCCTCGTTTTCCCCTCCTCCTCCTCCTCCTCATTCTCGTTCTCTAGGCACACTCCGCCTCGTCATTCGAAGGGCAAGAAGCGGCAGACAGCTCTGGCACAGCTTGGCGAGAAGCCGGAGGTGAAGCTGGGGCCCGAGACCGTCAGGCACAGCGATGGCAGCAGCGAGTGCGAGAAGGGCAGTCAGTGGCAGCCGTCTCCGTCGCCACTCACCGAGAGGGGGAAGGCGAATCCAGAGCCCGATGTCTTCAGCTACAGCACTGGGATCAGGGCGTGCGAGAAAGGCAGACAGCGACAGGCGGCTGCGGGATTACTCTGCGAGAAGCTGGAGGCGAAGCTAGATCCCGGTGTCGGCAGCAGCGCGGGGGCCACTGCGTTCGCACAGGACCAGCCGTGGCAGCAATCTCAAGCTCTGCTCAGCGAGATGTCGCGGGCAAGCTGGAGCCCGATAGCGCAAGCAGGGGCAGTGGCAGCAGGGCAATCACTGCTCAAGTTTTCGGGGAAGGCAGCTGGGACCCTAGGTTATCAGCTACTGGATTGCCTTGGGTGCAAGGCCATTGGCATCTTCTCTCTCTTTCTCTCTCACTCTCTCTCTCTCATCAGCTACGATGCTGACGACAGCTCCTGCGAGAAAAAAGACACGGAATCCTGTAAGTCGGCTTGGGGACGGCCCGTAGCAGCGTATGGGGCCGCTGTCGGCTAGTCGCGTGCGGCCTGTCGATCGTTCGAATCGCTCCAATCCGCTCTAACCCTCCTCCTCCTCCTCACCCTCCTCCTCCTCCTCCTCCTCCTCCCTCTCCTCCTCCTCCTCCTCCGCCTCCAGGCGTGGGCTTGAGGCGCCGGAGGCTTTTCCTGGCGTCGCGTTTTGGATTGCCTCACAATCTGACTTGCACCACAGCCCGCCCCAGGCTCGCGCTTGCCCAGGCGCGAGTCGACATACTGTTACAGCATACCAGCAGGCAGGTCTCGATCTCCAGCCTGGCACAGACGACGGCGCCGTGTTCGTGCTACTGCCAGGCGTCTCTTGAAGGTTGAGAAGCTGCGGGCATTGTTGAACAATCACCACGGATCGCAGGAGCCCTTCATGCATGGATCCCCAGGCGGCGGGGGAACTATGTCGGGCAAGCGGCCACCAGTCCAGAAGGAGCCGAAGTGGGCTTGCCTTGCGACAAGGCAGTGCGGCTTCCAGGGCAATTATGCTAGTAATGATAAGTGTTTTCAGTGCGGTCGCGATCGCCGTGGCGTTCCAGATCAGAATTTCGTGCCACGACAGCGACCTTCGTCACGACGTGCTGCCTCGCGGCCTCGAGCTGATTCAGGAGGTGGCAAAGTCAAAAAGGATGGCGACAGCGGCGGACCAGCAAGTCCTGCTGACGAAGTCGCTCAGGCTCGCCGCGCCCTGCAGGCGCTGCGAAAGCTCGGCTTGTCCGACAATGCAGCAGTTGTGCAGCAGGCCAAGCGAGATCTTCAGTCGGCGGAGGAGAAAGAGCAGCAGACTCGGACCCCCGACGACATGCTACGACGGTCCCTCGATAAGCACACAGCCAAATCCAAAGAAGTGGATGAGCTCAAAGGGGCCGTCTCTGAGCTTGACGAGAAGCTGCAGGCAAAGAAGGCCTCCCTGGCCCAGGCCACCACAGAGCTGCAGAGCATCCAGGCTGAGGTCAACATGGCTCGGACTGCAGTGTTGGCATCAACAGCGCAGGGATCAACATCGACGCCTTCGCTGCAGGACGCGGTGTAGAGGCTTCAGACGGTGGTGGCAGGAGCCCCTGCGGCGTTATTGGCAGGTAACCCGCAGGCCATGCTGCAGACGCTCGCAGAACAGTTGGCCCAGCTACAGAGTGCAGTCCAGTCGCAGGACCCCTCGCAGCAGCCAGCTCAGCCGCCGCAGCAGAGGCAGCAGCAGATGCAGCCAGCCCAACAAGTGCAGCATGTGCAGCAAGCTCCCTCTCCAGGAGGTGCTCCCTCCCGAGCGGCTCCAGGTACTCCTAGTACGAATGGACAAGAGCACCCGTGGACCAATCTCCTCAACCAGCAGCAGGCCGAGGATGAGTCCATGGACAGCGAGACTTGACAGCGACATTCATTGGTTTCCCATGCCGCGGCTGTTCAACAATCAGGTCGTCTCCCTCGATGACCTGCCGTTGTCTGAACTACCCGCAGCGCCAGTTCAAATTCCTGGGCCTCGCCCAGGTTCCTTCGTCGCCAGGGCGGTGACCCAGTCCCTGGGCAGTGTCGGCGCAGGAGTCGGCAGATCAGCGAGTGGACTGGGCGCCCAACCCGATTTGCTGGATGACTGCTCGAATGGTACTTGCGGCATGATGGGCGATAGGTCATCATCGGCGCACGTTCCAGGACGGCTGCAATTTCTACATTCCTAGAGGGCGGCTCTCCGAGGCAAGCGTAAGCCCTTCGTGTTCGTGACCTACAACGCCAACGGCTGGACCAGGCTACGTGACTTTTTTGGCCGAGGGAGCTGCTGGCGCCCTCATCGTCGCGTCGCAGGAGGTTCGGGTCCGAGGTGATCAGCGGAAGCAGGCTGAAGAATGGTGCATTCGACACGGGTGGAAGGCCTTCATCAGTGACTGCCAGGTTGGCCCTGGTGGTCAGCCTATGGCTGGAGTTGGTCTCTTTATCAAACATCACGTTGGCACAACCTACTTGGATGCTCTTCCAGGCGTGCACGATCATGTACTCGTTAAGTCGTGGTGCGTGGCAGTGTATGCTCACACAGGTCCGCGTGGTGGATTTGTAGCTGGTAGTACATATCTTGAACAAGGCTTAGGCCGGAAAGGCGACAACACTTCTCGGCTTCAGCAGCTGGGGCGTGCGTTGCGATATTACAGGGCCTCTTATGTCATTGCGGGCGACTGGAACATCAGTCCTCAGACATTCAGCGAGAGTGCATTCATAGAGCGGGTTGACGGGCATGTGGTGGTCAGCTCGCAGGGCTCGCATCGGGCACCGACCACGGGCGAGCACACTTTCCTTGATTACTGGCTCGCCAGCGACGGGATGGCTGCCTCGATGTCGGGCGCTCGCCGAGTCGAAGACTATCCACCGAGGCCCCATTTTCCGATGAGGGTCGAGATTGGGCCTCGCCCCAGAGCCAGACAGCTCATGCAACTTCGTGGGCCTCGTGTTCTTCCAGGTAAGCCTGCACGGCAGCCTCGTCTGGCTGAGGACTCTGACGAGGGCGACGGTTTGGTGCCCCTCGGCGATCCTGGAATCGACTGGGTCAGTAAGATGCGGGATGATGCGGCACTCGGGCCTGGCGACCCTCGATCGCGTGACAGACGTCTCGATGTTGTCTGCCAACAGCTTTACTCTGGAGTTGAGAAGGGGCTGGCGCCGCTCTTCGACTGCTCGGAGTACCACAAGTATCAGGGCAGGGGCTTCGAGGTCACATACCGCAAGACCACCGCTGGCGGAGCTCTGTCTCATCATCAGCCCGCGGGCACGGCTCGGACCCGCGCGCTGCGCACGTTGCAGCACCGCGTGGAGGACCTGGCTCACCTGGTGGCCAAACATGGGCCTGTGCCTATGGAGCGACACGTTGCGACGTGGCAGCCGCTGCTGGACTTCGTTGGAGGCCACGGCAGGCTACGACGCCTCGCGGCAGCTCTGGACGCCAACGAGCTCGACGAGGCCGTCTACTACATCACTTGTTTCTTCGCGCAGCCGTCGGCGTACCACGTCGTCTTCCTGCGCGCCCTTGCTGCTGTTCTCTCCCAACGTGCTGCTGCTGATGGGCGGCGGCTTGGGCAGGCACGAGGTCAGGGCTTCGTCAAATGGCTTCGGGACTGCCTGAGTAGCAGACCCAAGCCCGTTCACTGCTGGACGAAACCTCGAGGGTGGCAGCTCTCACAAGTCCACGCGGACCTAGGCCCCTCGAGTCACGCAGACGACGTCGCCAATTGTCAGAAGGATTTCTGGGCTGATATCTGGGAGGGTGGGTCTTCGCCAGCTGCCTTTGAGCAACTGCAGGCTGACCTCGATCAGCTCAGAGACTTGGGTCCTCGTTTACCTCCGATGGGCATCGCGGCACTTCGCAAGGCCGCCAAGGCGTTTCCTGCTGGGGCCGCTGTAGGTGCTGATACCTGGAGGCCTAAGCACTGGGCCCTTGTTTCAGATGGAGCGCTGTCTTTCCTGGGCTATTTATTTTACCTGTGTGAATGCTGGTCCTCCTGGCCTGGGTACCTTCGGCATGTTCATGTTATCCTGCTTCAGAAGCCGTCTGGAGGGTATCGCCCAATCGCTCTCTTGGTTTCGTTATATCGAGTATGGGCTAAGGCCAGAATTGATCACGTACGTTCCTGGGCGAATCGTCTGGGACGGCCTTTTCTTGCACTAGGACCTGGTGGAAGGGCAACCACAGATGTTGCCTCGCGGGTGCTGCTTCATGGCGAAGCGCACCCACCGCAGAAAAAAGGCACAGATGGACGACGTGATTTGTGTGCACGCCATCGTTGACATAGAGAAGTGTTTCGATCGAGTTTTGTGGGCTGTGATCTTGCATGCAGCTATCAAGCACGGTTTCCCTGGGGCACTGGTTACACTCGCGCTGCGCATGTACTCGTACGAGCGTCGCTTGTCGTGGTCAGGGGCTTTCTCGGGGCCAGTGCTCGCATCTCGAGGGGTACTTCCAGGGCGTAGCATGGCGATGTTCATCCTGCAGCTAGTTCTTCTTACCCCAGTGGACTCTCTGTACGGTAGCTCGATGCACATCGACCGCGCGCTGTACGTGTACGCCGACGATCTGACCATACAGGTGAAAGCCACTATGGACATGATATGCAAGCACGCGTGCTACATGTTGAAGGGGGTGGTGGATCTTCTGGGCTCCGTCGACCTCGCCCCCGCTAAGCGCAAGATGGCCGTGACTTGCGCCTACCCTTCCGTCGCCAAGCGAGTCTGCCGTACCTTGGGGCGATCTGGGTGCCGATATCTTTCTGCTTTGGAAGTTCTGGGGGTTGAAGTTACGTCGGGCCGAGCTTTGAGTTATATGAGGTTGAAGGCTCGGGTTCGAAAAATGACAGGACGTTTTCCCAGGCTTCGTCGGCTTCGCAAAGCAGGTGCATTGACTGGTAAGTTTGCCAAAGCCGCCGTACCTGCTGCGCTCAACTACGGTGTAGGCTCACACGGTGCTCCCCCCCTGGTGATTGAATCCATGCGCAAGGCCATGCGCAGTGTGTGGTACGAACCTGGTCGTTCAGGGTCGGCGTGGATATCATCCTTCCTCCATGGGGGGGGTCCACAGGACCCCCAGATAGCTGCCTGGACCGATCCTATTTTTCAATGGAGTTTGTTATGGTGGGATCGCTCTCAGCACGATTTGCTTCAGATGGCGTGGGGACGGCAGGTGCGGACAATATTCCTCCAAGCACCCCTGGGGTGAAGTCGCTGGGCCTACAGGGGCTACCCTTCTAGCTTACCGTTCTCTGCAATGGGTTTCGTCGTCGGCTTTCGCTGTTCGGACCGATCGTGGGGATGTGCTTGACTTACGGGAAGCATCACCACTTGCTGTTCGAGATCTTGCTCGGGAATCAGCCGTTCGTCGACTATGGTCCGATTGGGCTGGGAGGCGAGAGCGTGATACGACCTGTTCCTTGGCCCCCAAGACCTCCAGTGGGTACTGGTTGGAGCCCGTGGTCTCTCTCTTGGGCAAAGCACGGCAAGAGGAAGATCCAGATAGGCCATACTCGTTGTCTCTGCAGACGGCAGGCACCTTGAGAGCCCTGGTCACAGGTGGTTTGTGGACCCCCGCTCGCAGGTACTCATGCGCGCACGTGGACTCGCCAGGGTGCCCCATTTGTTCGTCGTCACCAGCAGACCTCTTTCACATTCCTTGGACATGCTCGTGCAACGAAGATGGGCGTACCAATCTCTTCGATGATCATGACAAGTCGGTGCTTCCCCACCCCGCCGTTACTTCGTGGTTTTGGACGCGCGGTTTGATGTCGAGGGCGGTTCTCCTTGGGCTTCCACCTAGAGATGACTCCTGCACCTGGCATTCCATGTACGGGGGCTGTCAGTTGATCACTGGGCATGTCTTCTCGGACGGGGCCTGCTGTAAGTACCACTATTGGCCCGAGGCCGCTCGGGCAGGTTGGGGTTTCGCTCAAGTCGGAGATCACAGTATATTGCTATGCGTGTATGGGGCTTTGCCTGGCCCCAGTCAGACATCCCCGAGGGCCGAGCTCTACGCTGTCGTGCAGATCTTGAGAGTCGCCATGTTGCCGCTCACGATCTACACGGATTACTGGGATCTTCCAGACGGCTTCGCTCGTGGGCCTTCTTGGGGGTGCTCGTCAAGGCGCCCAAATTGTGACCTCTGGTGTGAGATATGGCGTAGGATTGAGGATTTAGGAGGTCTGGGACCCTCTCTCCAGGTCCTGCATGTCTCGGGGCATCAGAAAGGCATGTCTTTTGAGGCTCGGGGAAATCGCTGGGCCGATTTTGCGGCTACGCAGGGCAGGGACCTTCATGCGGTTCGGCAGGAGGATGCTGTTTTTATGGAGAGGCTTTATAAGGCCACTCGTAAGCCCCTTGTCTGGATGGCTAGGTCTCACACGAGATATATGAGTGAAACGGTTGCCCCAGGTCAGGACCGTTTTGAGCAGCGACGAAAGGCTCGGACGGCTGCTGCCGCTCGCGCCAAGGCTCCGCCCGACCCTGGGATCCAACACGTTTTCTGCTGGCGGTGCGCCTCCTGCTCTAAGACCATTCGGTCGGATAAGCAGCGACAGATATTCGCGCGTCGCCGCTGTCCCGCCAAGATAACTTTATGTGCGAGGATCCTTCAGAGTGCGTCCGACACGGCCTCCAGGGAGGCCACTAGCAATGTGCACGTGCTGCCTGAGGAGGGAGACCCGCTCTTGGTCCCTGACTCTCGCGATGGAGATGGTGGGGGGACGAGGTCGTCTCCGCCGTCGCCTTCGTCGGGGGCGAGGCAACTTCGCAGTGTCCGCGCACGCTTGGCTTCGCCTGTTGCCCGAAGGGTGAGAGCCAGGCATCAGTCTCGATCTCAGAATTTTCAGCAGGGCGTCGGCGCGCCAAATCACGATTTGGATGGTACGAGCGCCCAAGAGGCGCAGTTACACGATGAGATCGGGCGGAGGGTTGAGTCTGGGCCGCCGTCGGAGTCGTGGGAGGGGGGATCCTTCAGTTTCGATGTTGATCGAGCACAGCCTGCGAGGGCTCGTGCTCCCGTCGTTTCTCCAGGGCCTGCCTCTCCCTCCTCCGCCTCCGCCGCCTCCTCTGCTGCGGCTGCGAGTCCTGCTGCTGCGCGTGCTCGCCCTCTCTCCCCCTCCCCTGCCCGTGTGGTGCGGGCTCGCCTTTCCGCTCCTCCCCCTCGCGACAGAGGGAGAGGGGTCAGCTTTGCGCCCGCCGACGACGGCGCGCTGCACCAGGCGGTGCGCGACTTCCAGGCGCCCCCTCCTCCGCCCGACCCTCCTGTCGAGCGGCCCCCGAAGCTGAGACGCGTTTTGGGGCCAAGAGGAGGTTCTCGCGCACCGAGTGTCATGCCGCAGTTTCCGCTTCCTGTTTCGGGAGACGTCTTACCCAGGAGCGCTCGTGGGCACGAGTTACACGTCTCTCCTGGCCAGGTTGTTATCTGCTTACTGTGTGGGGCCATCAGCACGGGTGGTGCGTCTGCGCTGCTTGATTTGTGTCCCCCTCCTCCATGTAGTAAACGAGGGGCCTCCCATATCCATCGGTTCCAGACGAACCGACATCCTGCGGACTTGCGTCGTCGTGAGGCCATTTCAGGACAGAGGAGGCTCCAAGTTTCGGACCCCGAGGTGCACTGGCTGCAACTCGATTGATAAACTCGTTTATCTTTACCAATTTGAGCTTCTAATCTTCCCAAGCTCGTTTGTCTGCCGCTCACCCCGCCGAGATCCTTTGGTGGGCATGGGGTGAGCGCCTGTGCAGGCCTGGGGGAGGGCTCCGGTCTTCCCCCCGTTTTTGGGTGGCCGTTTGCGCGCCGCGCGACGGATCCCTCCCAGGCTGCGTACTCCTCCTCCGCCTCCTCCTCCTCCTCCTCCTCGCCGTCATCTCCCTCCTCCTCCCGCTCCTCCTCCCCCTCGTCGCCCTTCGCCCACGAGGGGGGGGAATCAGTCAATCCGCCTGGGCTCCCCCTCGAGGAGCTCGCGCAGCGGGACGCGGACGAGGCGGACCGCCGGGCGAAGGCGGCGCAGCTGCTGCAGGAGGCGCTGGCGCAGCGGGACGCCGACGCGGAGCTCGCGCGCGAGGCTGTCGGGAGGCGCAAAGAGCCTGGAGCCTCGATCGTCCTCGATCCTCTGTCCGGATAGCTCGATCCTCGATCCTCGTCGTCCTCCTCCTCCTGCTGATCTTCTTCCCCCTCCTCGCTCCTCCTCCTGCTCCTCCTCCTCCTCCTCCTCC
>CAUYUJ010006835.1:0-2500 GCA_963575745.1 Prorocentrum cordatum
CCTCCTCCTCCTCCTCCTTCTCCTCCTCCTCCTCCTCATTATCCTCCCCCTCTCTTCCTCCTCTTCTTGTATCATTTTAGTGTCGTTAATAGTCTACTCGTTATTCTTATTGTATTAGTATATGTTGCTAGTTAAGTGTTATGTTAGTTGTTGTTATTATGGTAGTTCGCATGCTAAGTAGTGTTAGTGTTACTGCCCTCTCCTAGGTTTTGCATTATTGCTAGTATTAATAGTATGCGTGTAAGTGTGCCCGAAGGGTCGTGCTCGGTGCCGTGCGGAATCCCAGCAGTGATGTGTTGTGCCGTGCTAAAGGTGCGGTGTGGATCTGTGGGGAGGTTAAAATTACCTGCCCCGCTTAACCCCTAAACGAGGGTTCGAGGATTGCCGTGCATGCGAGAGTTGAGACGGGAGCTGAGGTGGACCTCGACCACTTTGGCTCAAGCCCGATCTTGAGAGGAAAAGGAATCCTCACCAATGGCCTGATTCGCCCATTGTAACGGAGCCCGTGGTTTAATAAACGGGTTCCTGGCGCGCCGCGATTGTTGGACGAAGTTCAGTTTCGAGATCTTCACGAAGATCGATGTCGACATCCCCTTTACGTTCGATGTCGCACGAGTTCGATGTCGAGCACGAGTTTGTGGATACGTTCACGAAATAATGGGTGATCAAGGCGGGCCGTTGCCGTTAGTTGACGCCAAAGTGCTCGGAAAGCTGAAGGCTTATTCAGATGATCGTGCGGATTGGCTTCGGTAGAGGTATATCGTCAAGGCCTACACAGGCGCGTTGGATGGCAAGCTTTCAGGAAGTTTAGAGCAGGCCGAGCGTCAGGTCAATCCGATGCCAGCTCGGGATCTCAATGAAGCTCGAGCGGACACGGCAGAACGTTGGCTTTCATTGCATCGCAGGTTCTCATGGGTAGTTCGCTTCGGATGGTGATGGATGCCCCAAGGTATCATGGCTGGCGTGGCGTTTACTCGTTCGTCATGAGGAACCATCGGCAGGAGCCGCTCAGGTAACACAGCTCATGGGTATTCTCAACACGAGGTTCGATGGCGGCCCCACCAAGTTTGCAGAGCACTTGCAGGTATTGGAGAGTAGGTTTCAGACGTACGGGAAGCAGCACAACGAGAGGCTTTCGGACGCGCTCAAGCAGGCTGGTTTGAAGCAGAACGCACCAGCAAGCATCGGGGCTCAGGTGGGCCTGCAAACGTTCGTTTCAGCGGATTCGCTCAAGGACACTATGTCGAACTACATGCAGTTGCAGATGAGTGCAACAGAAGCGAGCTCAGGACCAGCACCCATGGACATCGGCAACGTTCACAATGGCAAAGGCAACAAAGGAAACGGCGCGAGCAAAGGTAACGACAACAAGAGCAAGGGCAATAACGACGCTAAAGGTCAGAACAATACAAGAATGAAGGCGGCAAGGGGAAAGCTCAAAGCGGAACACAGAGAGATGTAACTTGCCACCGTTGCGGGCAGCGAGGTCATTGCGCGCGGAAATGCAGACAGGCTCTACGTGCGACTCACAATGAAGTTGCGGGGGACGACAAGGTGCAGCACAGGGTAATTCTCAGACGCCAGCGCAGTCTCAATCGGGCGAGATTGGAGTTGTATCTGGGATAGCCGGCGGCGGATGGATTTTCATGATCAGTCAGCCAGCTACTATGGCCATTGGAGGCTCTGATGAGGACCCGTTGTTTGACAGTGGGGCGCGTGCCCATGAAGCGCCCAAGGAGTCTGCAGAACATGCGGAGATGACCGACATGATCAAGGAACCCCAGTTGTTTTTCAGCTACTGGGAAGAAGATTAGAGTTTATGGGCAGCGGCTGGTCCCGTTCAGTGTTGCGACCGTGTGCGGGAAGGTGCTGAAGGTGGTGGTCCCGTTTGCGGTCGCAGACGTTCGGGGGCCGTTGATTTCGGTTGGCGAGCTTACAGGGAGGGGCTATGTGTTTCAGTTGGGCGCTCATGGATACGTGTCCAAACATGTGTTGACAGGTCACGTGCCAAGAGTGGGGCGCGGATGCTGCCTAACAGGCTTGGATAAGTCCGAGATTATCAAGGATCTGGGGTCGGTCGAAGCGATTGCGAGTCACCTTGCTTCGATGCCCATGCCGTCGGGAGGTCCTACGGGGGGTATCATCGAGAGCGGAGAAGAAGTTCAAGTGCCAGTGGAAGCAGCGGAAGCAGCTGCAATGCGAGCCGCAATCCTTCCGAACGTCGAGGAGCAAGCGAGGCACAACCTGGCCCATGTTCCGTGCGCGCCGTGGCGTGACAGTTGCGCTATTGGTCGCGGTCAAGAGGGAGCGCGCCGACGACGTCAAGGAACAGCTTTCTCACCGAATCCAGCTCTATGCATGGACTGCTGTTTTTTGGCAGCTGCCCCACACATGCGGAATTTGGCCTGTCCTGGATTTGTTTGTGAACTTGCGGAGGCGGTGGTCTCCATCGTGGTCATATTTCATCTCAGAGCAGGTTGGGTTTGGGCAAGCGCAAGCA
>CAUYUJ010006835.1:7500-10000 GCA_963575745.1 Prorocentrum cordatum
CCCTCCTCCCTCTTCCCTCTTCCCTCTTCCTCCTCTTCCTCCTCCTCCTCGTCCTCCTCATCCTCCTCCTCCCCTCCTTCTCCTCCTCCTCCGCCTCCTCCTCCTCTTCTCGTCCCTCTCCTCGTCCTCCTACTGGTCCTGTTCCTGTTCCTGCTCCCTGCTCCTGCTCCTGCTCCCCTCCTGCTCCTCCTCCCCTCCTCCTCCTCCTCCTCCTCCTCCTCCTCCTCCTCCTCCTCCTCCTCCTCCTGCTCCTCCATCTTCTCCTCCAGCCGCACCGTCTGGCGCGAGGCCGCCTCCCGAGGAGCCGCGCACGAGAGGCAGGCCGGCCAGGACCGCGACCGTCTCGGAGGAGGTCGCGGGGAAGCTGGGGCCCCAGGTTTGCAGCGGAGCTGGGCCCCAACGAGGTGGGCTGGAGACTCGTGCGCGGCGACCCCGCGGAGGTGAGTCGAGAGCTGGCAGCTGGCCAGAGCCGCCTCCGCCGTGTTCACCGACGTCGTATTGCAGCGTGTTGTGTGACAAGACGGCCAGGCACATCCTCGAGTTCCAGAACTTCCTGAAGCGGATGGCAGCCAGGCAGGGCACTTGGCAGTACCTGGACAGCGCCGCGATTGTCTTCTTCTGTCAGGGGCTCGAGGCGCTCAAGGTGGAGCTGGACTCGTTCGACCAGCAGATTGATCGCATCCTGGCCAAGGCAGAGGCCATGCAGCGGTCCCACGAGAGGCAGGTGACGTCCAGGTGGCAGGCGTGGGCTGAGGCATCCTTCGACGGAGGGGCCAGCCGAGCCCACAGGTTTTCTAAGCCGCAGGCGCTCCGGGAGGTGATCGACTTCGGCGCAGGGGTTCAGCACGCCTACCAGCTGGCCGACCGTAAGTTGTCCTACTGGAGCGAGTTCTGGCGGATGCACGAGGATGGCCCGATCCAGCTGCCGAGCGATGCCGCCAACTGGGGCCAGCTGCCGCCGCTGAGCGGCACCGACGTCCGTCGAGCGATCCGTGCTTTCAGTTGGCGCTCAGGTACTGGGCAGATCAAGATCGCGCCGCGGGCCCTCGATTTCCTGTCAGACGCCGCCCTCGAGGCGATGGCCCAGGTGTTCCCCCGCTGCGAGCAGCTATTGATTTGGCAACAGTCGCGTTTCATCACAAAGCTCGTTCGCCTTCCCAAGCCTGGGGGAGGAGAGCGCCTGATCGCCCTCCTCAACACCCTGGTGAGGGTTTGGGGGCGGGCACGGCGCCCTGTTTCGGCGCAGTGGGAGATCGCCAACGCGTCCGAGGAGTTCTGGGGGCACATCGGAGGCCGCTCGTCGACGGACGCAGCGTTCGACCTGGCGCTTGAGAAGGAGACGGCCCAGCTGTCGGGCCAACATGCGGTGATCGTGCTCATGGACATGCTCAAGTGCTACGAGCTGGTGCGGCACCAGGCGATCCTCGATGGGTGCAGGGCCAACGGATATCCCATGAGACTGGCTTACATGCTGGTGACGATGTACGAGCAGGCGCGCGCCATCTTCGCGTACAACTCGTTCTCCGAGGATAGGGTCATCTGCCAGGGTATCCTGGCTGGCTGCACTCATGCGACCACGTTGCTGATGGTGCTGCTCACGCGCAGCATCAGGCTGACCAAGTCCGTCGCTCGCGAGGTTCGGCCTCGGGACTTGGTCGACGATGTTGCGCTTTCCTGGACTGGCTTTGATGCGCGGGGGTCACGAGCCATGGCCACGGCTACCAAAGTTTTCTGCGAGGAGGTCAGGCCACTAGGACTTGTACTGCAGCTGAACAAGTCAGGGCACCTTGCGGTCACACGCCAGACGGAGTACTACTTCAAGGCGTACGCCAGGGTGCTGAGGATCGAGGGCAAGCGCCACATGCGGTACCTGGGCCACGACATGTCGGCCAACGGTGCGGTGCGAGGCGTTCAGAAGGACAGGCTCAAGAGGATGCATGCCAGAAGGCCTCGCTTGTCGGCGCTGCAGAAGGGAGCTGGCCGTAGGCGTGCCGCGCGGCTCTGGACCGCTGGAGTGATGCCCTCAGTGGGTCACGGAGCTGCGGTCAGCGGCATCAATGACGGTGAGCTGAAGCAGTTGCGAAGTATGGCTGGCAGTTTTTGTGGTTTCAGTGGTTCCGGTTCCCTCACCCTGTACTTGGCGGTGCAGAAGCAGCGCAACTTCGACCCCATCTTCCACGCGACCTGCAGCATCCTGATGCAGTATGCGTCGTGGGTCTGGGCGGCAAGAGGATCGACCGCCCAGCTGCACAAGGCGTGGATGGCGCTGAAGGATAAGTTCGACGGCGCCAGCTCCGCAGTCACGTGGGCCAGTGCCCGCGGTCCGCTCTCGGCGCTGTGGCTCACGCTGAGGAGAGTCGGCTGGGACATGATCAGCGCGACGGCGCTTGTCGACGACCTCGGAGCGGGCATCGACCTTCTCAGGGTGCGCCCAAGCGAGGTTAAGTACTACATGTACCTGAGCCTTGAGCGCTGGCAGAGCCATCGCATCCTGGATCGC
>CAUYUJ010006835.1:12500-15000 GCA_963575745.1 Prorocentrum cordatum
TGAGGAATAGGAGGGGCCCTGCCTCCACTGTGAAGGGGCTGCGAAGATGGAATCGGAAACGGGCGGATGCGGGGCAGAACAGCTGCACGTCGAGCAGATGAGGTCGGAGTACTGCACAGGCCGAGTTCGGTCTTCCAATTCCCTGAGCAGAGCGAACCTGTTGGCAGGGCGAATGTATTCGCTGCACACGGTGCGCAACACGACCTGATGATCGTCTGGATTGCGATCGGCATGACACTGTGCACTGCGCCGCTGCCATGCGAAGTAATGGCTCCAACAAGGTACTCGCAAGGTGAGGCATGCGCCGGCACCTTGTGACACACGTTCGGGCAAGTCCCTCCGCCAGAGTCTACGACCAAACGCCTTCCACGGAAACAAGAAACGTATTAGCGAATCCGTAGCATTCACGTGGGTGATGCGCTGGAACCAACTCACCGCAGCACCTTGGACAATCCGTCACGTAGGCTTCCATCTCCTACGAACGGATACGGGAGAACCTGCTTCGTCATCACAGGTGTGGTGATGCCTGCGGCGCTTGCGTACGTGACTACAAGCACCCAGGAGGGACTTGTCTGCTTCGAACGAAAGTCAGCCCCAAGAACGAGACACAGAGAAGACGAAGCGAAGTTACCATTTGCGCATCTGCGTGTTGGCTGGCACCGACCTTCGAACGAGAGGATACAATCAAAGACGGAGACCAATGCCGACTCCTGCAAAGTGTGTGCCGAGCGCGGAAAACAACAATATCGATCACTACTATCAAGCGCCTGCCACGGACACTGATGCGGTGTTAGCGAATCGGTAACGCCCAAATGGATGATGAACTAGAACTGGCTGGACGCACCTCCTGGGACAGTCCGTCGCAGAGACTCTCGCCCCCGATCAGAAGAAGATGGACACCTGGTTCGCCATCGCTGGTGCATCCACCATTTGATGGGCACAACATCTGCGATGCATGACGCGCACAGGCGGAGTGAACGCGCCATCGCAGTGGCCCCCACTGGCAGAGCGCCACGACACAAAAAAACAAATAGCTGGCGATCGGAAACAGTTGCACCACGTCCTGAAGCGGATCTTCAGACAGCCCATCGCAGACTGTCTCATCCCCTATCAGTGGAAGGAGAAGTCCATGCTTGGTCATCGTCGCTCCGCGGGTTTCCTCGGACACTAGCACAAGAAACCAGGAGCCCACAGGGTGTCAATGCCTGTTTCGGAAGTAAGTTAGCCCCGATACATGGCAGCTGTGTATCTTAGAGAGAGGGAGCAAACAGGGAGAGCGAGATGGAGAGAGAGAGGGAGAGCGAAACAAGGAGAGGGAGAGAGAGAGAGAGAGAGAGAGAGAGAAAAAGAGAACACACATACAACAAACAAACGAGGACCATAACCAAACACACGCAGGTTGAAGCTGATCGCACTGATCTGCTCGCGTGCCATCCAACACGCATATCCCGAGCACTCTTCGTTTTCGATCGTACTCCCTTGGTGGCATAGCTTCTTGACCTACCACGTGTATTTCGCGCAGCCCCTGCAACAGGGGAAGAGAGGACGGATGGAAGGAAGGGGCGAGGGGCAGGGAGAAGGATGGAGCACGAGAGAGTGTAGCAGGAGATGGGGCTAGGAGCAGAGGCACGTGGCAGAACCAGACAAGCAGATCGGGCATGTAGAACCTAACGGGCGGGTCGGGAAGGCGGGCCCAGGCGACCAGGTCGAGCAGGCGGGTTGCTGAAGCGTGCGTCCTGCATGAATCACGAGGAAGTCTCGAGCGATTGCGCGATTCCCAAATATTCTCTAACACAAAACAAGCTGGAGCGAGAGCCTGATTCCTCAGTGTCGAGAGCGCGGCGTCCCAAGAGTTGTATGGAAGAACCACCCGAGAGCGCGATTCCTGCACACATTGTGAGGAAGTCCCGCGCGAGAGCGCGGTTCTCAAATAAGTTGCGCGGAAGTATGAGGCAGTATCAAGTGAAAAGGCCCCAAGATACCCCCAAGCGGCCCCCGAGGAGCCTCTTGGGGGGGTCTCTTGGGGCCTCTTGGGTTGCTCTTCGGAACGTCTCCGGGACCCAAGACGGGGAACACGAATCGAATTCGGGCCTTCCGCCCCAAGCGGCCCGAAAGAGGCCCCAAGAGGCGCCCAGGAGGCCCCACGAGGCCCCCAAAGAGGCCCCCAAGAGGCCCCAAGAGGCCCCCAAGGGGCCCAAAAGAGGCCCCCAAGAGGCCCCAAAGCGGCCCCCAAGAGGTGTCCAAACGGCCTCCAGGAGGCCCCCGAGAGGCCTCCCACGAGATCCCAACGAACATACAATAGGCTTCATACCCACTACCCAGGCACGGTGGCGGGACAGGCCGAAGGCCACTCGATGTGGGGGGGGCAAACCTGGTGACATTTCACATCGGCACGCACCGAAACTTCTGATGCCTGCTTCACAGATCGCCTCATGCGCTCAGGTCGTCTGCGTAGACCTGTGCGCGTCCCGCGTCCGCGTCCCCATCGCCCGCCAGGCCC
>CAUYUJ010006835.1:20000-50810 GCA_963575745.1 Prorocentrum cordatum
CATCACCATCACCATCACCATCACCATCATCATCATCATCATCATCATCATCATCACCATCATGTATTCGGACAGCTGCCACAGAGACTGCTGGACTGGCACGGTGGCGGGACTTGCCGAAGATAGCTGGATCCGCCGCCCCCTGTTGGCTTGCCACAGTGGTGCCTGGCGTGCTAGATGATTTCGGTTTTGGTTTTGGTTCTTTTCCACGAGAACTCCCCCTGGGGCTCCGGCGCGTCCCGCCAGGATCCCGGGAGGAAACTCCAGGCCCGCAAACGATCTCAACGTCCGCGCAAAAATTCTCCAAGACGGCTCAAGATGGCCTCCAAGATGGCCACGTTGGCCCAAGATGGCCCCCAAGATGGTCCAAGAGGGCCTCCAAGTCCGCCCAAGAGAGGAGGAGATGCCTCCAAGTCCGCCCAAGAAAGCTCCAAGACGGCCCAAGACGGCCCAAGAGGTACCCAAGAGGCCTCCAAGACGGCCCAAGAGGTCTCAAAGAGGTCCTCCAGGAGGGCCCGAAGAGGCCAAAATCCTTGATTTTCCTTGGGCTTTTCAGCTTTCCGACGACCCAAGACGGCCCCCAAGATCGCCCCCACAGCGCCCAAGAGGTCTCCAAGATGGCCTCAGGACTGCCCAAGAGGCCCCCAAGACGGCCCCAAGAGGGCACAAAGACGACCCAAGAGGCCTCCAAGACGCCCAAGATGGCCTCTAAGACGGCCCTGGAGCATCCCAAGAGGGCCCCAAGTCGGCCCAGAGATGCCCCCCAAACGGCTTCCGACGGCTTCAGACGGGCCAGCCAAGATGGCCGAAGTTGGCTCGAAGCTGGCCCAAGACGGCCCAAGAGGCCTCCAAGAGGGCCTCCAGGAAGGCCAGAAAAAGACAAAAAGCATGTATTGTTTTTCATTCGGTTTTTGAAGGAGTTTGACACTTGCTTCTTTTCGGCCATCCGAAGGCCCGATACGGCCCAAGAGCCCCCTAAGAGCGCCCAAAGATCGTCCAAGAGGCCTCCAAGATGGCCCCAGAACGGCCCTAGAGGCCCCCACGACGGCCCCAAGAGGCCCCCAAGACGGGCCAGGAGGCAATTAAGACGCCCAAGATGGCCTCCAAGACGGCCCTGGAGCATTCCAAGAGTGCCCCAAGTCGGCCCATAGGGGCCCCCCCCAACGGCTTCCGACGGCGTCGGACGGGCCACGAGCCCACCAAAACGGCCGAAGATGGCCCTAAGATGGCCCAAGACGGCCCAAGAGGCCTCCAAGAGGGCCTCCAGGAAGGGCCGAAAGGCCGAAATCATTGATTTCCCATGAATGTTTGAAGGATTGTGGCATTTGTTTTTTTTTCTGCCTTCCGACGGCCCGAGATGGCCCAAGTGCCCCCAAAGATCGCCCAAGAGGCCCAAGACGGCCCCAAGAGGCCCCCAAGACGGCCCAAGAGGCCTCCAAGACGCTCAAGATGGCCTCCAAGACGGCCCAAGAGCCCTCCAAGACGTCCCCCAAGAAGGCCCGACACGGTCAAAATGCCCTCCAGACTTACGATGACCTTCAAGATGCCCACGTGTTCCCCGAATGCTTTCCAAACCGATTCTGGGAACACATGGTCCGATAACTTGACAGGTCTGGCCTCAACGTTCGGCCACATAGGCACTTCCAAAAATGCAGGGGGCGGCAGTGATTCGCCGTAGGCGTCTTCGATATCCTCTCCCCCCCATAGTCATCACCCCCCTTTTAGTTGTCCCCGAATTCTGCCCAGGAGTTCGAGGTGGATCCAGCCGCGGTGACGAGGGCACCCTCAGGCGCTCAACATGAGAACTGCACGAAACCGCCAAGAATTTTGAGCAATCTTTATGTGTGTGTGTGTGTGTGACATGTTTTCCTTCGCGGCGCGGCAGAGGCGATCCGCTCGCGCATCGAGCAACCTGGGCTACGGCATTGCGAATCGTCCCCTACGCATGCATGTTTTGTCTTGCACGTCTGCAACATGCTCGCCTTGGCACGCTATCTTATGCTATTATACTGGATCCTACGTTGCGTTTTGCTGAGCAGTGTGCTGTACTACGCCCTTCGTGTAGGGCGGACCACACGTTTCGTATGAGACTTCGTCACGAGGCCCGTCGGAAACACTTACCGGATGCGCACGCGCCAGACGCATGCTCGATAATTACCTCCTCCATGCACGCGAAGTTCGCCCACCGCGGATTGGACATCCCACCTGTGGCCCTCGGCACGAAAACATGTGAAGCATCTGCCAATCGCATGCGTATCGAAACGCATGTTGGATGCACCCCCCTTCCAAACTCCGACGCCACCTGCTCGACACTCCTCCAGTCTGGCCAAGTGCCCGCCCACTGGAAGAGAAGTATGGGCTAGAGGTTAGTGCCCCTCCCGGAAAAGGGTACACGAACAAACTCCTGCCTGCCTCGCTGCCTCCCTCCCTCCCTCGCTCCCTCCGTCCCTTTCTCCCTCTCTTCTCCTCCTGTCCTCCTCCTCCTGCCCCTGCTCCTCCTCCTCCTCCTCCTCCTCCTCCTCCTGCTCCTCCTCCTCCTCCTCCCCTCCTCCTCCCCCTCCCCCTCCCCCTCCCCCTGCATCCTGCAGTCTTCCCCGTCCCTCCCTCGGCTACAGGCAAGGAGTGACCCTGGGTAAGAGTGACCTTTGGTGCGCGGCTTTGTGACCGCGGGGGGGCCAAAAACAAGCGCGCAAGCCGCTGCTACCGCTTCTCTTTCGGCCATCTGGGGGCCCATCTGTGCCCGCACCAAAAGTCACTCCGGCGAAAGGTCACTCCTACGCCTAGTCGACTCCCCTCCATCCCTCCTGCCGCCCTGTCCGGCTGGAGCGCCTCGCGCCCTTCCGCGGCGTTCCGGCCAGCGCCGCCCCGGGCGGCCGCGACCCGCCCCTCGCGCCTGGCGCGCGCGCGCGGAGCGCTCTCAGGCCGCGGCGGGGTCGTCTGCGAGAGGCACGCAGGCCTGGCACGAGGAGGGGCGACGACCACGACGACGACGACGACGACGGCGGCGGCGACGACGACGCCCACGGCGCCGACGACGCCGATCACGACGACGACGATCACGACGACGACGGCGACGGCGACGGCGACGACGGCGACGACGACGACGAGGACGGCGAGAACAAGTTGGGGTCGGGGTCCCACCAGCCTTCTAGGGGAAGGTAGTTTACCGAATTCGACCTTCCAAACCCTCTCTTCTCCTTTAAAGAAGGGTTAACGAATAATCTATATTTGAAAAAAAAAAAAAAAAAAAAAAAAACACCCGTCCCTCATTTGACCCGCCTTCAATCAGGCACGATGAGCCCCAACCCAACCATACCGAAAATTGGCCCGGCGAAAGACCAAACCCTTACTGACTACCTACCAGACCACCCCAACCCAACCCGAAGACCCGAATTTGACCCGAATTTCGGGTTGGGGGGGTACGGATACCATGTGTTTTTTCAACGTTCCCCGACCCCCCCCACTGGAAATCGAGGATAAATTTGGGCCTTCGGGTTGGGTTGGGGTGGTTTGGTGGGTGGTGACTTACAATGTCATGCAACGTTGAAGAAGACCAATGATGGGCACGATACGCGGGGGGGATGTGCCGGAATTGGTGGGGAGGCGTATGTGAACTTTCCTGCTGGGGCCGTACGAGGGGTTCCTGTGACAGGGGTGGGTCGACACGGGCGGAAGGGCGCGTGCAAACTTTTCACCTCGCGTCGTGCATGGAATTTCTCACGCCGGCGGCGCCGCCATACAGACCCTCCCGCTGGGGACCTTAAAAGGCCACGATCCACGCGAGGCGCGCCCGACAAGGGCGTCGCCGCCGTGCGGATCCACTCACTGGGGCCGTAGGTAAAACTCCCGATTGGACCACAAAACTCTTGAGGCCGTATGCGGAAACCCTTTCATGACGGCGCGACCCCCGCGAAGGGCGCGCTGCGCTGGCGTGGGCGGCGCCGCCATGCGCGCCCTGCCACTGGGGCTGCAGGAGGAGATAGGGCCGCGGCCCCTGCGAAGGGTGCGCCGATGCCTTCTCGCGCGAACGCCGCGCCTGCACTGCGCCCTCCTGTGCAGGAGGCCGCCCCGGACGCGATGCAGAGCGCACACTTAGGGCCACGGCGCGCGCAGCCCCGACAATGCCCAGCGGCAGACCGAAGGTGCCCTGCTCCGTCGCGGCGGGAGCACAGGCCACGGCACCGCCGTGCTCACCGCTGGCGCAGCTGACCGCTGCCGCACAGGGTCCCCGGCTTGGATAAGGAAACAAATGATTTTCGAAAGGGGCTTTGCAAAAAAAAAACCCTTCGAAAGGTTTTTTTTGCAATCCTTCGAAAGGATTTGTTTTGCAATCCTTCGTTGCAATCCTTCGGTCATTCCTGTGGTCTGCATGCGTTCCGCTGCCTTCTTGGCGGCGAGCCCTCCCTCCGGTGTTCCTTGGGGCTGCCTGGACTTCCTCTTGGGAGAAGAGGGCCTCCGCTCCTTTGTTCATCGCCCCTTGCGTCAGGACGCGAGTTCATCGTTCCTTTGTTTATCGTCCCTTTGTTTATCGTTCCTTTGTTTATCGTTCCTTTGTTTATCGTTCCTTTGTTTATCGTTCCTTTGTTTATCGTCCTTTGTTTATCGTCCTTTGTTTATCGTACCACCCTGCGCAAGCAGCTCTGCGGCCACCGCCCCCCCGCGCCGAGCGCGGCGCGCCCAGCGCGGCCCGGCTCGGGGCGTCACTGCGCTCGGCGCGCCGCGCGAATCCTGCGCCAGCGGCATGGCGCCAGCGCCCGCTGCCACGCGCGCGCTCGGCCCGCGGCCCCGCGCGGGGCCGGGGGGGAGCCGCGGCCCGAAAGGCCGGGGGAACCGCCGATATCTTTCAAGGGGGCCCAGGGACACACAACAAAGATACGCACAGGTCCCAGGACTCCCCCTGATTTCCCAGACCTTCTGGATCTCCGTCCCCCCCCCCCTTCCCATATTTTCCCATGTTTTCCTGGGGGCCGACGATGCCTTTTGGTCGGTGTGCTCCTTTCCCTCCTGAATCTGCTCGGGTCGCGCCAGGGCTCGGGCTCGCGCTCCGACGGCGCCCGCGGCAGGCCGCCGCCCCCGCCCCGGACGCAGCGCAGGAGGCGCGCCGCGCGTGCGGCGCCGCCAGCGCGGATCGCAGAGGCAGCAGGCTCGGCGCCTGCAGCGCCGAAGCGCCCAGCCGCGGTCAGAGGAGCGAGCTTCGGGAGCGGCCAAGAGGGGGGTGTCCAAGAGGGGGGGGGGTAAATCATGACTGGCGGCACGTGCGCGGCCCAGCGGGGGGGCCAGGGACGTAATGGAATAAGAAGAGGCGCCATGAAATCAGGGGAAATATCCTGGCCCCCGCCATGATATCCCCCCCCCTAGTCATCACCCCCCTCTTTGCCGCCCCCGAGAGCTCCAGGCGGGGAAGCTTCGCCTCCCGTGCGCAGGGACGGGGCAAGCGTTGCCGAAGGGTTCTCCACAGCGCACAGGCCAGGGAGCAGTCGGCCACGCAGCTATCTGCCACGAAAGCCGCGGTGAATCAGGTATCCAGGGGCGGCGCGACGAGGGCCGCGCCGGCGATCTCGCGCAGGGTCGGGCGATCGATGTCTGCGCCCCTGCGGCTCTCCAGGTAGACATCCGGGATCACGGAGCGGAGAACCCCCCGGACCCAGGGGGGCCACGGGAGAGACGTGATCGGCGGCGAAGGGCGGCCTGTAGCGTCGTTGCTCGATAAGTGCGTTCCCCGCGGCGCGCCTGTGCCGCGTGCGCCAGCGCCCCCAGCAGTAGCCTTGCAGGTCTGGTCGATCGCCGCAAGCATCCCCGAGACTTCCTTCCCGGGGCGGCCCGCGTTCACCGCCCGCTGGGCGCTGGGCGCGGGCCTGCAAACAAGCCCTCGCCAACCCCCTTCCGTCGACCGGCCAAGGCAGTGCGCGCTATTCACGCGCTGTCTGCAAGGTTTTCAGTAGCGCGCCAGCGGCGTTCGCTCCGAGCACAGTTCTAGACGCGCCCCGGCTCCGCGCGTTTGCGGACGCACCGACGAGCCCCACCGCCTCGCCGCGCGGACCGCCGCCGCGCGCGACGCACATGGCCATCGGGCAGACTAGCGCCGCCACAGATCCGATTGTCTCAAAATTTCAAGGGCGAGCCCGGGGGCGCGATGCTTGGCGCGAGCGTCAAGACAGGGCTGCGCCCCAGGGGGCGGCGCGAAGGGTCGCGAACACCACGAACCACGTGAAGTTTATCGCGATCAAGATGGCTGGCGCGCGGGGCGGGCTCGACGCGTTGTTCGCCTGGTCTTCTAAGGGCTTGGCAGACGGCGCGGCGTCGCCGAAGAAGGCGGCCGTCAACGGGGCGACGGTGGACATGATCGCCAGGGCGATTGACGACCAGTCGATTGCTATGCTCGCGGGATGCAGTCCGCAGACAGAATGAACAGCGTTGTGGCTGGGGTCCGAAGTGCGAAGTCCGAACGTGGGTGGGCCGAACCGACGCCGAAGCCGTCGCTGCGCGCGCGAGCCTTGGCGCGGTCGGGTCGCCGTTGATCTGCGAAGCTGCTACCGATCATCGCGAAGATGAATGCGTCGGCGATGCGCAAGCCCGCGACGAGGCCCAGCAAGGTCGGGCTGGCCCAATCACGCGTGAATATCCTCTTCGTGGGGAGATCACCGCGCCTGTCGATTGCAATCTTCGGGCCAAGCGGCGGCGCCGGCGGCGAGCTAGTCGGGAGCGTCGGGCGGGCTCGAGGCCGCTGGAGGCCGGGCACGCGGTCTCTGGCCGGCTCTCTACGAGCCGCGGCGAAAGCAGGATGGCCACCGGAAAAGACAGCACCTTGACAAACCACATTCTGAGTGGAAGGCCTTATGGACCGCATGTAAGAGCGACAGGAGTTCTATCTTTATGATGCTGGCACGTTGAAGCATTGACGCCAGCCCTGCGCGCTCTCCTGCCGAGACCTGAGAATCGCCCACGGGCGGACGCGAGCGCCGCGGTGGTTCACGGCGCGCCAGGAGGCGCCAAGAGCACCTGCCCATGGCACCTCTAAAGAAACAGTCGTGCGGAAAGGCTGAAGACCAGGACGATGGCAAGTGGAGAGATATGGGGGCACTAGAACATCCCCCTGGCCACAGCTCTGCTGAGCGACGACGCACGGGAGGCAGGGTTGGGAGGACGGGGGAGAGGACGCGGGGAGGCACGGAGGACAGGGAGGGACGAGGAGGAGCTCTCGGCTCAAGGCTCCCAGGGCTCGCCACCCCCAGCAAGAAAGCCAGCCGCCCTCCCAGGGTCGACCGTTCGCCGGAATAGGCCTCACCCCACGGCGTCCTCGGCGGCGCTACCCGAGGAGGAGGAGGAGGAGGAGGAGGAGGAGGAGGAGGAGGAGGAGGAGGAGGAGGAAGAGGAGGAGGAGGAGGAGGAGGAGGTGGAGGAGGAGGAGGAGGGGGAGGGGGAGGGGAAGGAGGAGGAGGAGGAGAAGGAGGAGGAGGAAGAGAAAGAAGAGGAAGAAGAGGAATAATATGAAGCATAGCCGAATATTGGATTAGGCCCCGTCGGCAAAGCAATCAACAGCGCTTACCTTGCAAGCCTCGGCGCGATGGCATAAACAAGAGCATGAGAGGTTGTTCTGTTCCTCGGCAGCGGAAACGCGGGAAGCGAAATCCGGCGGGGCATTCCTTCCCAATGCTCTCTGGGCTGTTACACGCCGCCATCGCTCCCGCGCCGCCACCGACAGCCGCTAGCCCCCTGGCCCGCGTCCGCACACCAGCCGCAAGGCAGCCACCCGGGCCCCCGAGCGCGCGGCGGGGGCTGGTGCCGGGGCGGCAGCGGCACCACCAGCTCCCGGGCCAAGAGCACCAGCTCCTGCAGCAGTGGCCAGCGCCGCCTCGGCGCCCTGGGCTCCCCCTTCCGCCACGAGCTCCGCCTTCCCCAGGTTCTCCGGCTGGACCGCGGGCGCCACGTCATCGTCCGTCGAATCGACGTCGTCTGCCATTCGCCCCAGCTCCCGCAGGCGCTGCGCCCGCGCCAACGGGATCACGTCGCCCGAGTCCCCACCGTGGGCCGCTGGCAGACAGCCCGAAACCATGGCAGCAGCCTGGCGCCAGCGCCGGATGCCGACTAGCGTCTCGGCACTACGAGCAAGCACCGCCGGGGTGGCCACCCCCCTCCGGCGCGACGCCGCTGCCGCCATGGAGCGCACGGCCGCCGTAGCGTCACCGTGGGGCCGACCCCAGCAGCTCCAGATCAGCGGGCGGTAGTCGATGCCCTCGTCGGCCAGCTCCAGGATCACCCCGGCGTGCTTGCCCAACTTCGCCTGCAGCATGGCGGCGCAGGCGTCTGCCCCGCTGCCCACCGAGTCAGGGCACGCCACGTGAACATCCAAGGCCGCCTGGCGCGCAGAAGCCGCTGATGTGAGCAAGTCGGCAGGGCGGAGAGTTAGATGTGACGGGACGAGGCGCGGGACCTCGATGGCAGCAGCGCTGTCAGACAAACTGGCAAGTCCGAGAAGGGCGTCGCGAACCTGGTTGTGCCCGCGGGTGCTCGCTCCGGGTGCACACCGCAGCGCGTGGCGGCATTCGCGGTCCAGCTCTCAGCATGCACAAATTGGTGGCGCCTCTAGCACGGGGGCCCCAAGCCGCAGGCGGACGGCCAAGACGAACTCATCCGCCTTGACGTGGTCGCTCGTGGCGGAGCTTAGGACCCACATCCATGAATGGTCAGTGCCAGAGTCCCGGAGGTCGTCAAGAAGGTGCAATCTGGACCAATCCTCCTGGCGCCACCAGGTCGTAGGGCCTGCAGGCCGCGCCGCGCCGCCGCCTCCGGGTGCTCAGGGTCCTCGAACCCGCTGGGGGAAACGATCCCCGCCTGGACAGTCTCGGCCAGGTCCAGCGCCGGGCAGCGAGGCCGCAGACGCCCGACCTATTCCCCGCGACGCGGCCCGCCTCTGCTGCGCCCTCCGCAATGCATGACCTGCCTGGCGAATCCACGCAGGTCAGCCGGGAGCTGCGCCAGCCACGACTGCTCCGCAGCGGAAGTGGAAGCGTCCCACTCCGAGAACAGCGTCTCGCGCCACTGCGCTGGCATCGCGCCAAGCCGGCGGCTCGGTGCGCCTCGGTGCGGCTGCCTCGGCCAGTTGCCGCGTCTCGGTGCGGCTGGCGAAGAACACGGGGAGGCTGGCGTCGACCGCGCAGCGGAGGCCGAGACCCCCGTCCCCGGCGCCGCAGGAAGCCCGCTCCTGGCTCGCCGCAGAGAGATTGCCCCCGAGCGGCGCCGCCAACGCAAACCCCTGGCTCTCGTCAAAGTCGACCTACGCAAGCAGCCTCTAGGATCTCAGGGCCTGCGGCCCGCAGCAAGTGCATGACGCGGCAAACATGCTCATGCGGAGCAGGGCGAGCTCAGCCGGGGCGCCCCCGAGGTGTTCCAACGCGGTGCGGGCGGCAGCAGTTGCCTCCGCGGCGACGCGGAACTGCTCTTCCATATCGCCACCTGCGATGCAGACCCCGAGCACGTTCCCGCAAGGGCCAGGCGGCTCCACCTGGCAAGTCGCCGACACGTTTCCCGCGCACCACTCGGGCGGCACCGCGGCGCAGGCCTCCACTGAGCCCACAGTCGCGCCGTGCTTTTGAAAGTACCGTCTGCGACCCGGCTGCCGCCAGCTGCCGCGAGCTCCACGTCGAACGCCTCCAGGCACTTACGTCGTCGCGAACTCCGGGGGCAAGAACACCCTGCCATCGTCCGTGCACCACGCATCCCAGACCCAGCCTCCGCCGGCCTCCACCGCGCGGCGGCCTGCAGCGCAGCAGGCGACCAGCGTCAGGGCACACTGAGTTGGTCCAAGGGGGTCCCCCTGCTCGGCTCCGCGGCCAACCTCCACCCAATCCCCGCTCGGGAGCTGGACGTTGGCCGGCGCGGAGTGGCACCAGGCAGTCCACCGATCCCACTCTGGCGCTCCCTCGTGCACCCCAGAGCGCACCGCGGGCCACTCCAATGAAGGGAAAGCGTTGCGGAGGTCCAGGTCTAGGGCGGCAGTGGCGGGGAGTGCCGAACCGCCCGCCGCCCGCTCCAAGCAACGCCTGAAGTGCACCAGAGTTATCAGCGCCGCCCGGCAGCGCCACTCCGCACTGCCGGTGCTGCACGAGGATCTTCTGGAGGCGCTCACGGCTGCCAGCCATCAGGTGCTTGGCGACGAGCCGCCGCCAGACCTCGCCCACTCGGATGGGCCGCGGGGTGTCAGTGCCAGGCTTCCAAAGGAACGCCACGCGCGATTGGAGGATCCAGCGCGCCGATGGCGGCAGCGACCCCTCCCTCCCAGCACTCACCAGCCGAGCCACTGCCCGCAGGAGCCTTGACGCGACGGTTCGACGACGCGCCAGAAGCGCCTCACTGAGGTGCTCAGGCCGCCTGCCAGACGGGCCCGCCCCGCACAGCGCCGGCAGCCGCACGCCCCGGAGCGCCGCTCTGCGGAGGGACATCCCCCGTGGGCGCCTGGCCGTGCCCGGAGGAAGCTGGGCCGCCCAGCTCCGCTGCGCCACCGGCGCCAGGTCCGCGGCGGAGCGGGTCAGGGCCGCCACGCCCGTCCGGTAGGCGCCCTCGCGGGCAAGCTGGGAGGGTCCGACTCTCTGGCGTGTCCCTTCTTTATCGAGGGCGATTATCGCTCAGTCTCCCGCGTCCAGCGGGATCTTGCACACGGCGAGTCGAAGGCCGTGGGATGCGGGATGGGAAACATGTGCGTCCGCACCTCGGTGGTATAGTAACCGCAACTCTCTGCTCGCTGTTCGAGCACTCTGTGATCGTAAGCACGTGGCCCCGTGGGTGGTCCAGCACGGTCACCAGGCTCGGATTTCCCCGATGCGGGGAAGGCCACTCACCGCTCCCCAAGAAGGACATGCTTGCGACACGTGGCACACCGCCACCTACTCGAAACCCTCGGCGGCCATGCAAGCCGTGACCTTGCAGGCCGCGACCGCGCGGTCGGCCCAGCCGGACTCCGAGAGCGGCGTCCACGCAGGCGGTCTGGCGGGCTGCCCGTGGCGTGGGCACTGCCTGTGGCGGCCGCTGCGCGGCTTCTCGGCCGCTGCCCGCGGCTCGGCGGCTCGGCGGCCAGCCGTGGCAGGCGCAACCCCCACGAGAGGGAAGGACAGGACGCCGACGATCGTCCCGGAGAACAGAGCACGGCGGTGGAGCCAGAGCGCTGGAAGCGCACTGGCTCCACGATGCTCAGAAACGAAGGGCGAATGCACACGTCGCATGGACCGGCGGAGCCCACGAAAGGGGGGTAGGGGGGGGGGGGGGAAGGGGAAGGCTTCTCAGAAGGTGGCCGCTCCTCAGAAGGCGTGGGCCTTCCATCTGCAGACGAGGCCCGCGCCTTCCAAGAAGCAGGGGTGCTTCTAAGGAGCCTTCCCTCCTCCCCCCCTGCCCCCTCCGCGCGTGGGCGAGTGAGGTGTTCGGACACAGCTCAGGTCTCCGGCGGCTGTTCGGGACGATCCAGTCACCCCTGGAACTTGAGGCCTCCTAGATGAGGTCGGAGTAGATGGCGTGGAAGGATCGCACCGACCGCCAATACATCGCCGATGTATCGGCGATGCATCGGCGATGCATCGGCGACGTCTGCGATGCATCGGCGACGTCGGCGTGGAGAAAAGCGGACCCCTCATCGAGCCGCATCGCCGAAGCATCGGCGATGCGGCGCGATCCTCCGACCCCATCTACTCCTACAAGCCTCGTCAAAAATATCCAGAAATGGAAGTTGAAATCCTGGAGCACGACTCTCTGGGGCACTTGTCAGAAAGCGCGCTCTTCAATGCTGGGAGGGTGGGGCCGGTTTTTCGACAACGCCGCGCCCCGGTCAACAGGCATCCGTCAGCGACCCCACAATCACCGACAGCCGTCGAGAACCGACGATGCCGCCCCGAAAGCCCTGCCCCCCCTCTGCGCGTGGCCGCTTCGCGGCCCCCGGAAGGCGCTCGGACGGGCCCGCTGCACACACACACACACACACACACACACACACGCACGCACGCAGGCACGCACACACACGCACACACACACACACACACGCACGAACACACACACACACACACGCACGCACACACACGCACGCACGCACGCACGCGCACGCGCGCGCACGCGCACGCGCACGCGCACACGCACACGCACACGCACACGCACACGCACACGCACACGCACACGCACACGCACACGCACACGCACACGCACACGCACACGCACTCGCACACGCACACGCACACGCACACGCACACGCACACGCACACGCACACGCACACGCACACGCACACGCACACGCACACGCACACGCACACGCACACGCACACGCACACGCACACGCACACGCACACGCACACGCACGCGCACTCGCACACGCACACGCACACGCACACGCACACGCACACGCACACGCACACGCACACGCACACGCACACGCACACGCACACGCACACGCACACGCACACGCACACGCACACGCACACGCACACGCACACGCACACGCACACGCACACGCACACGCACACGCACACGCACACGCACACGCACACGCACACGCACACGCACACGCACACGCACACGCACACGCACACGCACACGCACACGCACACGCACACGCACACGCACACGCACACGCACACGCACACGCACACGCACACGCACAACACACACACACACACACACACACACACACACACACACACACACACACACACACACACACACACACACACACACACACACACACACACACACACACACACACACACACACACACGGCTCGGAAGGCCCTCACCCGGGCCCCGGGAGCCGTCAGCAAACTCCTCTTCCTCCTCCTCCTCCTCCTCCTCCTCCTCCTCCTCCCAAGGGGCGGAGCAGGGGGTGGGACCACCAGGGCTCCCGCTGGGAGGAAAAACTGCTCGGGAGTGAAGAGTCGGTTCCGGGGAAGTGGTCGAGAGGGTGGGGGGCCCTCTCGGGGCCTCCCCCTCCCTTTCGAGGGCGGGGGGGAGGGGTCAGGCGCAGCAGCAGCAGAAGCAGCAGCAGCAGCAGCAGAAGCAGCAGCAGCAGCAGCAGCAGCAGCAGCAGCAAGGGGAGCAGGAGGGGAAGGATCGAGGAGGAGGGAGGGGGTAAAAGGAGGAGGAGGAGGAGGAGGAGGAGGAGGAGGAGGAGGAAGGAGGAAGGAAACGGAGGCCAGTACAGGAGGAGGAGGAGGAGGAGGAAGGAAAAGGAGCGCCAGTACAGGAGGAGGGAGGAGGAGGAGGAGGAGGGAGGAGGAGGAGGAGGAGGAGGAGGAGGAGGAGGAGGAGGAGGAGGAGGAGGAGGAGGAGGAGGAGGTCCGCGTTTCCGAAAAGATCGACGCGAGCGGTGGAGGGCAGAGCTGCTCTGCTGCGCACCTGGTGCGGGCGCCTGGGCGGCGCTCCCAGGCGCCGGGGCGGGAGCTCCCGGCGGGCCCCAAAAGATCCGCGCGGGAAAGATCGACGCGAGCGGCGGGCCTCCGAAAGGTTGTGCTCGTGCAGCCTTCTGTTCTTCGAGAGGACGAGGACGAGGAGGGCGAGGGCGAGGGCGAGGGCGAGGAGGGCGAGGACGAGGACGAGGAGGGCCAGGACGAGGACGGCCGTCTCCGGGAGGCGGGCCGAGCACGCGCGCGGTGCTGCCCGGCCACGCGGCCCGCAGCGGGCCGAGGGCGCCCGTGCCAGCTGTGGTCGAGCCCGGGGCGGCCGGGGCGTGCCCAGGCGCCGGGGCGGCGCCGAGGGGCGGTGGAGCGGAAGCTCTCGGCGGCCCCAGGCCCGCGCGCAGCCACAACGGTCTGCGTGCCCATTTGAGTCGTGCTCAGGTGGCGAGCCGGAAAACGTGTTCACAAATCGTGCGTTTTGGCGTCGCTGTCATCGCATCGCAGGGGAAAGGGCGGTGGAGCGGAGGCTCTCGGCGGCCCGCCGGGCAAGCCCGCGCGTGCTCGGAGCGGCACCGAGGAGGAGGAGGGGGGGCAGCTCTGGGACTCCTTGGTGGGCACAGCGTACTATGAGGGGGCGGGGAGGGAGGAGACGGAGAAAGAAGCGGAAAGAGAGGCCCGCACCCGCGGAGACGGCCGTGAAGGTCGTCTCCCCCCAGCCCTTTCGCCCCCTCCACGAGGAGGGTGGGGAGGGGCAAGCCAAAGAAGGCGGGGCGGTTGAGGCGACAGGGAGCTGCAAGAAGGGCGCGCGCGGGCACGCGAGAGCGACCTGGCGGAGAGGATGTGCGGGACGGTGTCTGAGATTATGAATGGGTCAGCAACCGAAGCGTGGGGAGAATTCCAAGATTACGGGTCAACATCATACCACTGTGGCAGAACATGTGAAGGAAGACGCGAGAGAGTCTGACTAAACAAGCATGCGAACTCACGATAGCAAACATGAGAACATTAAACATGAGCTGACATCCCAGTCAACAATAATATTTGATTGAAAACCTGATCAAATGTTACCTGTCCACGCTGGTCTTATGCCAATTGTTGATTGATGGGGCAGGCGGTGCCGCCAACCCTCCGACGCTTTTGACGCTTTTGACGCTTCCGACGATTCCGACGCTCCTGACGCTCCAGGAACTTCGCGACGCTTCTGACGCTTCCGGCGCTCCTGGCGCTCCTGACGCTTTGGGCTCCAGGAGCTTCGACGCTCCTGACGCTCCTGACGCTTCCGACGCTCCTGACACTCTGGAGCTTCGGAAGCTTCAGGAGCTGCAGGAGCTTCAGAAGCTACAAAAAGCTTCAGAAGCTTCAGGAGCTTCAGGAGCTTCAGGGACTTCAGAAGCTTCGGGGGCTTCAGGAGCAACTTCAGGAGTTCCAGGAGCTTCAGGAGCTTCAGGAGCTTCAGGAACTATGGGAGCTTCGGGAACTTCACGAGCTTCCGAAGCTTCAGGAGCTTCAAGAGCTTCAAAAGCTCGAAGAGCTTGAATAGCTTCAGAAGCTTCAGGAACTTCAGGAGCCTCCCAGGGAGGCTGAGCTGCCCACGCTCCCGCCCAGGAGGCCCCGGGAAGCCCGACATGCACCATGCGAAAACTCCCGCCCAGAAGGCTGCCAACGCTCCCTCTCCGGCAAGCTCCCAGAGGCCCCACACCATGCGAGAACTCAGGGAGACGGCCCGCTCGCGCCCCAGGAGGCCCCCGGAGGCC
The DNA here is from genome assembly GCA_963575745.1 of Prorocentrum cordatum. Classification (NCBI taxonomy): domain Eukaryota; class Dinophyceae; order Prorocentrales; family Prorocentraceae; genus Prorocentrum; species Prorocentrum cordatum. Next base: position 35,118 of record CAUYUJ010006835.1, read on the forward strand.
CTGCACCCGACGCTCCCGCTTGGGAAGTCCCTGGAGGCCCTACACCATGCCATGCGAAAACTTCCACTGCTCCCGCCCCGGGAGGCCCCCGGAGGCCCTGCGCCATGCGAAACCTCCCGCCCATGGAGGCCCTACACTAGGCGAAAACTCTCGTCCAACGAGGCTGCCCACGCTCCCGCCCATGGAGGCCCGCCGGAGGCCATGCGAAAAAAACGACCGTCCAACTGGAGCGCGACATTTTTCTGCCCCGGGAGGCTCCCGGAGGCCCTCTAGGAAACGATCGCGCCCCCGGGAGGCCCCCGCGGAGGCCCTACACAATGCGAAAACTCTTGTCCAAGGAGGCTGCCGACCCAGACCCCCGACGTCGTGATTTTTTCACAACGTCGACCCCCAGAGGTCTGGACTCCTTCCCCCGGACCGGTTTTGCATCCTGAGTCGTTTTTTGACGGTCCCGAGGCCCGGTGATGGCCCCCGGAGGCCGAAAATAGCGAAAAACTTCCGGTCGTGATTTTTTCACAACGCGAGGGGGTCTGGGGACGTTCCCGCCCAGGGAGCCCCGGAGGCTACACCATGCGAAAACCTTCGTCTGCAGGGAGGCCGCCAGCGCTCCCGCCCCGGGAAGCCCCCGCGGAGGCCCTGCGGAAACGTCCGCCGGGGGAGGCCATACCGGGGAAGCCTGGGAGGCCCCAGGGAGCCCTACACCATGCGAAAACTCCCGCTCCCGACGCTCCCGACGCTCCCAGAATAGTGCGAGAGAGAGAGAGAGAGAAACAAAAAAAAAAGGGAGAGGGAGAGAGACAAATAAGCTCGACGTGCAAACGCGGGTAGTCTATGCACTGAGTCCGCGGTCCTCAGGTGCGCTCTCACTCCATCCGCTGGCAAGCAGCGAACCAGTTAAGAGACGCGTCCTGTGACGCATGTGTTGCTTAAACTCTGCGACCCACCGAATGACTCCCGTCCTCAATCCTCGATCGCGCGCTCAAATGACGGATCCACTGAGCAAATCTGACAATCTGCGCTGGCGCCTTGTACCAGAGGAAGAGGAGGAGAAGGAGGATGAGAAGGAGGAGGAGGAGAAGGAGAGGGTTTGGCCCTGGTCCCGTTTTCTGGAAGCGAGGGTTCCAGCACATTCGAGACTGAACGAGGCCCATCCTCAGGCGAGTGCCACTCTCTCTGTACATCTTTAGGCACCGCGCCCATCATTCTCTCGGAACCGAGTTGGCACCGCTGTGCCAGGGCCCAGCGAGGCCAGGCGCGCCTTCTTCTCAGGCTTCGAGCAGCAGCACTTCTTCTCCAAGGGCATCACTCCTCAGGCATGGCGCACCGCCAAGGCCAGAGAGGAGCCCGATCCACTGGCCCAGGGCTGGACTGGATCTGCATCCCCTGTGGGAGACGAGTCAAGGGGCACCATTGGCGTTGCCTATGTGGGGCCACCTACGGCAGGAACGAGAACTTGGCGAACCCGCACCCTGGTGGAGCCCACTTCGAGCGCGGCCATGACGGGCGGGTCCGCAGTAGGCGTTCTCAGTCCAGGACACTGCCTACGCGCCCGAAAGACAACAACAACAACAACAACAACAACAAGGCCGCCCACGACATCGCCAGGCAGACCGTGCCCATCACGAGAGCAGACATGATGAGTTTGCCGCTCGCCGCCAAGCGCTACCAGGACCCCCCCCTACGGACATCAGTGAGCTTCGCAGGTTCAAGCGTCAGAACTACGAGCGCATGCTCAGACTAGCCAGGCTCATGCTGGCCATGCGCGTTGCAGGGCACTCCTCTTCTGAGGCCGAGACAGAGTTGGCGGTCTACAAGCTGATGCAGAGCACGACCGAAACGGTGACCAAACAACTTCACGAGCTCCACACCAACAGGGATCACGTCATCGAGCGCTTGAAGAGTATACGCGAGAGGCAGCAACAGCTTGCGGACGAAGAGATGGGCTTTGAAAAGGACCTGGAGCGCCTCAAAGCCAGCATAGCCGAGCTTGAGGACATTGACGGGGACCATGCCTTCGAGGATTACGAAGACGACGACGACGACGACATGGGGGGCATCAGTGGCGGAGTTGCGATACATACACCGAGAGTCAGGCAACACCCAGCAGGTGCAGCACCACCAGTGGCAGCAGCACCTGCGCAGGCTATGGCACCTCCAGCAGCAGCGGCACCACCGCAGCCTCCAGCACCCTCGCAGGCGAACCTCGACACCTTGCTCGCAGGCATGCACGCCCTGATGAACCAGATGCAGCTGCAGGCCCAAGCTCAAGAAGCACAGCAGAAGCAGATGTCTGATTTGACCAGTGCGATGGGGTTTATCTCAGGTCCTCAGCAGGTCGCTGGGCCCCCAACACCGATCGCTTCATCTTCCCCAGCAGCGTCAACCCCAATGGGCTTGCCAGTACCATCGACTCCACCAGCAGTGAGAAGGCCAGTATCCCCATTCGCCGATGGACGTCACGAGCCGACTTCACCTTACCCTCCTGCTCAGCGCACTCAAGAAGGAGCGACAATTCCGCCTACACCGATTGCGCCATCACCACAGCCGGCAGCACCAGCAGAGGAAGTACCAACCCCGACGCTCGAGATGATCGACCCGTCCCTACTGGCGCCAACGCAGCCGTTGAACACCCAAGTCGAGATCATCAGCGGTCCGAACTTCAGCATGACCGAGACCGATCTGCGCAGCCCGCCCAGGAAGGAGCAGCGCACTTCGTAGACCATAGGAGGTAGCCATCCAGAGTGCGCTGGGCACCTCCTCAGGTGGCCTTTTTTCGCACCGACTGTCCTCCGCTCATTCACCCCCCCTCTCCTCGCATGAGACCCTCCCGCTCCATACTCTCCACAACGCAGGCTAGGGTTGGCCTTAATGCTGCATGCGGCGTTTGTACCTGTTTTAGGTCCGATGTTAGGGTTGATGCCGGCACCCCATGGCAAGTCTACGCTGCAGCTACCACGTTAGCGATTAGACACTCACCCGCTGTGTGGACGCATCTGTCGGAAGCCACGACAGGTGACACGCTTCTGATTCAGAGCAACCCCTGGGAGTTTAAGACTAGATGGAACTTCTTGGGCCATGTTCTCGAGAGAACGGAAGTTTCTTTTCTTGATATAATTTCTTGTAGCGCCACCTGGTGGCACCTTGAAGCCTGCCCAGGCGCGTGGGCTCTAATTTGTGCAACGCCCTCGTTCCTCGGGGCGCCTCTTTCTGTCTGCGCAGATGTCAGCAGTGACACCTCCAAGGCAGTAGCTCAGGGAGCGCGCTATGGGACAGGGAATGTACCTAGGGGCGAAGAGGGAGGGAGGGGGAAGAAGAGAGATTTTCCTTTAAAGCGTCACAAGGAAGACTCAGGTCACCTTCTGAACAGCTTGTTGCAAGCCTCCTACTCTGTCTCGCCACTATGTACGCCCCCCTTCATGTGTGGGGTGCTGCCTACCCTCGGCAACTAGATGTACACCTTGCCGACGTTTGTTTACAAACTGTCGCGTATGCACATGCTTCGCTCTCTCTGAGGGCGCGCTGCATCAGCACGCCACGGCCTCGTCTGTCACCGAGCCCCTAGGCCTTGCTTTGTTCTGATAGCGACTATGCGGTCTCTCCCCCTCTCCGCTCTAACCTTTCCTCTGGGGATCAGGAAGGTCAGAGGGGGAAGCTCCCTCTACTCCGCTCCATCAGGGCTTGAAGAGCCGCAGTATCAAGTGGGTAACTACGCTGCCACAGCTCGCCCTGACCATTCCAGCTGGCCACTACCCAAGCCAGTCGCTACTGTTGGTTCCTGTACACCATCGTTTGCGCAACAGCATTCGTTCTCGCACGAGGCAGCGCTCTGTCAGTCTCCGTGCGATGCTGAATCACTGAGCTACAGTCCAGCCTCTCCTCCCGCTCTCATCTGTGACTTGGATGAATCCCCCAAGGGCCCCTCTTTGGCCACAGCCCCACTGGGAGGTGGAGGTGAGGGAGGAGATTCTTGTACTCCTCCCTCACCGTGTCGCCAACATAGCGAGGTCTCGCAAAGTGGTCCTCTTCGGATTAATCCCAGTCTGGATCCACTTGACCACGACTATGTCAGCAGCCACAGGCTTGGGGACATCACGTGTCCCCCCTTGTGCCTTGAGGTACCCCGCAATGAGCTCCCTGAGGTCTCCTGTATGGCACTCGATATGGCCCCCCATAGACAGGGGGACCCCGCGAAATTGCATGCGTTCACAGATGGCTCAGTCAAGCCCAAATGTCCCTCCAAGGCCTCTTGGGCAATGGCCGTTGTAGGTGAGCATCCTCCCCAGCAAGCGCCATTCAGTTTCTGCGGGTGGTGGGCAGCTGACTTAGCTAGCTCTTGCAGGACTGCCACTGGTACCCGCTTGGCCACGAGTTCCGAGAGTGAGTTCATTGGAGTACTATGGGCGGCATTCTTCCTAGCGAGCAACAACACCACGGCACCTGCTGAGGTGCAAACCGACTCTCTCAACGTCGTGCGAGCCATATCTGGCAGCTCCGCGCCCCCGCCCCACGACAAGATCGGCCGATTAGCGTGCTCATTCTGGGCTCAGATTAGGTACCATCGTGTGGTTACAATCTCCCATGCTAAAGGCCATGCTGGCTATCCCTGGAATGCGCTGGCTGATTGGCTCGCTGGAGCTGTTCTTGAGGAAAAAGTTAAGGCCACTGTGTTTCCTGAAGTCACCCTTAGCCGCACTCTCCATCATAAGTCCAGAGAGTGGGCTTGGCTCCTAGAAGCCGATTGCACCTCCAGAGATGCCTATCCAGCGCAGCTGGGAGGTACAGGCACTCACACGCCCACGTGTCATATGACGGCGGAACACATGCCTGCTCCCCTCTCGCCACATCCCATCTCGCCTGCAGCCGTCTCCGCTATCTCTCTATCCTTTCAGGTGGCGCAGTTCAACGCTCGCTCCGCTTCTTCCATGCTCACTTTTGGGAAGGCAGGGAGAGAGAGACGTGCTAGGCTCAAACTTCTTCGAGCACAGTTCATGGGGGCGAACGCCGTCCTTGTCGGAATACAGGAAGCTAGAACACCGAGGGGCCCCCGCAGTTCTGAAGGCTCCTTCATAATTTTCACGGGACCCGGCGATGAAGGGCTGGGAGTGGAACTCTGGATCAACACCCTGCCCCCCTACGCCCGCAACGACAAACATGAGTGCCTCCTCCAGCCCAAACATACACGTGTCTTGTTCGCGTCTAGCAGATTGCTCTTTGTTCGCACCCAAGCCCCTGCCTTGAGTATTATCGTTTCCGTAGCTCATGTGCCCCATGCCAGGACTGTTTCTTATGCTCGGGACAGCTGCTGGACCACTTTTGCGCAGCAGCCCTACAGTGGCCACCCTCCCTGGGGCTGTGGGATGCGAACGCAAGAGTGGGCGCGCTGGTCTCCTCCTCCATCGGATCAGCCGAGCCAAGACAGCAAGAGGATCAGCAGGGACGCAAGTTACACTGTTTGTGCAGGGACGCGATCTGCGTCTGGCCAACACTTTCTTGATGCGATCGCCCGAGGGATACGCATATGTAAGCAATCATGGCACGAGGCACAGGATCGACTATATAGCTACCTCCGCCGCCCTCCAAGCATGCCTTAGCGATTGCAAAGTTGTAAAAGAGTTTGACACGGGGCAAACGTCCAAATACCATTTTCCCTCGTTTGCGTCCTTCGCTTGGAATGTTGAACATAAGCCTCGCAGAAGTGGGAAAGGCCCCCCCCTGGATCCTCTCAAGTTTGATTGCCCCCAGGCTAGCGCCCAGCTTCGCCAGCTACTGGACGACGTTCCCTTAACACCCTGGTCTTGTGAACTAAATCAGCACAGCCATGAAGTCACAGATTGCATTGCCCAAGCGGCCCACGCTTGTTTCGCTTTGACCAGACAACTTCCTAGTGAGGAGTTATTATCACCAGATGTCATGGACATGATTCGTCTGGGAAGAGGATCTCAGCGAGCTCTCCGCAGATGGTTCGTGGATGCGCCGTGCGCTGGGGCTTCGTTATCATCCCACCTTGCCTCTTTGCCTCGCTTGCTGCTCGTCTCATCTCAGGCGACCTCTCCCATCTCAATATCGACGCCATGCCTGCCACATTTGTTTCGTTGGTACAGTTGCTTCGCTTCTCTGCCACACTGCATCGGCAGCGTCATCTGAGCAGCGTGGGCTTTGCCATTCAGATCACCCACTTCGTCGCTCACAGTTCGGACGCAGTCAGGATAAAACATTGAAGAGGACCATGCCACGTTTCTCTCGCACAATGCTGACCATATTCAGTTGGCCGCAGATGCCTACACGCCCAGGAACGAGCGGAGACATATCAACAGGCTTCTCGCTCTCGGGGCGCCCCCCCCCCCCCCTCCCCCCCCCCACCCCTGACTACACACCATCCCCTTCATGACCGGTGATGGGGGTCTCCGAACCCACTCAGCGCCCAGACGGCTCGGTCGGTCTGACGATTCTCAGCGCCCATGCGCAAGTGATTCAGAATGTGCAGCTGCGCTCCAGGAAAGTGGAGAGGGGGCATGCCACTTGCATGCCTGATATGTCCCAAACCTACAATCAACTGCCACATCTTCTTGGAAGTATTGAACGGCGCTTGCTTGCGCATGTGCCCGCCCCCCTTGACTCGCAGCATCTCATGCGCGCCTTCAGGAAAGGCAAGGCTCCAGGCATTGACGGAATACCCAGCAGCGCATTCAAGATTGCCCCCATCCTGTTGTCTATGACCCTGGGCCCCCTACTGGCGAAAATCACTCTTGGAGGCAGAGAACCCTTCATTTTCAAGTTGGGTGAAGTTGTCTATTTCTATATGGGCTCTGGGGGCCCTGCCATTGCAACAAACCATCGTAACATCCTTCTGGCCAGTACCCTATGCAAACTACATCACAAACACTTACGTTCTCTGGCGCATGACTTTTCTGCGCCCGCTCTCCTACATGAAAAATGCGGTGGTTCGGTGGGAGGAACGTTGACTTGATCACATGATCAGTGCGCACATTCCTCCGACATTGCATTAAATAGTCGCACATCGGGGATAGTCATTTGCCCCGACCTTGCGCAAGCCTTTTACTTTACTATAAAACAACTGGCGCAGCAATTGCCAGGCGACGAGATTCGTCTCTCTGAGGCCCTTGGTCAGCTCTCCTCGCCCCCTGTTCTGCACCAGGGGGTTAGGGCGCAACTGGGTCGGCAACCCCTTCTGGATAGACATTTTCCAAGGGATGAACTCCTGGCCCCCATTCAAGACACCCAGAGGGGCACTTATTGGAAAGTTCGGGAGGCAGAAGACTTTGTTGCTCCGTCTCTAGGAACACGCCCATGCACTGCAGCAGCAACGGACATTTTCAACTCCGTTTTTCGACAGGTTCACATGGATATACGACAAGGCATACAGGGCTCGGGACGATCCTGGCAGGAAGCTCATGACGCTCCGCCGCCTAAGTTCGCCACGGAAAGGGACTGGGACACCGCCTACACCGATCTTTCTTTTGTCGATGATCTCACGGTGCTCTTCCCGCTCGAGAATCCAGGAGATGTGCTGTCCACCTCCCTTGCCCTCGCCGAGAATGCATACTGCGCCGCCGCCTCGGCTGGTTTCTCGATACATGGCGCCAGAACCAAGTTACTGGTTTCCCTTAGCGGCAAAGGCTACCGCATTGCGCTGCGCAGCCTGCCAGACAAGGCCATAACGGAGATAACCTCTGAGCGATGGGGATTGTCCTCTCCTACCACCCTCGTGCGCAAAATTCTCGGCAGCCAAGTCGCGGCTGATGGCTCCATGGGACCTGGTGCCCAAGTTCGCACCCCCAAAACCTACCGAGCCCTGCGTCCCATTCGGCATACTGTGGCCCCCCGTAGTCAACTCCCACTGGCCAAAAAAGTCACGTTGGCTGAGGCCCTAGCTTCTTCTGTTCTCTTTTTTGGCGCCCCGGTTTGGACTCGTCTCACTGCAGCACAGTTCAAGAAAATTCAGACAGCCCATCTAGCGGTTTATCGAGTGGCTGCGGGACTGTCAGCCACCAACAATGCGGATAATCATCTCATTAATGCCCAAGTGCTGTTGGACGCTAACCGCCTCCCGACAAAAGTCGTTCTCACAGTGGGGCGTTTGCGTCTTCTGGCCAGGATTCTGCGGCAAGCCCCACCCGTACTCAGGGCGCTACTGGACCTGAATTGGGATGACCCCTTGGGATGGCCCTCGCTGATCCGCGCTGACATTGGGTGGCTCCACTTTTTTGTTCCTGAGTGCCCTGGGCCAGACGATGGAGATGAAACCTGGCTTTCACTAGTTCGGGCCAACAACATTCAGTACAAAGGTATGATACACAGTGCAATTGTCAAGGCCAAGAGATATTATAGTGATCGGGCCCACCTAGAGGTCTGGCGACACAGACTCCACCAGATCGGACTGGGCACATCGCTATCATCTGACTCTTCCCCATATTGCCTCTTCCTTTGCCTGCTACGAATGTGGCCATGTTGCATGCAGTACTCAGCAACTTCACTCACATGTTGGTAAGGTGCACAAGTCGTCTCTATCGCCCAGCAACATTGCGACGGGCACGCTGTGTCAAGTGTGCTTGCGCGATTTCCGACATGTAACACGATTGGTTAAGCATCTTTCGAATGCTCCAGCTTGCAAGATCGCTTGGCACGCATCGGGTCGACTTCCCCCCCCCCCAGAAGAATTAGCACAGGCGCGTCTTGAAGCCAAGCAAGAAGCTGCTTTAAACAGGAAGCAAGGACGTTATGATAGCTATGCTGCGCTCCCTTGGCTGCAAGGCCAGGGGCCGCCGATCGCCCCGCGTGTACCGATCTCTAGGCTTCAACAAGTCCTGCCCCCACCCGTGGCCCCTCCTCCAGGCGTTGATCCTGGGGCGTGCCTGCCCCTGAGGCTCCCTGTTCGACCCCTCAAAGTTGTTTTGCATCTCTTCGGAGGACATCGTCGTCAGGGGGATCTTCAGGACCATTTTGAACAACTACAAGCCCTCTTTCCCACTAGGTGTGCCGTGCTGAGCGTTAACGTCGATAACACCTCGCCGCTGGCTAATATGGCAGAGGATTCCTCTAGGGACATATGGCTTGATCTCCTGAGATCAGGCCGGGTGGCGGGCATCATTGCACCCCCCCCATGAGACGTGGACCACAGCAAGTAAGCAACATTCGCCACGTGACAGGAAAGACCCTCGCCCCCTGCGTGATGCCAACAACCTGTGGGGGATGGGAGCACGAACCATATTCGAGAGTGAACAGGTTCACCATGATAACAGGCGGCTTCGCATATCTCTCTTGCTGCTCTACAAGGCCTATAAGCTTCGTGTCCCAGCTATTATTGCGCATCCAGCTCATGCGGACTCTGTGGAGAAGTCACCTAGCATCTGGTCGCTGCCAGAGGTCAGGACTCTCGAAAAAATGACTGGGGTTCCAAGCACACCCTTCATCTTTGCAGGTTCGGAGATTGCTCCCGCAAGCCCACGGTTCTCTTGGGAGTTCGGGTGACGGCCTTAGACGCTAGGCTGCGAGACATCCAGGGGGGGCCCTTTGCAACCATGCTAGACATCACGCAGCGCGCTCGGCACACAATGCAGGAGAACGGTCTTGTGAGGCTGCCACCTGCATATTGCCATCCCAATTATGCAAGATGATGGCTGCAGCCCTCCTGCAACAGATCCGTGAAGCCTTTCCCGAGGCGCACCAAGAGCTGCGACAAGGAGCCCCGTGGGGATCAGCCCCAGGCACCATCCTTGATACTCGGCCGCTATCTTGGGACCTCCGTAGGGAGGCTGGGCTCCGTAGGCGGCTGGACCTCCGTTTAGTCGATGATGATTTGGATCTCCCGATTGGTCTCCGTGGGTTCTATGCTCCCCTTGACCCCTATACTGAGCGCCACTCTGTCACCGACTCCATCATTTATCCTCGCAGGCGACCACCAACCACCAACCTGTGGGCACTGTGACGTCAAGGACCCAGGGCTAACAATCTCTCTCCTTCGCTGGACTGTAGCTCAGCTTTGGGAAGGGCCCGCACGTGAAGGTTTGCCCCCGCCTAGCTGGCTGGCGCTCGTGTACCACTCACGTAAAAAAGTAGTAACGTGTGGGTGCTGCACTTCGGAGTGCAGCGCGCCGCTGGCAGTACCATCGCCACCTGTGTGAAGGCTCTGCTTTTCTGAATTGTCTTGCCCGTCCTTGTTCTATTCTCGCGCGCCCGTGGCAGTAACACAGGTGGCACCACCTTGTGACACAACATCTCACCTCTTCACAAGATATGCTCTCTCATCCAGCTCCACGTTTGCACTCTCATCCTGTTCTGTGTAGGCTTCTAACCGTCCGCCTCATCGATGAATGAATGAATGAATGAGGAGAAGGAGGAGGAGGAGGAGGAAGAGGAGGAGGAGGAGGAGGAGGAGCAGGAGGAGCAGGAGGAGGGGAGGAGGGAGGAGGGGAGGGGGAGGGGGGAGGGGGAGGAGGGAGAGGAGGAGGAGGAGGAGGAGGAGGAAGGAGGAGGAGGAGGAGGAGGAGGAGGAGGAGGAGGAGGAGGAGGAGGAGGAGGAGAGGGAGGAGGAGGAGGAGGAGAGGAGAGGAGGAGGAAGGAGGCGGTACCAGATTGCTGTGCACTTCGCAAAAGAGGAGGGGAGGGAGGGCAGAGAGGAAGAGGAGGTCACCTCCCAGGCTGCAAGGGAACGGACACGCAATTTCCTCCTCCTCCTCCTCCTCCCTCTTCTTCTTCTTTCTTCTCCTCCTCCCCCTTCTCCTTCTCCTTCTCCTCCTCCTCCTCCTCCTCCTCCTCCTCCTCCTTCCTCCTCCTCCTCATCAACATCATCATCATCATCATCATCAATCATCATCATCATCACACTCCCTCTCCTCTTCCTCTCCTCCTCCCTCCTCCTCCTCACTCCTCCTCCCTCCTCCTCCTCCTCCTCCTCCTCCTCCTCCTCCTCCTCCTCCTCTGCCTCCCCCACCAGATTCCGCACTCTTTGCCACCTCCCAGGCTGCAAGGGACCGGACACGCAGTTCTAGGGATCGGGGTTCGATGTCCAAAAGTCTGTGATCAGCGCACGGAGCACCAGGTACACTGGGAGCCGGAGCCGCCAGAGCAGAACCTCCATCGTGCCTGGCTCGCGAGAGCCGTACAGCTCCTCAACCTGCTCCTCCGAGAGGTCCAGCATAGACCTCGCCAGCCACGACCTGGGGCCGTCCAGCAGCATCGACGGGACGCCGATGATGGCCGTGGAGACCGCCAGGCCCACGTGATGGTCCAGCAGCCTCAGGGCCACCCGCCGAGGCCACTCCAGCTGCAGGGCCGCCGCCGCGCGCAGCATGGCCCTCCGCAGGCCTATGAAGGCGACCGCCTGCAGGGGACGCTGCCAGAGGATGGTCATCGTGAAAAACATCCCCGCCGACATGGCCTTGCGATGCAGCTCGACCGAGTCCGCGCTCGTCCGCCTGCGGATCACGAGCAGGCCCCTCCAGAAGAAGTCCGCCGCGTCGCGCCCCTCCGCGACTCGTGCGCGCTCCCCGTGCGTTGAGCCGACTGCTCCCTTGCTGGGCCCCTTGCCCCACGAGCAGTGCCTGCCCTGTGGGGGGTCCACTGCTTGCGCCTCGGAGGAGCGGGCGTCCCGAGAACGCGCCGCGCCCCCGGCGTGTTGCCGCCCCGTTGCCGCCTGGGGGGGTGTCCTGGGGCCCACACCGGCGAACATTACGTCGGGCGTGTCCCCCTACAATCAGGGGGACGTAAGACCTGGGTACAGGGGACTCGGAAATCCCCGACGAGGTCGTCAAAAAATGACGAGGACGAGCCTGCATTTTGACGAGGCCTCCCGCTGCAAACATCCCACGAAACTCCTCCTCGTCAAAATCCGAGGCGCGGTCGTCAAAAAACGATGGCGAACCCGAGTCCTGGCAAACCCGGGTCTTACGCTCCCCCGATACAAGGGGATTTTCGACGAAAAATTCGCCAGCCCAACGGGCCAGAGGCGTGCTAAGATCTCCGGTAACTGCTAAGTAATACTTCTACTTCGCGCGCGCGGGGCGGCCCCTGGGGGTCCCCGGACGAAAAGTACCCCGGGCGATCCCCGGCAGGGTCGGGTCAGAGATGGTTTTCCTCCTGGGCGCCGCCCCCGTGGCCCCCCAGAGAGCCCCGAGAATGGCCACGAGGCCGCCAAGAGCCCTCCAAGATGGTTCAAGAGTGTTCCGAGATGCCACTCGATCGTTCCAAGACGCCCAAGATGGCCCCCAGACGCCCCAAGAGGCCTCCAAGAGCACTCCCCAGAGGGCCCCAAGAGGCAAAATTCATTACTTTTCCTTAGGTTTTGGGCAGATTTTGGCGTGTCCATCTTTTCGGCTTCCCGACGCCCCAAGACGGCCCAAGAGGCCCCCAAGATCGCCCCAAGAGGGCCCAAGAAGCTCCCAAGAAGGCCCCAAGATGGCCCAAGAGGGCTCCAAGACGGCCCCAGAGGCATCCAAGACGGCCCAAGAGGGGCCCAAGAGGGCCCCAAGCGATGCCCCAAAGGGGGAACACAAAACAAAACTTCGAGCCCTCGGCCTTAAGAAGCCCCCAGGAGGCCTCAAGAGGCCCCTGAGAGGCCCCAAAAGCCCCCAAGAGGCCCTCAGGAGGCCCCCAAGCGACGCTGAAGAGGCCCCCCAGCGGCCCCAAGAGGCTCAGTCATGCGAAATGGGCCGGCGGAGTGAGCGAAGCGATTCAATTAAACATACACCAGAAATACACCAAAGAGGTAAAATTATCCTGGCGAAGGACCCAACCATATGCAGTTGTGAGTATCGCAATTGTGAGTATCTTCTTCGGTGGCGCTCCCTATGGGGCCACGAACCGCATGAGGGGTGTGCCGAAATGTGGCGGGGTACACAACGCAAAGGAATACGATAGATCTGATTACGAGAGAAAGAACGCGGGTGAGTCAGAGCGCGAGGGAATCTGAGTATGAATGGGTCTGCGCGCGAGTGAATATATTTGCATGAATGCGATCATGGAACCGCCTAGTGTAAGTGTCGAGCATGCCTGTCCGAACACACGTGACACTGGGCGTGGCCGCCGCAGGCAGCTTCCGCGGGAACCCCGACGGCAGCGTCCGCACGTCGCGACGCCCATGTCGGCACGCCTCTTGCGAGGATCGCGCCCGCTTTCGGCTCTTCTTTTCCTTCCTCTTTGCCCGCGCACTCCAAAATCCAAGGCTGCGGGCGCAGCGCAGCGCGGAGTCCCCGCGACGCGCGCTGGTCGCCCCGGGCGGGGTCCCAGCGACGCGCGCGGGTCGTCCGCTGCGCGAAGCAGAGAGAGCTGACTAGCTAACTGGCTGGCTGATAGCGGGCAAGTCTCTGACCGCTGGGCAGAGCGACGACGGGCGAACGAGGCGCCGGGCCCCCCGCAGCACGGAGTTCCCGCGACGCGCGCTGGTCGCCCCGAGAGGGTCCCAGCGACGCGCGCGGGTCGTCCGCGGCGCGAGGCCAAACAATTAGTCGGGCAGTCGAGAGAAGGCGCGGCTCGGGGGAGACGCTCCTCAGGTCAGGCCTCGCGGATGAACTCGGTGAAGCCGAGCTCCCTGGCGAGGGCCGTCGCTTCCCTCCTGCACCGCTTCGTGCGCGCCGCAAACTGCTCCAGCTGCTTCCGCAAGCCCTGCGGCGGCCCTGCCAGGAAGAACTCGATGCGCGGCGCCCGCATGAGCAGGAGGTCCTCGTGGCGCGTGGCGCGCGAGAGCAGCACGTAGAGCTCCAGCCACCAGTCGTCGTCCTCCTTCTTGCCGTTCCCTACCTCGTGGCGGCCGCAATCCAGGATCACGCCTGGGCGACGTCGACCGAGGGAGCAGCGCGCCGGGCAGCCGACGGCCCAGGGCGAGAGTCCACAGGACCGAGAGATGGTCTGGCCGCGGACTGCTCGCGCCCCGGAGGTCTGGCCGCCCCCGGAGCGCCGTTCCCCCGCCCCGTCGCCTTCGCGCATGGTGCGCCCCTGGCACGCCACCGTGGTGATGACCCTGCCGTGCGAGAAATGCGGGGGGTGTGCCGAAATGGGTGGGGGTGACGCATGCGGGCGGCGGCACTGAGGCCTTCGGTGGAGCTCCCTATGGAGCCACGAAACGTGTGAGGGGTGTGCCGAAATGGGTGTGGGACGCATGCGGCCGCGGGCACTGGGGCCTTCGGTGGAGCTCCCTATGCCACGAAACGTGCCGCGGGCACTGGGGCCTTCGGTGGAGCTCCCTATGGAGCCACGAAGTGTGAGGGGTGTGCCGAAATGGGTGTGGGTGACGCATGCGGGCGCGGGCACTGGGGCCTTCGGTGGAGCTCCCTATGGAGCCACGAAACGTGTGAGGGGTGTGCCGAAATGGGTGTGGGTGACGCATGCGGCCGCGGGCACTGGGGCCTTCGGTGGAGCTCCCTATGGAGCCACGAAACGTGTGAGGGGTGTGCCGAAATGGGTGTGGGGGACGCATGCGGCCGCGGGCACTGGGGCCTTCGGTGGAGCTCCCTATGGAGCCACGAAACGTGTGAGGGGTGTGCCGAAATGGGTGTGGGGGACGCATGCGGCCGCGGGCACTGGGGCCTTCGGTGGAGCTCCCTATGGAGCCACGAAACGTGTGAGGGGTGTGCCGAAATGGGTGTGGGGGACGCATGCGGCCGCGGGCACTGGGGCCTTCGGTGGAGCTCCCTATGGAGCCACGAAACGTGTGAGGGGTGTGCCGAAATGGGTGTGGGGGACGCATGCGGCCGCGGGCACTGGGGCCTTCGGTGGAGCTCCCTATGGAGCCACGAAACGTGTGAAGGGGTGTGCCGAAATGGGTGTGGGTGACGCATGCGGCCGCGGCCACTGGGGCCTTCGGTGGAGCTCCCTATGGAGCCACGAAACGTGTGAGCGGTGTACCGAACTGGGTGTGGGTGACGCATGCGGCCGCGGGCACTGGGGCCTTCGGTGGAGCTCCCTATGGAGCCACGAAACGTGTGAGGGGTGTGCCGAAATGGGTGTGGGTGACGCATGCGGCCGCGGGCACTGGGGCCTTCGGTGGAGCTCCCTATGGAGCCACGAAACGTGTGAGGGGTGTGCCGAAATGGGTGTGGGTGACGCATGCGGGCGCGGGCACTGGGGCCTTCGGTGGAGCTCCCTATGGAGCCACGAAACGTGTGAGGGGTGTGCCGAAATGGGCGTGGGGGACGCATGCGGCCGCGGGGAGGCAGCGGGAGGAAGGAAGGAGGGAGAACGCGGGGCACCGTCTCTTCAAAACGAGGACCCAACACCACAGGATGGTTGGGAACAAAATTATGTTACCGAGGAACCCCGCATACTTATATTATGGCTGGAGTGGTGATAGATGGTGATAGCTGGAGTGAAGCATGTGAGAATGACGTTGGTGGCCGTTGCCCCGCCGATACCGTCGGTGACGCCACTCAAGAGGAGAGGTGGAAGAGGAGAAGCGCCGCGCCAGCCACACTTTGCGAGCCCGAAACAGATAGCGACCGCACTCCCAAGGCACCCCCTTGTGGCGTCGAGAAAGTGCCACGCCTGCTATGCCCTGGACGACTCTCGTGCACAGCGGCCGCGCTCAGGGACCACCCCCTGCGCACCCCTTGTGGCGTCGAGAAAGTGCCACGCCTGCTGTGTCTGGACGACCGTCGTGCGTAGCGGCCGAGCTCAGTGACCACCCCCTGCGCACCCCCTGTGGTGTCGAGAAAGTGCCACGCCTGCTGTGCCTGGACGACC
>CAUYUJ010006836.1:0-7500 GCA_963575745.1 Prorocentrum cordatum
CGGACAGGACGACGGCGGCGGCGGCGACGGCCGCGCCCTGGAGGTGTTGTGGGAGGGGACACCAGTGCCTTCAAGGGGACCCTTCGAGGCCTCCGGGAGCTGCTTTCCTCGTCGAAACACAAACAAGCAATCAAGAAGACACGACGACGACGACGACGACGACTACGACGACGACCACCACCACCACGACGACGACGACGACGGCGACGGCGGTGGCAACGGCAGCGGCGAAGCCGAAGACGTCATCCACCGAGGCTCTGGGCGCTCCTGGAAATTCTCGTCCCCACGGACTGGCGTGGGTCGGGAGGGGTCCAAGGATTGGTGTTGATTGGATTCGGGAAGCGGGGCCTCCTCCCCGCCTTCCGCATCATTGTCCGCCTCCTCGTCAGACCAGCCGAACCGGGCGCCAATCTGCCATCCCGCCCCCCTGCCGCGTTCCCCCGTCCGTCCTCCTTCTTCCGAACGCCACCTCCCGCATCCTCCTCCATCATGAACGTCCTTCCTCGCTCATCTCCATCGCCACCGACGACAACACGATGACAATCCATCATCACGCTTTTCCTTTTCGGCCTCCTCCTTCCACCTTCTTCACCCCTCGAAACCTTACTACTCCGCCTTACCTCCTCCGTCAACATCCGTCCTCGTCCGTCCTCCTCCCTCCCTCCCTGTTCCAACATCATCCATCGTCCTCTTCGTCCGCTTCGTCGGTCCCATGAGGATATCTGGAGGCCTTGGGGGGTCCGTCAGGCAGACCACTGGTCCCATGCAGGGGCCCCACTTCGGGAGATGCCCGCCGACTGATGTGTGTGCCGCTGCCTGCGAGCGCTCGAGAATGTGACCCTGTGGCTTGGCAGGCGCCACGGGTGGTTCCACCAGTCTGCGTGCCAGGATTCGGACGGAGTCGACGGCACTACCGTCGTTATTCTGGATCTAACACTAGACGCCCCGAGACTCGAGCCCGAGATTGCGTGCGAGCGCGGGGGGAACTCCGAACGCAGAACGATGCTCCAGTGTCGGATCGCACCCCCGAGCTGCATGCTGCGAACGAACAAGGCAAAGCCCCCGCGGCGGCAACGAGCTCTGCCGCTGGGAGCGCATGCCGCTGCCGCCTCCAGCAAAGGTCTTTCAGGGGCACGCGATCGTGCAGGCAGCCGTGCATGGGTTCAACCACGAGCCCCCTCCCTCCTGGCCCGGGGGCACCCGGTTGGGTCCCTCCACCCCCGCCGCAATGGGGGACCCCCCGGGCTTTGGGGTCGGGTCCCGGTCTCGCCACGCCATGGCAGCAAACCTGCTGGGCCCCAGCCTCCCTTCGGAGCCGGGCAGCACGCGGGCACCCCTCCGTCCGCCTTCAACGGAACGGGCGCTCTGGCGGGAGAAAGGAAGAGGAGGAGGAGGAGGAGGAGAAGGAGGAGGAGGGGGAGCAGGAGCAGGAGGAGGAGGAGGAGGAGGAGGAGGACGAGGAGGAGGAGGAGGAGAAGGGCGAGGAGGAGCCCGGAGAGAACCGAGAGGCGGAGGCGACGGACGCACTGGAGCCAGAGAGAACCGGGAGGCGGATGCGTCCCTTTTCCCTCCTCTACCCCTCCTCCTCCTCCTCCTCCTCCTCCTCCTCTCCTCCTCCCTCTTCCTCCTTCCTCCTCCTCCTCCTTTTTTTTCCTCCTCCTTCTCCTCCTCTCCCGCCTCCTCCTCCTCCGCCTCCTCCTCCCCTACTCGCTCCCGCTCCTCCTCTCGCTCCTCGCTCCTCGCTCCTCGCTCATGCGACTTCCCTTCGCTCCTCGCTCCTCGATCCTCGCTCCTCGCTCTCGCTCTCCTCCTCCTCCTCCTCCTCCTCTTCTCCTCCTTCCCTCTTCTCCTCATCCTCCTCCTCCTCCCCTCCTCCTCCTCTTTCCCTCCTTCCCTCCTCTCTCCTCTCCTCCTCGCTACTCGCTCTTCGCTCCTCGCTCCTCGCTCCTCGATCCCGCTCCTCGCTCCTCGCGCATCGATCCTCGGGAAGCGCTCCTCGCTTCTCGCTCCTCGCTCCTCGTCCCGCGCTCCTCGCTCCTCGCTCCTCGCTCCTCGCCCTACCGTCCTCCTCCTCCCTCTCCCTCCTCCTTCCTCCCTCCTTCCTCTCCTCCTCCTCCCTCCTCCTCCTCCTCCTCCACCTCCTACCTCCCACCTCTCCGCCTACTCCTCATCTCCTCCTCCTCCTCCTCTCCGCCTCCGCATCCGCCATCCTCCTCCTCCTCCTCTTCCTCCTCCTCCTCCTCTCCTCCTCCTCCTCTCCTCCCCTCCCCCATCCCCCCCCTCCCCCCCCTCCCTCTCCTCCACTCCTCCTCCTCCTCCTCCTCCTCCTCTCCTCCTCCTCCTCCTCCTCCTCCTCCTCCTCCTCGCTCCGGGGCGGCGGCGGGGGGGGGGCCCGGCCGGGCCCCGCCTGCCAGCGGCTCGCTGTCCGGGATGTACTCCATGGCGATGCACAGGTAGGGCGGGGCGCCCTGCGGTCCGGCCCCGAGCGGGGCGGCAGGCCAGCGCGGCAGGCCAGCGCGGCAGGCCGCCCAGCGCCCCCGTCAGCTGCGGACGTGCAGCCCGCGAAGCAGGAGGAGTCGGGACAGTGCTGGCCATCACCAGCCAGCATCGTCATCGGCATCACCCTCGGCATCATCAGGAGGGGGCGTGTTGCCGGAGGCGGGTCCGCGGGTGCTGCAGTGCAGCGCGTGGTGCTGCACAATGCCACCGGCCCTCTGAGGTGGTCTGGCGAGTTCCTTCATCGTCATTCCAAAACCTATTGCTTTCTAGGAGGTCCCCCCCTCCATGTTTTTGGGGGGGCGATCCGTCAAAGCACCCAAGATGGTCCAGGATGGCTCCAGGGGGGCCTCCGATGCTCCAAGATGACATCCAAGATGGGTCAAGATAGCCGACGATGGTTCAAGATAGCATCCGACGTACCCCCAGGAGGCGGGACGAGAACCACAAGACGGTTGCAAAAGTGCTCTCCGGACCCCCCCCCGGGACCCCCCAAGGGGCCAAACCCTTCAGACACGTATGGAAAATCAAATGTGTGCCTTCTCGCCGTTTCGCTTTCGATGCGCTTCTGAGACCTCCACATGGCCCCAAGATAGCCCGAGAGGCCCCAAGGGGACCCACGAGGCCCCCCCAGACGGCCCTAAGAGCGCCCAAGAGCGGCCCAAGAGGGCCCCAAGAGCGCCCCAAGTGGCGATTTTGATGGCCTCAGGGGGGAGCAGAATCGAGGACCCCCCTCTTTTAATCAATAGCCTCCAAGATGACCCCACGAGGCCCGCCAAGGCCCCCAAGAGGGCCCCAAGAGACACCCAAGAAGGCCCCAAGAGGGCCTCAAGACCCCCCAAAAGAGCCCCAAGAGGACCCCAAGATCCCCCCAAAGAGTCTCAACAGGGCTCTGCCCTCGTCCTCGTCCTCGTCCTTGTCCTCCTCGTCTTCATGTTCCTTTTTCTCCCATACCTCGTCGTCGTGGTCGTCGTCGTCGTCGTCTTCCTCCTCCTCCTCCTGCTCCTCCTCCTCCTCCTCCACCTCCATCCCTCGCCCCCACGCGCGCCCCAGGGATGGCCCGAAGAGGCCAACCAAGGCCACCCCCTTGCTCCCAAGGATCTCTCTGCTCACACTGGTTGCCCGCTTTGTTTCACTGTATGTGTCTGTTCGTTCCTTCTCCCGTCAGTTCTCATGGACAGAGATTCTGAATAAGCTGCTGGGCACACACAAAACACGAAACAGACTGTGACACTTCGCTGTGTTACGTCTCCCCCCTTACCGCCCCCCCACACACACGGGTCGCGCCACATCCGTCGACCAAAGATGGTGAACTCATTTCTGGGGCCCAGAAAACTACCAAAACGTAGGGAAATCTTTGATTCGGGCCCTTTGGCCCTCTTGAGGGTTGCCTTGTGCTGGCACGTGGTGCATGCGCAGTGCCTTAATACGAAGAGGGCCCATCCGCCCCCCGTGGCGCTGGCAACGCGCTGGGAAGGGCAGGCCGAGACGGCAGACGAGCACGGCAGACCAGCAGGGCAAACCACCCAACACCCAGTCTTCGCGTGCTGCGGACGTGCACCCCGTGAAGCGAGAGGTACGGTAGAGGGAAACAATTACTGAACACTCCCCCTCCCCCCAAACTCAATGTTGGCACGCGCGGGGGAGACTGCGGTCGAAGTGCATCTCATCAGACCCACCGCCAACTTTGAACATTAGGGGGGGAGGCGTTGGCGGATGAATGTGGCATGTGTTCGCTAATTTGTTCCGAGGCCCGTATCCTCGTCCGGATGGAACGTGTTGCCAGAGGCAGGTCCGCGGATGTTGTAACTTAACGCATCCGATTCATCGAATATTGCATCTTTGCTAGATGCTGTAAGAGTTTACAATATTATGTCTCCCCCCTTCCCGCCCCCCCAGGGAGTCGCGCCACACCCGTCGACCAAAGATGGTGAAACCGTTTTCTGGTACCCAGAACGCTACCAAAACCGATGAAATATCTACAGTTCGAGCCTTCTGGCCCTCTTGGGGGTCCAAGAGGGCGTCAACACAGCCCAAGACGGTCCCAAGAGGGCCCAAGATGACCCCAAGACGGCCCAAGACGGCCCCAAGACGGACCCAAGACGGCCCAAAATGGCCCCAAGAGGGGCCGAGAAGCCCCCAAGAAGACCCAAGATGGCTCCAAGCGAAGTTGGACCACTGACGAGAGCTAGAATAAATTCTGGTAACTCTAAAATTGCGACCTTCTGTGAGCCAACAACCAGTGGGTGGATTCAATGAGGTATGTGTTTGGCCAATATGTAGCACGATGTTAGCTTCCTCGGCTTTTTCAATTCTCGGAGGGCCCATGTGGGCCCAAGCAGCCCCAAAAATGACTCCCGGATGGCCCGAGACGCCCAGGAGGGCCCCAAGAAGGCCCCAAGAGGCCCCCAAGACCGCCCAAGAGGCCCCCAGGACGGCCCAAGACAAGAGGACTCCAAGAGAGCCCCAAGGCGGCCCCGAGAGACCCCCCAGACAGCCTTCGAAGGAACAAGACAGCGCCAGAGCGCCCCGAGACGGCCAAAGGCGCACCTAAGAAGCCCAAAGAGGCCCCCAAGACCCTCCAAGAGGCCAGAGGCCCCAAGAAACCACCACGAGGCCCGAGCAATTGTACACGAATGGCGCGTTGCTGCTATGCCCATCGCTGCTTCGCGCTGCCCTTTGCTGACTTGTGGCGAGTGCTCAGTGCCTTCATAGACGTTCGCACGCTCGGCCCGGCGACGAAACAGAGAGGGCGCATCCGCGACCTGGGGCAGGCAGAACAAGACGGCAGACCAGCGCGGCAGACCAGCAGGGAACACCACCCAACGCCCATGTGCGTGCTCCAGACGTGCAGCCCGCGGAGCAAAAGGAATCAAGATGGTCCTAGTCAGCATCACCATCATCGTCATCAGCATCACCCTCACCATCATCATCATCATCATCATCATCAGCATCATCATCATCATCAGCAGCAGCATCATCATCATCATCATCATCATCATCAATCTCAGCATCTTCATCATATCATATCATATCTCATCATCATCATCTTCATCATCAGTATCATCAGTATCATCATCATCATTTCATCATCATCCATCTCATCATCATCATCTTCATCATCATTATCTCATCATCAATCTATCATCATCATCATCATACTCATAATCATCTTCATCATCATTCAGCATCTTCATCAATCATCATATTCACCATCACATTCATCATCATCATCATCATCATCTTCAGCTGCATTCAGCATCATCATCATCATTCATCATCAGCATCATCATAACATCATCATCATCATCATCATCATCATCATCATCATCATCATCATCATCATCATCATCACCATCACCATCACCATCATCATCATCATCATCATCATCATTATCATCATCAGCATCACCATTATCAAAATCATCAGCATCAGCATCAGCATCATCAGCATCAACATCATCACCATCAAACATCAGCATCAGCAGCATCATCAGCATCAGCATCGACATCATCAGCAACATCGTCAACAACAGCATCAACAACACCAACACCGTCATCATCATCCTGAGCGTCATCGTCAGCATATTCATCTTCATCATCATCAGCATCGACATCATCATCATCATCATCAGCGTCATTAGCATCGTTATCACCATCATCATCATCGTCATATTCTTCATCATCACCGTCATCATCATCAGCATCATCACAATCATCATCATAATCATCATCAGCATCATCATCAGCATCGTCATCGTAACCGTCAGCATTATCATCAGCATCATCATCACCACCACCATCATCATCAGCGTCATCATCATACCCAGCATTGTCATCGTCATCGCCATCATCGTCATAGTCATCGTCATCTTCATCGTGGTCATCGTCATCGTCATCGCCACCGTCACCATCGTCATCAGAATCGTCATCACCATCATCACCACCCTTACCCCCTCATCATCACCATGATCAGCATCAGCATCAAGGCAATTATCATAACCATCATCAGAATCGAGATCATGATCATCATCATGATCATCATCAGCATCAGTATCATCACCATCATGATCATCGTCATCCCGCAGGGTGCGGGGGCATGGAGGGACCTGTGCGCCGGCCAGCTGGCTGGAACGCGACAGCACGTCGACCAGCTGCACTAGGTTGGGATGCCCGCGTAGCTCCTGACGCGAGGGGGGGAGCCCTCCTTCAGGCTTCCAACTCCATGAAGTGAGCACAGCACGGCCCCACACTGGGGACTGCCTCCGACATGGAGACGAGGTAAAGAGAAAAGAAATCAATGCAAGAAAGTGCAAGCGCCATGCACTGAGAGTTAAGGTCTGAGAAAAGTTACGCAAAACCAATGCAACGCAATGCGCGGCAACGCTACGCAATACAATATAACGCAACGCAGCGAAATACAAAGTGAAGCAACGTAACTGCATACGATATATAATGCCAAACATAGTGCACACAAAAACCATACGCATTGTCAAAGCAAGATGACCAAGAAAGCGAAGCAACGCAACAGCAACGCAAAGGAAATGGCATGCGATGCTAAGATGCAACAGTTACTCAGGCATACTACAAGGGGACAAATTATATGATGAAATATGGTGTATGGCGTGGTGTGATAAGGTACGGTATGGAGTCAATGGTAGAACGTCTGGAAACATCAAATCGAAGCAGAGAAACAGTCAAAAGTAATACTTGAACAAATACTTCGCCCGGGCGCTTCAAGGCACACAAGAAACCGTGTCTTATTTCCTGGGGGAAACACGTGTTTCGGGGATGGACAGACCCCCCTTTAGTAAAACGTGGTGTAGTTAAAAAAACGATCTGAGGCACAAACCTGGCGGGCGCAAGCCTGGAAAATAACGGCCACGGCGCCCTCTCGAGAACCGAAAACGGACAATTCACTAATCGACGTGCCACTGTTGGGGGTTCTGTCCGCCCCCGAGTGTTACACTGGGAGGGGGCGGGGGGGGTAACGGTAACGGGGGC
>CAUYUJ010006836.1:12500-17500 GCA_963575745.1 Prorocentrum cordatum
GCACCAGCCCGCATCACCAGGCACGATCGAGCCTCGTCCAGCCCTGGCGACGAGAAGCGTCCCGAGAGCATTGGCAACAGGAGTATATGTCTGACAGTAATACGAGCACTGTCGTTCCTCCCCCTCGTCCTCAATCATCCTGCTACTCCTCCTCCCCCTCCCCCTTGGCTACGCACTCCTCAGCAGTTGCTCGGAACTGCGGGAACGTCTCATGCGAAACTGGCTGGACCCCCTCGCACGCGGCATCTCTTTGCCCAAAATTGCGGGGACGTCCCAGGCGAAACAGACTGGATCCCTTCGCGGGCGGCACCTTGAAGCCTAGCGCAGCCATGATGCCTCAAGCGAAAGGACGAAGCAACCTCAGGTTACGGTATCCCCGAGCCCAAAAGTGTTGAGGATGTTTCAGGCGATATGGGCCAGACCACCTCTCGCGTAGCGTCTGGGAGCCCAGTTTCGCGAGGATGACCCAAATGAAACGGGCCAGACTGTCAAATCTGGTCGTCTCGGAACGCTGACTTGTGAGGATGTCGCATGCGAAACGGACCGAACCACCTCAGCATGTTGCCAATGTCTTGACGCACAGGCCCACCGGGGGGTACTCGTTCTTACAACCAATGCCCCCCGGCACCGGCTGGGCGGCCTGGGAACACTCCAAAGCGAAGCTTATTGAACGGAAACAAAGTAGAAGTTCCCAGATGCATATATATATATATATGTATAGCACCGGCTCTTGTCCGACGAATACATTCACAGTGAACTCTCGGAATCGAGAGGGGGATGGGGGGGCATTATTGTTCAACCGCATTCACACATGATTATATACGACGCTAACGAGTTGCTATGGAATTTCAAAAGATAGACGTTACATTACGATCTACAGGGATACTCCAGGGTACCTTGTATGAGGCCGCACCGCGATCTGACAATGCTACGTACAGAATAATGATCCTACGAGTGCAAGTTGCCAACGCCCGAGCGCCAGGGACCAAAGCCGCGCAAACCAGAATACGACCGCTGGCCCTCTGCGTCACACCGAGCAGGAGCCCCCCAGCAGAAGCCGACCTGGAGAAGCAGCAAAAGCGGGGGTCTGTCGCTAGTGGAAGTCGGGCCTGTCCCCCTACAGGGGGATTTTCGACGAGGAATAAAAATACCCCAAAAGTAATCCAGAAATAATCAAAAAATACTCTGGGGACTATTTTTTGAATATTGTTCGACCTTTTTGGGGCACTTGCTGGGCATTTTTCATTTTTCGTCGAAAACCCCCCTGTAGGGGGACACGCCCGACATAACGCTAGTGTCGGTCTGCAGGGGCCGCTCCTGGACTGCGGGGATCACAGAACAAACATCGGGGACGAAGAATGCCTCCAGGAAGGGGCTGAGAGCAGCTCCGGGGAGGATCGAGAATCGACGGTGGATGATCGGGGATCGAGCATCCAGAGCTTGAGCCGTTTGTGGACCGTTGGGTTGGGAGAGGTTGGGGAGGCGAGGATGGGGATGGGGATATAGATGCACGGGGATGGGGAGGGGGAGGGGAAGGGGAGGCAGACCAGGATTGGGAAGGAGGAGGCGAAGGGGAAAAGGGGCCAGATGGAGGGCCTCGCCGCCGCCGTCGTCCTCCTCTCGTCCTCCTCCTCGAAGCCCGCCTCAGACCAGTCTCTGTCCCTCCCTGGAGGGTCGCCATGACCCGCCTCGTCGAGCCCGCCCGGTCGCGGCCGCACGGCCGCCCGCCACGGCCAGAAGGCATCAAGGTCGCGACACAACAGACACGTGGGTTTCAGTAGGAGCTCGACCAAAAGAGACCTGCCACGGGAAACCCCACCCTGAGACCCCGGGAGGTCCATGGACTTTCGGTGGGGGAACGACACGCCCTCCGTGGCTAAACCATCCAAAACCCAGGAGACCCAGGGCACCCTGGAGGAAAGCAGGGTGTTTCTTAGCATGGGCCTCCACTGTAGGCCCCTCCCAGGGGCCCCAAACGTCTGGCCAAGACCGGCGCGTTCCCCCCCCCCTCTCAGGAGGAGGAGGAGGAGGAGGAGGAGGAAGAAGAAGAGGAGGAGGAGGAAGTAGGAGGAGGAGGAGGAGGAGGACCCTGGGGCTCTAAGATACCCTGGGGTACACTCCTCGTCGATCTTGGAAGGCCCCGAGGTGCCTGCGGGGCCCCTGCGGCCACCGCCGGCGCCCTCGGGAGGAGGGGGCCCTTCGGGCGAAGGGGGAGGTGCCAGAAGGAGGGGGAGAAGAAGGGGGAGGGTGAGGGGGAGGGGAAGGGGGAGGGGAAAGGGGGAGGAGGAGGAGGAGGAGGGGGAGGAGGAGGAGGAGGAGGAGGAGGAGGAAGAGGAGGAGGAGGAAGAGGAGGGAGGAGGAGGAGGAGGAAGACGGAGGAGGAGGAGGAGGAGGAGGAGGAGGAGGAGGAGGACCCTGGGGCTCTAAGAAACCCTGGGGTACACTCCTCGTTGATCTTGAAGACCCCGAGGTGCCCCAGAGCTCCTGCGGGGCCCCTGCGGCCACCGCCGGCGGCCCTCGGGAGGAGGGGGCCCTTCGGGCGAAGGGGGTAGAAGGAGGGGAGGGGAAGGGGGAGTGAGGAGGAGGAGGAGGAGGAGGAGGAGGAGGAGGAGGAGGGGGAGGAGGAGGGGGAGTGAGGGGGAGTGGGGAGGAGGAGGAGGAGGAGGAGGAGGAGGAAGAAACTCCCGTGGGGCACCCCCTGTCAGGCCGGTGTCCTACTCGATACGCCTACTGTACGGCCCCCAGAGAAGGCCACTGGAGGCCTCCAGAGGCACAGAAATAACCCCCCTCTACCGAAACAAACAGAGAGAGAGAGAGAGAAAACCACTGTGTGGGGTTTCATTGTTCCCATCGTCCTGAAGGACCACATTCCAGTTAGCCCGACGAAGGACCCAACGATATGCAGCTGCGAGTACCGCGAGGGAGATGAGACGAAGAAGGGGGGCGCGCAAACTCCGACTAGCTCTCGTAGGCAACGCGCAGCAAAAAAGAACGACACGCGGGGCAGAGCGGGCAGGGGCAGGGGGTCGGGGCTCCCTATGGGGCCACGAAGCGTGTGTGGGGGGTGTCGAAATGGGTGGCGGGGACGCATGTAAACTGTGCCACTGGGACCTTCGGTGGAGCTCCCTATGGTGCCGCGAACCGCGTGGTAGGTGTGCCGTAATGGGTGGCGGGGGCGCATGTAAACTGTACCACTTGGGCCTTCGGCGGAGCTCCTATGGGGCCACGAAGCGTGTGAGGAGTGTGCCGAAATAGGTCGCGGGGACGCATGCGAACCCTGCCACTGGGGCCTTCGGTGGAGCTCCCCCTGGGGCCACGAACCGCGTGAGGGGTGTGCCGTAATGGGTGGCGGGGCGCACGTAAACTGCCCCAGTGGGGCTTTCGGTGGAGCTCCCTATGGGGCCACGAAACGTGCGAGGGGTGTGCCGTAATGGGTGGCGGGGACGCATGTAAACTGTGCCACTTGGGCTTTTGGTGGAGCTCCCTATGGGGCCACGAAACGTGTGAGAGCTGTGCCGATATGTATGGCGGGGGCGCATGTAAACTGCGCCACTGGGGCCTTCTGTGGAACCTCCTATCGGGCCACGGGACGTGTGAGGGGCGTGCCGAAATCAATGGCGGGGACGCATGCGCACAGTGCCACTGGGACCTTCAGCGGAGCTCCTATGGGGCAACACAACGTTTGAGGGATGTGCCGAAATGAGAGGCGGGGACGCATGCAAACTGTACCACTGGGGCCTTCGGCGGAGCTCCTATGGGGCCACGAAACGTGTGAGGGGTGTGCCGACATGGGTGGCGGGGACGCATGCGAACTCAGCAACTGGGGCCTTCGGCGGAGCTCCTATGGGAGGAGGGGGAGGGGGAGGAGGAAGGAAGGAAGGAGAACGCGGGGCGCTGTCACTTCAAAACGAGAACCCAACACCACTGGATGGTTGGGACAAATCATTTCGAGCACCCAGGAGTATCGAAACAGTGTCTCCCCGACACGCTGGCGAAGCGTCGAACGAGTATCGCATCCCAGGGCCCGACACGTGAAAGCCCTCCAGCTTCGAGATTTTCTTGGTGCTCGAATTCTTGCTGGTGGCCAAGGCTAGAGTAGGCTGAAACATCTGAAGTGTGTGGCCCCGAACATGCACCCAATCGACTGGTCGCCCAAGGAACTCGACGTGCAGACGCCGTAGCTTCCCACCCTGTGGGACTCTGGAGCGTCTGTACACCGAAGTCCTTCGCCGAATCCATTGGCTCTGTGGCCGACCAAACTACGTCGTTTACACACTGAACCCCTTCGAACCACATGAGCATAACATCTCGGAGGTCCTCGCCATGTTGGGGGGTCGGGTCCTGGACCCCACCTCCCCTGGCGCGCGAGGCGCCAGGCGTCGCAAAAGGCGGTCCCAGCGCCGACCCGAGATGCGGTGCGGGCGCGGCCGCAAGACACCCTCGCAAGACACCCAACCCTGAGAACCCGTGCGCGAGGTGCACCTGAGGGGAAGCCTGGAGCACCCTCGAATGAGCCCTGGGACACACAAATAAATACACACAAATAAAACGATTCCCCATATGTTCCTGTGTTTTCTGGGCTTCTGCTTCCCCCCCCACTTCCCATATGTTCCCATATTTTCTGGGGAATCGAGGATATTAATTGTGTCTGTGTGTGTTTTTTCCTCTCCTGGACCCTGAACGCAGCAGCTCCCTCCACGCCTGCGGGAAGGCACCACCGCGCAGCGCGAGGGAGCGAAGAAACCACCGGGATGCCCCGACGAGAAGCAGACGGTGTCTTGCGGCGCGCCCCCACGGTGCGCACTTTTTTTTTGGTCGGCGGCTCCAGGACAAAGGTCAAGAAGCGGGGTAACGTCTGGGGCGCAGAACAAAGATAATTGGCCGCAGTGGCGCATTGGCCGCAGTGGCGTGTGCACATGCCAGGGACAATATGACCCTCATTAAGAGGTGACTGGCTCAGTGTACGCACGCGGAGCTCCGAAAAATCCTCGGCGAAGAGC
>CAUYUJ010006836.1:22500-34034 GCA_963575745.1 Prorocentrum cordatum
AGCCTATGGAGCCACGAACCGTGTGAGGGGTGCGCCAAAATGGCGTGGGGCCACGAGGGAGGAGGAGAAGCAGGAGGAGGAAGCGGAGGAGCATGGAGGAGGAGCAGGAGCAGCAGCAGGAGGAGCGGGAGCCCAGCATCCCACTCACCTGCGGAAGAGGAGGAAGGGAACGCCACCAAGGGGGAAGGTAGAATAACTGGCCGACTCGGCTTTGGCCGGCTCCGCCTACCGCAGGAGGCTCCTGACGGTGCTGCCCGTCTTGGCGACAGCTCTACACCTTTGCCTCCATGAGGGAGAAAGGTCAGCGGGCCGAAATCTGATACCAGAGGAGGAGGAGGGAAGAGGGAGGAGGAGGAGGAGGAGGAGGAGGAGGAGGAGGAGGAGGAGCGGGAGCAAGATGAGGAGGAGGAGCAGGAGGAGGAGGAGGGGGAGGAGGGGGGAGGCGGCGGGGGCCGCCTTCACGGCCAGGTTGCGCGGGGCGTGGCGGTCCTGCGGCGGCGCGCCGCGGGTCCGCTTGCGTGGGTCCGGCGCGGGCCCGCCTCCGCCCCCGCCTTTCTGCGGGGGGGCCAGACGTGCCTCGCGTCGTGGACAAAAAAAAAAAAATGTTTTAGAAGACGGGAGGCTGTTCCTCGTTCTGAGCCTCTGGGGGCCATGACTGGGCCCCAGGGCCGTCAGAAAACGGCTCTGGATGAAAGGCCGGTCCCGTGGAGACGGTCGGATGTTTTATCGACCAGGACGTCGCATGTCTTGGTCCAGAACGTCTCGGACCCCGTGCAGAAACGACCAAAACGTCGCATGTCTTGGCAGACACCCTCAGCGGCCCTGACTACGCCCATCCTGGGCCCAAGGATCGGTGTCGACGCCCTCCCGGCTCAGGCGGGGAGGCGTATACACCGATGCCCCGGGCCCAGGATCGGTGTGCTGTGGGTGTCTAAGTTAATGCCCTGCGATCCTCCTCCTCCTCCTCCTCCTCCTCCCTCCTCCTCCTCCTCCTCCTCCTCCTCCTCCCACTCTCAGTTTCCCCCTCCCGCCCCATCCCTCCCCCGTCCACAGAAGAAGAAACAGCATAAACACGGACTCTCGGAGTTTCGCACGAAGCACCGAAAGCTTATTTCCAATACAGCGTCTCTTGCACTTGGGGGGTCTCAGTCATGTTCTAACGAACTGGGCTGGTATGTCGGTCTGACGGCTATGTAGCCACCATCGCCGCCTCGTCGCCGCCCATCGTCTGGGCCTGTGTATTGATCTGGCGGCTGTGTATCCGCCGTCGCCGCCCCGTCACCACCTCGTTGCCGCCCGTCGTCGGAGCCTGTCTGGCGGTTTGGCGGCTATGTAGCCGCTGTGGCTGCCGCGTCGCCGCCTCGTCGCCGCCCGTCGTCTGGGCCTGTCTGGCGGACTGGCGGCTATGTTGCCACCGTCGCCCCGTCGCCGCCTCGTCGCCGCAACATTGATTGCTTCACATAGGCTGCACATCATAGATTGCACCACATCAATGGCGCTACATAAATTGCTCCACATATACTGCTCTGCATTTCTTGCACAGCAATAGATTCAGGATACAGTTTGCACCGTATGTGTAAATACCTATATAGACATGTAGATGCATGTAAATACAAAATACACGCATACATAATGCATCGCATATATTGTAAAACATAGGCTTCATTACGCAGGTCACACAACATGCAGTGCGCCACATGTTCTGAACAACCTATACTGAGTGATACGTACTGCGCAACAGATTTTGCATCACATCATCACCATCACAGTTTCACAAATAGCACTCCACAAAGATGGCTCCACATACCTTGCACAAAATACATTGCACTACACATACTGCACACAATACATTGCACCACATGTCGGACAACATATATTGCACGACAAATATGGTAATAGATTGCACCACACCAAACCAGTCGCCCCATATAAATTGCAGTATAAAACATACATCCAGAGTCTCCTCTCTAAAAAAGAGAATAGGTCCCACCATCCTTCCCAGGGCGAGCTTAACGGTACCCCCTGGGGGTGTGCAGTTTACATACGACACCCCCGGTACCAACCCCCCTCGATCCTTTGAAACAAACTTTATGCACGCACACTCGCGTATCAAGAATCAGTCATGCTCAGGATCCCCGTGGAAAGAAATGGACGAAGTGAAATCGCGCGCGTCGTCGCGCGCACGCATGCCGCAATCCGTCAAAAAAACGTGGGCGTCGCAGGGATGTCAACGTCGAGTGCCACGAAAACTTATACAAGGCACATGGCTTTGCAACATGGATTCTCAACAAAAGGCTTGCGCGCGCGGTGTCTCAAATTATTCGGGAAGCCATCGGTTGTTCAACATGTTTCACCAAATTCGATCAAACATGCGTCTCGCGCGCGCATGTCGAAATCATTCGATCGCCCTTGCGCGCGTGCTGGGGGGGGCAAGGTCCTTGTCAAATAATGCCATGCGGGCCGCTTGCGCCAGTCGGTCGCGCGCGCATGTCCAAATTCCTGTAAATTCGATCACCGCCTCGTGGACAACATCGCCGCCATCGGCGTGGTCAGCATCGGCGCCGTCAGTGGCCTTGCCGTCGTCATCGTCATCGTCGTCGCGAACATCGCTACAATCATCATCGTGTCTGCGGCTGTGGACGTCACCATGATACAGCGCCCACCCGAGTCGCCGACTCGCGCTGAAGCGCCCGCGTGTCAGCGCGGCCTGCGAGACGCGCTGGAAGTCCCCAGCGGTCGCGCCAGACTAGCTGGCCGCTCTGCGCGCGAGTCTGCGCGCGCTAGTGCGGCAGCCAGCGCCAACCAGTCATCGCAATCGCCGCCGCATGGGTGTTGCAAACCAAATTGCTGGTGGGTGGGCGGGATGATTGCGCGAGCAACGGGGTTGACAACTCACTGCAAACAAACATTAAGTGCAACACCACAAAGTTTGCACCACATAGGTTGAACAACGGATTTTGTTAGAACACACACTGTTTGGAGCTCACGCTGGCTAACATGTTTATGCAACTTGCTGTTCTTCGGGTCCACACCACGCTGACTGCGCATAACAAGATGGGGCCGTCTTGTTGGAGTTCCAGGTCGGCCACGACACGCGTGGGCGGATGCAGAGAAAAAATCAGAGCATTGGGATTGGGAGGGATAGGACATATCAGATGTGGCGTGAGCGCACCTAGCTTGCCCCCCTCTCCACCCCCCAATCCCGGCCCCTCCCCCCCATCCTCCCTCCTCCAGGTGTGGGGAAAGGAGGAAGGGGAGGACAGGAGGAGAGAAATCGGCCGCGCTCTCACTGCAAACGCACAAGATTGCCAGCGCGCCCTACCCCTGGCCCTTGGCGGAGCGCTCCTGACGTGGAATGCCTCTGGCGGGCGGTAAATTCCGACCGCTGCCAGACTTAGGTCGGGCGTATCCTCCTACAGTCGGAGCTTGGACCCAAAAATAACAATAGTCAAAATATAATCAAACAAATGTCCAAAATACTCAACAGAACGTCTCCATATTATTATTTAACTATTTGTTCGAATATTCCTCCTGTAGAAGGATACGCCCGACTTCATGCCAGACATGCACCGAGGGCCTGCATGGCGGCACAGAAAAAAAAAAACAAAACCTCGCGCGAGACCTGGTCCGCTGTGGAATGGGCGGCGGGGCAGTCGGGCCGGGCGAAAGGGGGGGATAGCAAGGGGGGGGTCTGAGAATCGGCTCGCGTAGCTGACCCTGCTGGCGCCTCCCGGCGCCGGGAGGCGGCTATTGGATCGAGGAAGGGGCCCATCCGTGGGGGCGAAACCAGCTGCATGCAGCAGATTTCGTACCCCCTCTTTCGGGCGTTGGCAGAACTGGGTTTAGTGGAACCTGGTTTAGTGATGTGTACCAGGGGCCCCCCCCCCGCCCCATTTCCACTAACCGGAACTGCCGCCGCCCGAAAAGCACCAGTCACGGCAAACCTGGTTTCGTGAATCTGGCCAATGGAGGGACCCCAGGGCCCCACCACGAACCGGGTCCCCTTACCCGGGGTCCTGCCTACCGTGGGGCCTCGGCCACAAGAAACCTCCGCAAGAGACCCAACCCTGAAATCCGCGATCTGGTTAATGAAAACCCGAGCTCGTCGATCGAAAATCATCCAGGTCTTGTTGGGGACCCATCGAAGTCCAAGAAACCCAGGGCACCCTGGCAAAATCCAACTGGCTTCTTGGCACGCGCCCCCACTGTCTACCCGACCCCTTCCCCAGATCCCCCCCGATCCCGCCCTGCCCGAGACAGGGCCGGCGGGGCCGGGCGAGGTGCCGCACGCGCGGCCGCCGCGGGGCACCCGGCGCCCGCACCTATACCTCGCGCGCGCGAAGCAACCGGCAGCCCGGGCGGCTGGCCGCGGGAGCTGCGCCGTGGACGGGGCGAGGCGGCCGCGAGCTTCCCAGAGTGCTGCACGCGCGGCGCTGCACGCGCGGCCGCTGCGGCATCCGGCGCCGCACCTGCCTCGCGCGCGAAGACCGGCCGCCCGGGCGGCTGGCTGCGGGAGCTGCGAGGCGGCCGCGAGCGTCCCAGAGTGCCACCGCTTCTGCTCTCGACGCGTCCCTGGGCCCCCCCTTGTCCGCGCACCCGCGTCGGGCCTGGCCCCTTCTAGCCCTGGCCCACCTCTTCGGCGCGCCCCGCTCGTGTTGGTCCGTGGGACGTGGGCAATCCCAGCGCAGCCGGGGATACCCCCCCCGCCCGCCCTGGAGCACGCCACGCGCAGGGGGGGCCCATAGGGGCCAACGATGGGCGGCGAGGACGAGGGGGGGGGGAATTGAGAAGGAGAAGGCCTTTTCAGAAGGCGGCGGGGCTCCTCAGGAGCCCTCGCGCCTTCCGAGAGACGTCTGGTGTTTCCCGGGAAGGCTCAGGAACCTCCTCGGGAGGCCGGGGGACGTCCGAGCTTGCTGAAAAGGCCAGCCCCTTCTCACTTCCCTGAGGTCGGGCGTGTCCTCCTACAGGCGGAGCTGGGACCAACAAATTTACAAATTGTCAAACAATCTGAAGAAAAATGCTCAAAAATACTCAAAAAAATCGTCCCCACATTACTTTTATACTAGTTTTGAACATTCCTCCTGTAGATGAGTATCGTTTAACCGATCCCCATCCCCAGCGGGGTGGCCTGGGCCCCACTGGCCGACTCACAGCCTTAGATGGGGATATAGGCCGTTCCCTTCGGGTTTCGGGGGGTGTATCCCCAACTGGGGTGGTGCCTTGGTGGGGCTCGGGGATGGAGATGGGGATGGGGATCGGATAAACGATACCGAGTAGAGGGACACGCCCGACTTAACACGTCCCCCCCCCTCGCTGGCCGCCGCACAGAGAGAGTCGGGTCGGGTGAAAGGGGGGGGGAATAGCAAAGGGGGGAGGTGAGAATCAGCTCACGTACCTGATTCTCCCAGCGCCTCCCGGCGCCGGGAGGCGCCCATGTATCGAGGAATGGGCCCGGCGGCGGGGCCGAAACCAGCTGCATGCGACAGATTTCGTAACCCCCCCTTTCCCTATCCCCCCCTTTCGTTCGGCCCGAGATTAACGACACCGAGCAGAGGGACACGCCCGACTCAACACGTCCCCCCCTCGCTGGCCGCCGCACAGAGAGAGAGAGGGCCGCCGCGCCCACAGAAGAGAGGCCACGGCCTGCCGGCTGCACGGGCGCCGGGCCTCGCAGCCTGCGGCGCCGATTCCCGTCGCCCGGGCCCGGGCGCACACACGCTGCACGGGCAGGCGACGGTGCCCGGGCAACATAAAAAAAAATGTCCACGCCGACGGCGCGAAGACAATCAGGCACGATGGCAGCGACAAGTGCAATATGTGGCCGTCGAGGGTGGCGTCGAGGGCCTGGTGTCCTTGCGCATGCAACGCGCCCGGCGTGTCTTGGAGCACGGCCTGGTAGGTGGTCAGTACGTGCTACGGTGCCTGGACAAGAAGCGTCCACGCCGACGGCGCGAAGGCAATCAGGCATGACGGCAGCGACAACTGCAACATACACGTGGCCCGCCCCCCCCCCTCACCAGGGCTGAACCTACACGGTGTTTTTCGATGTCGTCTTGTTTTCGTTATCCCTCGCTTCTGTCTCGAATCCGCCTTTACCGCAAAACGAAATCGAAACGAAAACGGCCCACGAAGTCGCCAAAAACACCGCTTAGGTCCAGCCCTGCCCCTCACCCCCCAAAAAAACCCAGAGACCCAGAGTTGTGAAGGGTCCACATGTTGTCCCCCGCGCGTGGTGCCTCGCACCCGACCCCGTGAACTCTGGGTTGGGGGGGGGCTACGGATAGTTGCTCGACGCAGTTCGATGCCGCATCATCTTGGCGCGATGGGTGCGGACACTCTTTGTCCACCCACCCGAGGGAGGGCGCCAACTGTGCTCACGTTGTTCCCATCGTACTTAGGAACCACATCCGAGACATAATTTCGAGCACACCGAAAAAGCGAGACGGTGTGTGCCCGACACGCTATCTCATCTACCAGGGCCCGACAGGCGAAAACCGTCGAATTTCGATGCCTCCTCGGTGCTCGAAACACTTCCTGAGGAACAAGGCCAAGGTAGGCTGGAACATCATAAGCTGTGCACCTGCACCGATCCTGGCGAGGCTCCGCCCGGGCCCAGGATCGGAGTAGACGCCCTCCTGGCCTGGCCAGGCAGGCCTACACACACCGAACCGGAGGAGGAGGAGGAGGAGGAGGAGGAGGAGGAGGAGGAGGAGGAGGAGGAGTAGACGCCCTCCTGGCCTGGCCAGGCAGGCCTACACACACCGATCCTGGGCTCAGCGCCGGTCCGGCCAGGGTCCGTGCAGGTGCACAGTTTGGCGGCACGACGACGACGACGACGACGACGACGACGACGACGACGACGACGATGACGATGACGATGACGATGCTTGATGAATGCTGAGCGAAATCTGCACCCGTGACTATGGCATCGAGCTCGCCATCGTCATCGACCCTACGCCCGCCATCGTCACCGTCATCGACGTCACGAACAAAACATATCGTGAGAATTCACGGCCGGGGCCCCACAGACCCCACCTCTCACTGTACCGACCTTGCAGACATGCTGCAGTGGATTGTTGCATGGATTTCTGTCTACGCAAAACCCCGAAGCGGCGAGTGAAAAACGAAGTGAAATTCGCGTCATGTTTGTTAGTCTTCATTCCTGGAATAATATCCACACGAAGTTCACCTCAAAATCCGGAACGGAATTCTCCAGGACACTCCAGGCCCGTCTTGCCGTTTTCCAAACGAAGTCCGCTCTGCGATGTTGGCGCCATGGCACCTCTCTGCCGCGCTTCCCAGGAGCAAGACCCACCTCCGATTTGGGCGCCCGAAATGGGTACGGAAAGTTTGGGTACAATGCCCAACAACAAATGTTGTCCCAAACCAACAGCGGCCGCTGTTGGGCAGGCGGCCTTGTGTCTCGAATGGACACAGGCCGCGGCGGCGTGGACAGCGAGTTCTGTTCAAAATGGACAGGATCCGCTGTTGGGCATTGTACCCATTCTTTCCGTGCCCATTTCGTTCGTGCAGATCCGACGGCCCCCCCCCCCCCAGGGGCCCGCCCGCGGCCGCGCGGCAGCGCCGAGGGCGCGAAGAGAACGCGACGCTCGGACCCCGGGGCATTCGCGGACCTACGGACCCGGGGTAGTCGGATAGGGGCTCACAGGCGAACCCTACCCCCACCTCCCACGATTTCTGAGGGGGAGGGTGGGGTTCACTTCGTCCGGAAGCTCCCGAGCGATGTGAACCCCACCCTCCCCCTCAGAAACCGTGGGGGGTAGGGGTAGGGTTCGCATGTGGCCCCCTGTCGGAACGCGCTCCAGGAGTCGGGGGCGCGCAAGCATGGACTAGCGATCCATGGACTTGGCGCGCGGTCGCCAAATCCATGGATCGGGGAAGGTGCCCTCCCCAAAGATGCGGCCCGTGCCGCCTCGTTCGGCGGAAATCCGCGATACCCCATGGAAACGGGACCCGTCGATAATCCACGCCCCCTTGATCCATGTTACATGTTTGCGATCGCCTGAAGGAGAGGTCCAATCAGCGTTAGGTCGGGCATGTCCCCCTACAGACGGAGTAAGGGCGAAAAATCAGACATATTCAACAAATATTCTAAAACTGCCCAGAACAATTATCCTGGCGAAAGACCCAACCATACGCAAGTGTGAGAACCGCAAGGCAGGTGGGACGAAGCAAGGGGACTTTCCTATGGGGCCACGAACCGTGTGAGGGGGTGCGCCAAAATATGGGGCCACGAACCGTGTGAGGGGGTGCGCCAAAATGGAGCGGGGCCGCCATGAGAACCCTGCCACTGGGGCCTTCGGTGGAGATCCTTATGGGGCCACGAACCGTGTGACGGGCGCGCCAAAATGGGGCGGGGCCGCCATGCGAACCCTGCCACTGGGGCCTTCGGTGGAGCTCCCTGTGGGGCCACGAACCGTGTGAGGGGTGCGCCAAAATGGCGCGGGGCCGCCATGCGAACCCTGCCTCTGGGGCCTTCCGTGGAGCTCCCTATGGGGCCACGAACGGTGTGAGGGGTGCGCCAAGATGCAGCGGGGCCACCATGGGAACCCTGCCACTGGGGCCTTCGGTGGAGCTCCCTATGGGGCCACAAACCATGTGAGGGGTGCTCCAAAATGGCGCGGGGCCGCCATGCGAACCCTGCCATGAGGCCTTCGATGATCCCTATTGGGGCCACGAACCGTGTCAGGGGTGCGCCAAAAGCGATGGCGCGGGGGCAGCCATGCAACCCTGCCTCTGGGGCCTTCCGTGGACGCTCTCAATGGGCCACGACCAATGTGAGGGGTGCGCCAAAACGCGGGGCCGCCATGAGAACCTGCACTGGGGCGTTCGGTTGGAGCTCCTTATGTGGCACGAACCGTGTGAGGGGTGCGCCAAAAATGGCGCGGGGCCGCCATGCGAACCCTGCCACTGGTGCCTTCGGTGCAGCTCCCTGTGGGGCCACGAACCGTGTGAGGGGTGCGCCAAAAGGCGGGGCCGCCATGCGAACCCTGCTTCTGGGGCCTTCCGTGGAGCCCTCTATGGGGCCACGAACCGTGTGAGGGGTGCGCCAAGATGAAGCGGGGCCACCATGCGAACCCTGCCACTGGGGCCTTCGGTGGAGCTCCTTATGGGGCCACGGACCGTGTGAGGGGTGCGCCAAAATGAGCGGGGCCGCCATGCGAACCCTGCCACTGGGGCCGTCGGTGGAGCTCCCTGTGGGGCCACGAAACGCTGTACTGGGTGGGTGAAACGCAGGGAGGAGGGAGGAAGAAGAAGAAGAGGAGGAGAAGGAGGAGGAGGAGGAGGAGGAGAAGGAGGAGGAGGAGGGGGAGGAGGGAAGGAAGGAAGGAAGGAGGAACGCGGGGCACCGTCTCTTCAAAACGAGGACCCAACACCACAGGATGGTTGGGAAAAAAAACAAAAATCGTCCCCAGACTATGTTTGGACTGTTTTTGAACATTCCTCCTGTAGAGGGACATGCCCGACTTCAAATCAGCGTCGTCATCAGCATCACCGTCGTCGTGACGACCATCAGAAGAGGCATTGTCCGCAGGATCAGCATCATGCACCTTGTGTGATCTGCATACACCATGTGGATCCTGCAGGATCCTGCAGGGAGCCTGCACCCTCTCGCCCGGGTCAGTGGACCCCCAGATCTGCACGAGCCTGCAAGATCTGGCGCTCTGGCTGACCCCGTTTGCATGGACCCCCCCCGTCTCTGGAGCCCTCCTCCTCCTCCTCCTCCTCCTCCTCCTCCTCTTCTTCTTCTTCTTCTTATTATTATTATTATTATTCTTATTCGTCTTATTATTCTTCTTATTCTTCTTGTTATTATTATTAGTATTCTTCTTATTATTATTATTCGTATTCTTCTTGTTATTCTTATTATTATTATTAGTATTATTCGTCTTATTATTCTTATTATTATTATTATTCTTATTCTTATTATTCTTCTTATTCGGCTTCTTATTCTTGTTATTATTCTTCCTCGTGTTATTATTCTTCGTCTTATTATTCTTCTTCTTATATTTATGATAAGCATAAATCGTATATTAGATTAGAGTAGGAGTAGGATTAGGACAGATGCATAGGATGGAAGAGGTACGGAGTTAGATTACGAGGATTGAGGGAGTAGGAGTAGATGATTTGAGTACTATTAGGAGTGATTATGAGGATTTTAGATTGATGCGATTGATGAGTGTTCTGAGTAAGACATAAGAAGAATAGACAAAGAAACGATAAAATACGAAGAAAGAAGAAGAAAGATAGAAGAAGAAGAAGAAGCAGACTAAGAAAGAGAAGACGCAGAAGAAAGAAGAAGAATAATCATTCGCATAATCATAATCATCGCCGCTACGAATAATAATCAATAAATCAGCAGACTCCTAATAATAATAAAATAATAATAAAATACTAGAACGCATAAGAAGATCCTAATCACATAAGCTATCTAATAAGCACATCCTCATTTCTCATACTAGCATACACATACACCAATTCACTTCCTACTAAACAAAGTAAGACCACCCCACTACTACTATCACCAGCATCCTTACCTCATCGCATCCTAATCCTCCTCCCTCATCCTTCCTCATCCTCCTCCCTCTCCTCCCTCCTCCTACCTCTTACCTCGCCTCTCTTAGTTGTATTAATTGTTATTGATATTCTCAGTGTTAGTATTATCTTCTAGTGTCTCATTGAGTATTAGTAATCATCGCTAGGGTTCGTAATATCTCTTACATTATTATCATTAGTATTATCATCATATTATTATTATTATCATTAGTATTATTATTATTATTATTATTATTATTATTATTATTATTATTATCATTAGTATTATTATTATTATTAAAAATTATTATTATTATCAGTATTATAATTAGTATTAGTGTTATTATTATTATCATTATTATTATTATTATTATTATGATTATTATTATTATTAATAGTATTAGTATTATTATTAGTAGTATTATTATTATTATTGTTATTAGTATTATTATTAGTAGTAGTATTATTATGATTCGTATTCGTGTGTGTGTCGTCGCATTAGTATGTTTATTATTCGTGTTATTCTGATGTTTCGTATTAGTAGTATTCGTCTTAGTATTCTTCTTATTATCATTCTTAATATTGTTATAATTGTTATTCTTATTATTATGACTATCATTATTAGTATTATTAGTAGTATTATTCGTCGTCGTCGTAGTAGTCTTCTGATTCGTCTTCGTATTCTTCTTATTATTAATATTATTCGTAAAAGTCTTCGTATTAGTCTTCGTAGTGATCGTCTTCTGCGTCTTCTGCGTATTATTCTTAGTATGCTTTTTAGTGGTCGTCTTCTTCTTCTTCTTCATATTATTAGTATTAGTATTATTCGTCGTCGTCTTCATATTATTATTGTTCGTATTAGTACTATTCCTCCTCCTCCTCCTCCTCCTCCTCCTCCTCCGCCTCCTCCTCCTCCGCCTCCAACGCCTCCTCCGCCTCCTCCGCCTCCCCCGCCTCCTCCTCCTCCTCCTCCTCCT
>CAUYUJ010006836.1:34134-39134 GCA_963575745.1 Prorocentrum cordatum
TCCTACGCTACTCTACCCCCGATCGGCCCGAAGGCCGTGCCAATCTAGAACTCGGGGGAAGCAGGACTCCGCTCTTAGGGGGCCACATGCGAACCCTACCCCTACCCCCCACGATTTCGGAGGGGGAGGGTGGGGTTCACTTCGCTCGCGAGCTCCCGAGCGAAGCGAACCCCACCCTCCCCTCTCAGAAGTCGTGGGGGGTAGGGGTAGGGTTCGCATGCGGCCCCCCACGCTACTCTGCCCCCGATCGGCCCGAAGGCCATGCCAGTCTAGAACTCGGGGGAAGCAGGACTCCGCTCTGCGCAAATTGTTCGCAGAGCATGCGCACGCGCTCTTTTCCCTGGTCGCGCGAGGCCAATGAGCAGAGCGGCGCTCTGCCAGGGCCCGAGAAGTCTGGAAATTCGACCCCCTGGGCTCCCATTAGCAGGGCGACGCTGTGCTAACGCGCGCCGAGAAAGTGGTGGAATGGAGCGCGCACGGCTTCCGGCCGGTTCGCAAAGCGGCGCTCTTTTCTCGCTCTGCTAATGGAACCGGCCTGCGGACCTCCTTGCCCCTGCGAGCCGACCCTTCAGAATCGGGCGTTCAGAGACTCCCTGCGAAACGCAACCCGAAACACTCCGCGAAGTACCCCGCGAGACTCGACACGGAACAACACGCCACACACAACCCAAGAAACAGCCCACGAAGCTCACCGCAAACCGCAGCAGCGAACTCACAGTTCGAGCCTGCCGATGGCCCCAGTATCTCCCCGCAAGCCCCCGAGCAGGCCCCAGGTAGCCCCCAAGAGGCCCCTTAGGGGCCTCCTCCTCCTCCTCCTCCTCCTCCTACTCCTCATCCTTCCCTCCTCTCCTCCTCCTCCTCCTCCTACTCCTCACTTCCTCCTTCCTCCCTCCTCCTACCTCCTCCTCCTCCTCCCTCCTCCCTCCTCCCCTCCTTCCTCCTCCTCATCCTCTCCCCCTCCTTCCTCCTCCTCCTCCCCTACTCCTCCTCCTCCTCCTCCTCCTCCTCCTCCTCCTTCTCGTCCTCACATTCCTGCTCCTCCCTCTCACCCTCCTTTCTATGTCTCTCCCAGGTGTTCCCAAAAGGAGTTCCACAGCGGCTACGGCGACACCTAGTCCAATAGTTTGACCAATCGTTGGACCAGCGTTTGGCCGCAGGGGCATTTCCAAAAGGCAGGGGGCGGCGGTGGTTCGCCGTAGGCGTCATCAATAGTCTCCCCTCGTCCCCTTACACGGAGGAAAACATGAGCGGATGCTTCGGGCGGGCGCTCTCTCAGCGCGAAACAGAATGCGCTATTAGCTCTGCTCTCACCCTCGCCCAAAGGCAAGACGAGGGAGCCTGGTGAAGAAGTAGCGCAGAGAGCTCGACGCCGCCGACGACTCCGATTGCATTGGCGCCTCCTGTCAGCGCTAAGGGGGAATGAGGAACGGAAGCAGTTAGAGGACGAAACCCCTGTCTCGTCCTTCGGAGACTCGGACTCGCAAGAAGGTAGAACAGATAGCAAACCGTGTCGACCCCCGTCGGTCGGATCTACACCGGAATCGCGGCCCCAGCTAGCGAATGAAATCGCATCGAATTGGGTCGTAGGCGGGTCCGACCGGTCGATTACTGATACTGCGAACGAGGCGCACCACGATCAGCGTCGAATCGGATCGTAGGCGATTCTGGCAGGTTCTGACGAGTCAAATCGGATCGTGGACGGCATTGCCTTGGCGCGCTCATGTGGGTCCACCTCCGACGGCTCGGCCCTCCATCCTCCCCTGTTCAGCCCCTGCCCGCGTCCGCGCCCCTCCCTGGCAACCTCCCCATCAACCACATCGCCGCTTTCCCTCTCCAGGAAGCCCTATACGCGGCCGCCTCTCCGTCTCAGGAAGAGGTTTTTTAAACGCTCGACCTCTGCTTGACCCCCAACAAGTGGGGACCACCTCCCCTCACAGCACAGTCCAGGGAGAGGGCAAAAACTGCACGTTCTTCTCCCTCTTGATCTGCTGCGGGTGTCGGCCTTGGATTACATAGTTCCAGGCCGTAAGTCCTGCCCCTGTCTTCTTACAGGAACAGGGTTCACCCAGCTTCTTGACGCGGCCGCCTGTGCTGTAAGAGCCGCACCGACGGCAGATACAGAGGAAAGAGCCGTCCGCGCAGTCCAACAACGCACAAAGATGGTTGAACTGCTCAAGGAGGCTCGGGCACAGGCGGGGAGGCACAACACAGTGGCCAGGCGCTGGGCGCGCCTGACCTCGCTTGCCTCTCAGACACGTGCTGCACTGCCAAAACTCTCCAGACCAACACCACTCGTGGGGCGTCTTCGACGTCTGAGCTGGTGGGGCCTGCGGCTTGATGAATTGAACGCCAGATGAGTCGAGCCGCGGCCAGCGCGGCAAAAGCTTAGCTGCCAAGAGGATGACAGCCCTCGCAATCCTGATCTCACGCTCGACGCGAGACAGAACGTCAGGGTTGGCTCGGGGATGGACACTCGCGCCCCGCTTAGCCGCGAGGTCGGCATGAAAGTTACCTGTCCTCCGCCAAGCCTCCTGAGCAAAAATCCATGCTTCATCTACAGCCTTGTGCGCGGCGACTTTGACCAGGCCCTGGAGGAGGGGGCCAGCACCCGCGAAGGCTTCCAGGACCGAGCCCGCGTAGGCCCTATGCCCCCCCAGGCGCCCCGAGGCGCCCTGGAACACACAGAAATAACCGACGCACAATCCGAAAAAAAGAGTCGCTGGCCCATCTAAATTGACACCAGCAGCAGCCAGTGCCGTGAACTCACCAGCCTGAGAGGACTGCGGCAAGTGAGAAAAGACAGGCCCTAGCACTCTGGCCAAGAGATGGCCCTGATCAGACAACAGCACAAAAGCCCAGCCAGCTCTGGACAATTCACGCATCTTGGACTGAATACAACTGCCGTCCAGGAACAAGCTGCCTTCAAAGCGAATATTCTCTGGCCCTTGGAACTCCAAGCCTGAATCCTGGAAACCTTCCTGGAAGAACTTCATCTTGCCAGCGTCCGAGTCCTGCTGGCTGACTGGTTGCGGCACATAGTCGCCAGGGTGCGCAAAGGCACCCGTCAAGAAGTTCACAAGGTCCCCAGAGTTCTGGTCACACGCGTCCCTGGCCCAAGAGATGACCTCCTCATCCACCAGCTCCTTCCTTTCCTCCATGCATGCTTCACACTCCCATAGTCTATGAAAGACAGAATCCACCTTAGTGTGACACAGCGGGCACAGAGGGCACACTTGGTAGCCATACCTTAGTGCACGGGAGTTGGTCCACAAGGCATTGCAGGTACAGCCTGGCGCAGCAGAACCTTGAAAAGCGCTGGCGGGAGCTGCGAACAGGAGAGCTCTCGACCCATATCATCAGTGAAAACTACCATGTTCTTCATATCCCATCCAATCCTCCTGAGACTCATGAACATGGCACTCATCGGCCCCGAAGACGCTCCTCCAAGTGACAGATTGCTGACGATTGCAGAAAACGCTTCCCCAGGAATCCCGAATGGTAGCCCAGTCCAGGGCACCTGGAAAAGCGCGGGCCCTGAGAAGCCAGACCTCTTTGATGTAGCGCAGCACGGGCGCAACCGAGCCGTACCAAACAGGGCCCCCTTCAATGAGCGACGGCACCGTCAGCGATCTGCGGGCGGCATCT
Source organism: Prorocentrum cordatum (assembly GCA_963575745.1). NCBI lineage: Eukaryota > Dinophyceae > Prorocentrales > Prorocentraceae > Prorocentrum > Prorocentrum cordatum. Next base: position 37,780 of record CAUYUJ010006836.1, read on the forward strand.
GGCTCGATGGAGCTGGCTGCCACACGCCGAAGACTGTGCACCTCTCCATCCGTGAGGCCCTGGACTTCACATCCATAAATATATCCAGGCAACGGGCCAGCAGAGAACACCTTGATAGCTTTCCCCCCAATGTGAGAACGGAACCGCTTCAAACGAGTAGCCTTGCGCAGCATCTTGATCTTCCTCTCCTGACGCTTCCTCACCCCCCCCTTGCCCGTCCTGAAACACTTCCCAGCCGCGTCGTTGCAGCCGAGGTTGATGGCGGAGGTGTCCAGTGCGCCGAAGGGGCCAAGATCAGCCTCCAGCTGCTGGCCTAGGGCACCACAGGAGCACACTAGGGCAACCTTGTCGAGAGCGACACGGCCGCCTAACATCTGCCTGATACCCGCCAGCAGCAGGGGTGCCATGTTCAGGATGGTAGCTCTAACGAAGGACCTGGAACCGATAGCCGAGATGCCGGTGTCATCGATGTACGCGTCGATCGAAGAAAACTCCGAGGACTCCCGACCAATGCGGTGCAGGCTGAGCGAACGAGGAACGGTGTCGAAGGCATCGAGGGCATTGACACGGACGAGAGATGCGGCCACGCTGCAGCCCGCGATAACGCCGTGAGCGGCCCTCAGAGGGCCAGAGATGATGCCAGAGAGGCAGATGTATCGTGCCGACTTATATGCCGCAAGACACATATGCAGGACTCCCAGAGGAAACTGATGCCTGCGACCTCTAAGTTCCAAGGCCTCGAGGCCAATCAGCTCATAGTACTTATACATGTCCCACAGAACTGTGGCTGAGCAGGCGCCTCGTCTGACACCAGCTTCCGACCTGAAGGCTTGGCGCCACACACAATCCATAGCCCCTCTGTGCCGTCCAGCGGCCCAGTAGTCTCTGGAAAAAAGAAAAAAAATTTTTTTTTTTTTTTTTTTTTTTAAAAAAAAAAAAAAAAAAAAAAAAAAAAAAAAAAAAAAAAAAAAAACAAAAAAAAAAAAAAAAAAAAAAAAAAAAAAAAAAAAAAAAAAAAAAAAAAAAAAAAAACGCGTTTCCCAGGCCTCAGCCAGGGGCCTGCGGGCCCGCCCCCAGAGGCGGTGCACCGAGGGGAATATGCCGATCGGCCGAACACCACCCATTTTCCTTGGCCAACAAGGCCACCAGCGCAGCCGAGAGCTGGGTCGGAAGAATGCCCGAGCGCTCAGCAAGCGAGAGGAGCAAGCTGAGCACCTCCAAGCTGGCTGGCACCACTGAGGTGCTGAAAATGCCTCAAGTGAAAACCGCCGTAGGACACGGCGCTCCTCTTAGGATACTTCCTGCTCAGCTTCCGAAAGTACTCCACATCCAGGGGGGGAAGGGGCCCAGATATT
>CAUYUJ010006836.1:46634-81634 GCA_963575745.1 Prorocentrum cordatum
GCAGGAGGATTTTTTTTTGGGGGGGGGAACCCCCAAAAAAAACGAAAGCCCAGCGCAGGAGGGCTGGGGAGAATGGTTCCATGAGAACATTTGACGACCGGTGCCTAGGCATTACTCGATGCGGAGATCCCCACACGTGCATATCATACTCCTGGCAAGTCTCGCTGGGGGACTCCGTCTGCAGGCACAATTATGCGCGCGAGGGCGGGTCCACGTAGACGACGGGGGGGGGAAGCGACGGCGCGAATGGGGGAATGATGTGCCCCGTGGCGGTTTCCCCTTGGGACGGCTGAAACCAGCGCCCCGCCTGAGACATCCTCACAATCGGTTTCGAAAGCAGGTCATGTTCGGGGGCAGCAACAGGCAAACCGCTTGACACATCACCACAACCTGGGCGCGAGTCCTGGAGCGCCCCACCCTGGCGCCCCCCACCCACCCACCCACCCTAGGAGTGCTGAAACCAGCGCCTCGACTGAAACATCCCCACTATCTGCTCCGAACCCAAAAGATGCTGGTAGAGCGGAAACGAGCAAACCGCCTGAGGCATCCCCACAATATGGGCGCGAATCCTGGAGTGTCCCCACCCATGGCGGCCCCCCCTTGGGATGCCCAAGTGCCACGCCCAATGCATCGCGGGGAGCAGCGGACTACCAGAAAAGTCTGAGTGAGTCGAAATGAGGAAGAGTGTCAGAGTGCCAGAGTCTGAATGTGTATGAGTGGGCGTCCGTCTGAAGCGAATTCCCTGAATGGGTCTGAGTGGGTCTGAATGAGTCTGGGTCTGGGTGAGTACGAATGAAAAAATAATGCGGCTGAGCCTACGCGAGGATGAATAAATCCGTGATGAACCAGCGCCCCGCATGAGACATCCTCACCATCTGCTCTGGACGCAGACGAATCTGCCCACCCAAACAAGAAAACAGCCTGATCCAGACCTACAACCTGGACATGAGTGGGGGAATGAATTTCCCCCAGCGCATCGCCTGAAACATCCTCGCCATCTGCTCTGAACGCAGACGAATCCGCCCACCAAAACAGGCAGACCGCCTGAGACATCACCACAACCTGGGCGCGAACGGGCCCGCGATACACACCCTGGTGGCCCTCCATTGGAGTGCTGGAGCAAGCGCCTCGCCTGAGACACTCTCACAATCTATCCCGAGAGCAAAGGATGCTGGCCACCAAAGCAAGCAAACCGCCAAAGACATCCCCACAATCTGCGCGCGAACGAGGGAGTGACGTACCCCCTGGCGGCCCCCCCATCGAAGGCGTTCATACCAGCGCCTCGCCTGAAACATCCCCACAATCTGCTCCGAAAGCACATGATGTTGGCCACCAACAAGCAACACGCCTGAGACATCCCCACGGTCTGAACGCAAACGCGCCCGTGCAATACCCTCTGGCGGTCCCCTCTTGGGAGCGCTGAAACAACTGCCTCGTCTGAGACATCCTCCGAATCTGCTCCGACAACAAAGGGCGCCGGCCACCAAAACTAGCAGCAAACCACCTGAGACATCCCCACATTCTGAACGCGAACTGGTTCGTGCAATGCCCCTTGGCGGCTTCCCTTTGGAAATGCTGAAACCAGGGGTTCGCCTGAGACATCCTCACAATATTCTCCAAGAGCAAAAAGATATCGGCCACCAAAACAAGCAAACTCCTTGAGACATCACCACAGTCTGGGCGCGAACGGGCCCGTGCAATACCCCTCTGGCGGCTCCCAGATGGAAGTGTTTAAACTAGCGCTTCGCCTGAGTCATACTCGTTTCATGGGCACGGACGAAGGTCTGAGTGTGAGTGAGTCCAAGGTTGAGTGAATGAGCCTGTGTGTGTTTGTTTGTGTGTTTGTGTGTGTGTTTGTCTGTCTGTGTGTTTGTGATTTGTGTGTTTGTGTGTTTACGTTTGTGCGTGTGTGTGTGTGTGCGTGTGTTTGCCGATCGCCAGAGCAGCAACCTCTGCCCAGCCGCCGACGTAAAAAGTGTGCGCGTATGTGTGAGTGTTTGAAAACGAATGAGTATGAGCGCGAATGAATCTAAATGTGAGTGAACCTGAATATGAAGCAAGCAAAGTGCGAGCGAGCGAGTCAGAATGAGAGAGAATCTGCATGCGAGGGGGAAACAAGAGGAGAGGGAAAAGAGAACGAGAATGGTGGCGTCTAAGACAAAACAAGAACCCGCAAGACATGGGGAAAAAATACGACAGCGAAGGGCAATCAAAAAGCGCTGCTCGGGGACAGCCACTATTCGTGGAATCGGCGCGACATGCACGGGTCGTTGCCGAAGGCCTGAGTGGGGCGTGGCGCGGGGTTTCTCGCCGCCCTGGCCGTCGCCTCTGCTGGCCCGCTCTTCCCTCTTGCTCCGTGCCCCCGCGCCGCGCCCAATGTTGAGCGCCACGCTGCTGCGCGCGCGGTTGCCGACGGGAAAGGCGCGCGGCACGGCGAACGACCGGGGACGCCCGCGGATGCCCGCCCACGGCGAGAGGCCGGTCCTGCGTGGGACGGGCACCTCGGGAGGCGAGGGCCTGAAACTGACAAGTCTATTTTCGGGGGAGGGCGGAAAGCAGCACCCGTTGTAGATGCGCGCAGAAGGAACGCAGAAGCGACCAGCACCGCATCCAGAACGCCAGCTGGAACCCTGTCGACGGCGCGCTCTTTGCAGCAGGGGGGCGGGGGGGCTTCCGTACATCGGGAAAGGGGGGGGGCAACAAAATCAGGGCCGCGGAGGCGAGGGGAGGTGGAGGGCGGCAGAGAAGAGAGAGGAATCAGATCCACAAGTGTGGCCCGCGCTGCGACGGCGTTGCACCGCACGACGGCAGCAGTGCACCAATCTTGAAGCGCGGCCGCCCTGGGAACATCACCTTGAATGACCGAAGACGCTCCATATTCGATAAACACCTTAAAAGGTTCAAAACAACCCTGCTGACATGCTGCGCAAAAAATCGACGGACGAAGGGATGGAGGGATGCTGCCAAGGAAGATAGGAACGCTGCATCAGAATGTAAAAGCAACAAGAAAGCGGAAAGAAGAAGGACATAAACGAAGAGGACAAAACGGGAAGAAACATGATGCAAGGGAGAGAAACATGGTACAAGGGGGCATGGGAAGCGCAACGAAAGGCGATGAGGGACGAGGAACAAAGAAACAAGCGTGAAAACCGGAGCATGGAAGACGGGAGAAGCAAACGTCAAGAAGGATCTGAAAAAGGGGAACTGGGGCAGCGCACGGGGGGAAAAGTGAAGAAAATGCTGGGAAGAGGGGAGGCGGAAGACAGAAGTGGGCCGAGGGGGTAAGCGGGGGGGGCGACAAGGAGGAGGGGCGAAGACTGTACGTGGACTGGGGACCAAGGAAGAGAAACTTGGGGACAGACAAGACGGATGGGACAGGAGGGAAGACGGAGAGGGGAGAAGAAACTGGGGGAGGAAGCCAGCGGAACGGAAGGTGCAACGGACAAGGCGGCAAGGATGATGACACACGGAGATGATAAGATGCAATGGAGAAGAGAAAAAAGAAATGGGAAAAGAAGGATAAGGCCAGGACGGGGGGGGAATGGATAATCAGGGCGAAAAGAGACGGGGCTCGGGGAAGGCGGAAAAAAACAAACGGAAAGAGCGAAGAACTGACAATCGAAGGAGGAAGGGGCGAGACATAAGAGGGTTGTGGGAAGAGGGAGGAGGTAGCAAGGCTAGGGGGAGTGGGGGCGAGCTATTTCGGCGGCAGCGCGCAAAATGGCCCTGAGAGCTGGGCTGGGCACCGCTGTCGGCGGGATGTTCATCGGGTGGACTCCCGGGAGGGATTCCTGGAGTGCTCCTGAAGAGCGTCTCTGGGCGGGGATCAGACGACGGATGAGCGATGGCTGGTTTTCCCCAGGCGACCTCGCATCTCGCAACGGGCATTCCAACTTCCGCCACAGCAGCTCGGCGAGCAAGTCGTGCCACTTCTGACGATCGGAGCGGTTTGGCACCCGCCCGCCGCACTTCCGGCTGACCCAACGCTTCACCACAGACCACGCGGGCTCAATGTCGTTAGCGGTGAGGCCGCGGGGTTGCTTGATCTTGCCCGCGGAGCGCACCGCCAGCTCGTGAATGATGTCGCTCGCAGCCCACCGCTTGCTCTCGAACGCGGAAACCGTGGCCTTCCAGGAGTCGCTCGCCAGGGCGGTCCCCTTGCGCATGCCGAGAAGGTGAAAGTTGGTCAGCATCTCCTTGTGCCCCCGAGGCTTCCCATCGAAGGCATCGCTCGGGTGGTCCCGACTGCGGAAGAACCAAATGTCGGGGCGACCCTGCGCCATCGGGCCCCAAACCCAGACCTGGTCTTCGCAAGGGCGGGCCACACTCTGGAGAGAGCCAGGTTTCTTCTTGTCGAAGTTCGCCTCGTCCACCTGCACCAAGGGCTTGGATTTGCATTCGTCGGCCTTCATGATCAGCGCGATGCCCGCCCTCTTTCTCTGTGCCGCCGCCTTCGCAAAATGTTGCACCTCTTCTTGGCGAGCGTGCTCTTGCCGCGGGTCTTGACCACATCCGCGCCATTCGGCTGCTTGCTCGTGTTCGGGCTTGCCGTCGGGCTTCTTGACGGCGAACACCTGCATGGTGCACTTGCCAGGCGGCTCCTTCTTCAGGGAGAAAGGCTCGGGCATGCCTTTGTACTCGCGCGTCTTCGCGCACTCGCGCCGCGTTTCCCTAGGAACGTCACCCTCGCAGTCGACCAGATGATTTGCGAAGTACCGGATCATCTTGCCGCACTCCGTCCCGAACTGCGCGGGCGTGGGTCCTCCATGTGGGCCTGGCCTTTGTTGCAAGAATGCCTCCAGGCGGTTATGGCTCTGATGATGGTGTTTGCGCTGGTTATGGTTCCGGCTCTGGTTATGGTTATGATTATGGCTCTGGCTCCGGTTCTGGTTCTGGCGCTGGCTCTGGTGCTGGCTCTGGTTTTGGCTCTGCTCATAGCTCTTGTTCTGGCTCTGGCTCTGGTTTTGATTATCGCTCTGATTCTGGCTCTGGTTCTGGTTCTGGCTCTGGCTCTGGCTCTGGTTCTGGCTCTGGGGTTTTAGTTCTGGTTCTGGCTCTGGTTCTGGCTCTGGCTCTGGCTCTGGTTCTGGTTCTGGCTCTGGCTCTGGTTCTGGCTCTGCTTCTGTCTCTGGCTCTGGCTTTGGCTCTGGTTATGGTTCTGCGTTTGGTTCCGGTTTTGCTTTTCGCTCTGGTCCTGGCTCTGGTCATGATTATGGTTTGGGCTCTGGTTGTGCATTTGTGAATGCCCCTTCTGCCACATCAAATCAAGGGGGAGTGCGCAAGGATCTGGGGCAAACACCAAGAACATAGCAAAGCTTCCTGCTCGGGGGTGGCTTCCATCTGTGGACGCCCCCTTTCTACCGCAGCAAGTCACGGGGGGGAGAAAAGACCAGGGGCAAACGAAAAAGAAAACATAGCTTCTTGCTTACAACCTCAACACTCTCCGGAAGTCTTCCAAGCGAAAAAGGGATGTAAAATCTGCAGAAACAACCAGAAGCGCGGTGGAGGTGAAGCATGCGTGCTCGAGCGCGTTGTGCTGTCGTCGTCGCCGTCTCCGCCGCCGCCGCCGTCGTCGTCGTCCTCCTCCTCCTTCTCCTCCTCCCCCTTGTCCTGCTCCTTCTAACCAGAATCCCTTTGCAGGGCGGAATCAATGAAAACACTAACAGAAGCAGAAAACAGTAAGTAATAAAAAACTGTGGACCTTTCTGGGTGGGAAAGGAGGGTAGCCCAGGATTGTTTTTGTTATTTTTGTTTTGCATGGTTTGATTAATCCGAATGTGTTCATTGATTCCGCCCTCCAAAGGGATTCCGATTGGAAGGAGCAGGAAGAAGACGGAGCAGGATAGGGGAGAAAGAGACGGAGAGAGGATGAAGACGGCCGACAAGAGAGAGAGGGGTTTGAGTGGTATACGCCAGCTGCCATTTTGCGGCGGGCCCACTTTGACCCCAAAGCCGTATGGGTACATACATGTCCGTGTGTGTGTGTAAGCCAGCGTGGACCCCAAACAGCGGTTTCTAGCATACTAGGTGATGCAATCTACGTGGTGCAAGCTATGTGGTGCAAGCTATGTGGTGCAAGCTATGTGGTGCAACATATGTAGTGCGATATATGGGGTGTGAGCTACGTAGTGCAAACTACGCGATGCAATACATGTGGTGCGATCTATGCGATGTAAGCTATGTAGTGCGATCCAAGTGGTGCAATATATGCAGTGAAAAATATGTGGTGTGAGCTATTTGGTGTAAGCAAAGCCATGCAAGCAGCGCATAGCAACGTAATGCGATTGCAACGCAAAGCAACGCAAAAACAATGCAAAAAGCAACGCCAAGCAACGCAGAGAAATGAAAAGCGATGCAAAGCAATACAAAGATATGCGAGGTAATTAACACCAACGCAAAGCAATTCAAAGCAATGCAAAGCAATGCAAAGCATTGCAAAGCAAGGCAATGCAAATCACTGCGAAGCAATGCCAAGCGTTTGCAATGCAATGCAATGCAACGCAGTGCAACGCAGTGCAGTGCAATGCAATGCGAACGCAATGCGAGTGCAGTGGTATGCAACTGCCCTGCGATTGCAATGCAATGCGATTGCAGCGCAACAAAATGCGACTGCAGTGCAACGCAGTGAGATTGCAGTGCAGTGCGGCGAAGCGGCGGCAGTGACGGGCGGCGACGACGCGGCGACGAGGCGACGACGGGCGGCGACGGGGGGAGGCGGCGGGGCGAGGGCAAGCCCGCCAGAGCGGCGGTCCCAGCTCCTTTTGAAGCCAAGTGTGAGCCCCGACGAGCAAGAACTGATGTACGTATACATGTTTGTGATCCGCGGGTCGAGAGCGCACCTCTTCCGGTCAAAGCTAAGCGGGCCGCGCACAGCTTGAATTAACAGAGAGGGGGGCAGAAGGAGGGAGAACCGATGTATGTATACATCTATACATCGATATACGCACACAGCACCCTCCGCAGAATAGAGAAAAAGGGATGCAAAGCACACCGCTGTCCGAACGTTCTGGCAAGCGGGCGCCACGGAGGGGTCCACCCCAGACCACGGCACCTGCAGCTCGGCAGCGCGCTCGGAAATCAACCAAGGACTGCGCAAAGAAAGCATGAGGCACATAATGAAGACAAGATAACGATTCGACTTATGGTGAGAGGTCATTGGAACGGGTCTCAAGGGAAAGTGTGTGGATCGTCAAAACAATGATGACAACACTTGCAATCGCCGCCACCAATGACACCACAAACCACATCATCCATCAAAAATGGAGCTACACTATGGGTCACAATATCCACATGTACGGAAACCCGCCGCACTCACTTCTTGACTAGAAGGCATACGCCACCGCGCTTGAAGCGGTTATTGTGTGTGCGTGTCGGCTCGACCCGGGTCGCCACAGCACGCATCTGGAAGCTGGAAGCATCGCCTGGGCACACGCTTTCACGAAGAAACGCCTTTAGTTGCTGACATCCCCACAACTTGAACCGCTTGTTGGCTTGGCAGGCACGTCGGAAGAAAATAGTGTCTTTGTTGGGTTCCCTGTTGCTTGTTAGTTGCGCTTCTTGGGAAGCAATAGTGAAATTCCCTTAACCCATCGAGCCCAACATGCGCTCGCTTCTGTGACCAAAAACCCTGCGGTTGTTGCTTTTCAAAAACCAGATGATACCAAAATCAAGCGCCTGGTTAGGACCCCCCGCCGCGTCCTCCGACCCCGCCCCCCTACCAAGGAGCCCGCCCGAGCGCAGTTGCGAACTCGGGCAGCTGCGCACCAAGACAAGACAATACAATACGGCGATGCACTGCGCAGCACAGTCAGACACGATCGCGGCACCGCTGATCGGCTGTGCACTACCTCGAACTCCTTCGACATCGATGTCGACGTCTTCTCCATGATTGCAGAGCGGTACTGGCTCGTAAGCAATAGCGCCTCAGTTCCGGCAGCAAGAAAATTACAATCAAGCCAAGGGCATGAGTGGCGCCGTCCCTCACGGACGGACCACGGGGTCCCCCCTCACAATACATCTGCGGAGGCGGACCAAGCATGGCCCAACACATCCAAAGGGATCCCGCTGAACTGACGTCACGACATCGAGCAGACTGAACAGGAGCGCCTGCAGTACCACGCGGTCGCTGGCGCTTCACGACCACCAGTGCCGTTACTGCCGAACGGCAGAGTCTGCCCGCGTGCCATAAGCACTTCGGCAGTGTCCTCGGGTCCCTTCCAGCACTCTGCATGGACTCTTGAGGGGTCCTGGACCCCCGGCCGGCGGATCTCCCGGAGCGCCCCACCCGACTTTGGAGGCGGCTCGCCCGGCTTCCCCCGAAGCTACAAGTCGTAGAAGAGCATGCTGTGTTCAGTGTTTCGAGCCCCGCCGGGGGGAGCACGGAATGGCTCCAGAAGCTCCCTCGTGGGAGGGAGGCCCCCAAGGCCGCCAAGCGGCCCCCAGGAGGCCCCCCAGGCGCCGCAGAGGCCCCAGGAGGCCTCAAGAAGGCCCCCGAGAGGCCCCCAAAGAGGCCCACCAGAAGCACCTCAAAGGCCCCGAGAAGCCACAGAAGGCGTCCAGGAGGCGCCCCAAAGGCATCCCAAGAAATCCCAAGAGGCATCCGAGAATACCCTGACCCACACCACAAGCACGGTGGCGGAATGGGCCGAAGGCCACTAGATCCGCCGCCCCCTGCTTGCAGGGGTGCACGGCGTGCTGGATGATTCAGGTTTTGGTTTTGGTTCTTTTTCTAAAAGAACTCCCCAGTGGGCTTCGGCCCGTCCCGCCGGCCACCCCTAAATCTCATAAAACCCATCTGTCAATGCCCAAAAACGGCCGTTTCGCTCGGGACATCCTCAAAAAATCGCGAAGATGGCCCAAGATGGCCTCCAAGTCCGCCCGAGATGGTCCAAGACGGCCTCCAAAACGGCCCAAGAGAGTCCAAGACGGCCCAAGACGGCCCAAGAGGCCCCCCAGAGGCCTCCCAGACGGCCCAAGAGGCCTCCAAGAGGTCCTCCAGGAGAGTCCGAAGAGGCCAAAATCATTGATTTTCCCTTGGTTTTTGAAGGATTTTGGCATTTGCGCCTTTTCGGCTCTCCGACGGCTCAAGACGGCCCAAGAAGCCCCCAAGATCGCCCAAGAGGCCCCCAAGAGAGCCCCATGATGGCCCAAGTGGCCTCCAAGATGGCCCCTAGAGGGCCCCAAGAGGGCCCAAGAGGCCTCCAACACGCCCAAGATGGCCTCCCAGACGCCCAAGATGGCCTCCAAGACGGCCCTGGAGCATTCCAAGCGGGCCCCAAGTCGGCCCATAGAGGCCCCCCAAACGGCTTCCGACGGCTTCAGACGTGCCAGGAACCCACCAAGATGGCCGAAGTTGGCTCGAAGCTGGCCCGAGACGGCCCAAAAAGCCCCAAAGATCGCCCAAAGCTTGCCCAAGAGGCCTCCAAGACGGCCAAGATGACCTTCAAGATGCCCACGTGTTCCCCGAAGGCTTTCCAAACCGATTCGGGGAACACGTGGTCCGATAGCTTGGCAGGTCTGGCCTCAACGTTCGGCCACATAGGCGCTTCCAAAAAGGCAGGGGGCGGCGGTGATTCGCCGTAGGCGTCTTCGATCCGCCGCCCCCTGCTTGCAGGGGTGCACGGCGTGCTGGACGTTTCAGGTTTTGGTTTTGGTTCTTTTTCTAAAAGAACTCCCCAGTGGGCTTCGGCCCGTCCCGCCGGCCACCCGCAAATTTCCCAAAACCCATCTCTCAATGCCCAAAAACGGCCGTTTCGCTCGGGACATCCTCAAAAAATCGCGAAGATGGCCCAAGATGGCCTCCAAGTCCGCCCGAGATGGTCCAAGACGGCCTCCAAAACGGCCCAAGAGAGTCCAAGACGGCCCAAGACGGCCCAAGAGGCCCCCCAGAGGCCTCCCAGACGGCCCAAGAGGCCTCCAAGAGGTCCTCCAGGAGAGTCCGAAGAGGCCAAAATCATTGATTTTCCCTTGGTTTTTGAAGGATTTTGGCATTTGCGCCTTTTCGGCTCTCCGACGGCTCAAGACGGCCCAAGAAGCCCCCAAGATCGCCCAAGAGGCCCCCAAGAGAGCCCCATGATGGCCCAAGTGGCCTCCAAGATGGCCCCTAGAGGGCCCCAAGAGGGCCCAAGAGGCCTCCAACACGCCCAAGATGGCCTCCAAGACGCCCAAGATGGCCTCCAAGACGGCCCTGGAGCATTCCAAGCGGGCCCCAAGTCGGCCCATAGAGGCCCCCCAAACGGCTTCCGACGGCTTCAGACGTGCCAGGAACCCACCAAGATGGCCGAAGTTGGCTCGAAGCTGGCCCGAGACGGCCCAAAAAGCCCCAAAGATCGCCCAAAGCTTGCCCAAGAGGCCTCCAAGACGGCCAAGATGACCTTCAAGATGCCCACGTGTTCCCCGAAGGCTTTCCAAACCGATTCGGGGAACACGTGGTCCGATAGCTTGGCAGGTCTGGCCTCAACGTTCGGCCACATAGGCGCTTCCAAAAAGGCAGGGGGCGGCGGTGATTCGCCGTAGGCGTCTTCGATCCGCCGGCCCCTGTCGATTCATCGCAGGGGTGCCTGGCGTGCTGAACCCTCTCGGTTTTGGTTTTGGTTCTTTTTCCAAAAGAACTCCCCAGTGGGCTCCGGCCCGTCCCGCCGGCCACCCGGAAACTGCGTCAGTCAATGCCCAAAACGGCCGTTTCGCCCGGTACATCCTCAAAAAATCGCGAAGATGGCCCAAGATGGCCTCCAAGTCCGCCCAAGATGGTCCAAGACGGCCTCCAAGACGGCCCAAGAGTCCAATACGGCCCAAGAGGCCCCCCAGGGGCCTCCCAGACGACCCAAGAGGCCTCCAAGAGGTCCTCCAGGAAGGCCCGAAGAGGCCGAAATCATTGATTTGTCCTACGTTTTTGAACGACCGAGAGAGGGCCCCAAGACGGCCTCCGAAGAGGTCACTCAGAGGCCCCCAGAGGCCCCTAAGATGCCACAAAGAGGCCACAAGAAGCCCCCAAGAGGCCCCAGGAAGCCTCCGAGAGGCCCCTCAGAGGCACCCATAGAGGCTCCCAGGAAGCCCACAGGAAGCCCCAAGAGGGGCTCAAGAGGCATGATATTCTTCCTCATCATCCTCATCCTTCTCCTCCTCTTCCTCCTCCTCCTCCTCCTCTTCATTCTCCTCCTCAGCATCCTGCTCCTTTTCCTCCCTATCCTCATCCTTTCCTCTCCAAAATGTTCCCCCAAGGGCCTCCACAACGGCTTGACCGCATGGGCGCTTCAAAAAGCCAGGGAGCGGCAGTGATTCGCCGTAGGCGTTTTCGATCCGCCGCCCCAATTGGCTTGCCACATAGGTGCCTGGCGCGCCAAACTTCTGAGTTTATATGGTTTTTGTTCAAGATTCCCACGGGGCTCTGAGTCCAACCCGACGGCCCCCCGTAAATCTGCATGAACTGCGGTCTTCGTTGTTCTTCCGCGCAAGCCTGCCCCAAGACGGCTTCCAAGACGGCCAAGATGATCTCCACGAAAAAAATCAAAAAACAAATCCCTCGACAACCCCCCGGACGACCCGGACAACCCCTCCGAGATACATACCATGAGCGTCCCAGCATGTAGTTGTTGCTGGTGCTCGAGCGGCAGCACAATCCCCACTTAGGGATGTGGCCGACGCTGAGGCGAGAGCACCACACCTAATGATGAGGGATGTGGTCAGCGCGAAAGCGACAGCACGAATCCCAGACAGTGATGTACCCAGAGCTCGAGCGAGAGCACCATTCCCAGTCACGGATATGGCACTCGAGCGGCAGCATCATACGTACCCAATCAAGGATGTGGCCGGCGTTGAGACCAGCTCTCGCGCGGCATCTCCGAACCCAGAGTTGTGAGGATGTCTCGGGTGAAACTGCCTAAATTACCTCTGGTCAGGGCACCTATGAGACCAGAGTTTCGAGGAAGTCTCAAGCGAAACTTGCCAGAAGTCTCATGCGAATGACCAGACTACCTCAGGTCAGAATATATCAGAGCCCGAGAAGCTGCGAGGATGTCTCTTGCAAAACTGCCTGGACCTCGTGCGCGGTATTTCGGAGCCCAAAATTGCGAGGAGATCTCAGGCGAAACTATCTGGACAACCTCGTACGCAGCATCTCGGAACCTAGAAATGCGACGTCGTCGCAGGCGATGCTGGCAGGACCTTCTCCCGCACGGCATGTTTGAACCAAGAAGTGCAAGGAAGTCTCAGTAGAAATGGGCTGGATAACATCGTGCGCGGCATGTCGCGGACGAACCTGGCTGGACCACCGCAGGTCAAAGCATACGAGCCCAGAGTTGCGAGGATACCTCACGCGGAAATGGCTGGACCACCTCGCATGCACCTTCTCTAAACCCAGAATTGCGAGGACGTCCCAAGCGAAACTGGACACAGCAGCTCTCGCGCGGCATCTGACGATATTTCAGATGGAACGGTTCGCACCACCGCTGGTCAGAGCATATTGGACCCCAGGGTTGCGAGGACGTCTCAAGCGAAACTGGTTTGAAAACGTCGCGCGGGACATCTCTGAGACCGTACTTGCGAGCATTCCTCACGCGACGTTGGCCAGGCCACTTAAGGTCATGGCATATCGGAGTTGCGAGGATAGCTCAAGCAAAACTGGTTGGACAACCTCGTGAGCGCCATCTCGGAACCAAACCATGCGAGGAATGTCTCAGGTGAAACTGGCTGGACCACCTCGCGCGCGGCACCTCCGAATCCAGAGGTGCGAGGGTGTTTCGGGCGGAAGTGGCCGGACACTCTCCCACGCAACCTCTCGGAGCTTAGCATTGCGAGTATGTCGCAAGCGGAGCTCGCCAGACTACCTTTCGCGTAGTTTTTTGGGGCCCAGAACTGCGACGGGGCCAGGAGCGCCGGCGCACACGCACGCCGCCGCCGAGGCAGCAGCCGTCGCCACCACCATCCTCGCCATCGTGGTGGCCCGTTTCGTTGTCCTCCTCCATCTCCAGCCCCTCCTCGCCCCTGTAACTGTTTTACTCTTCCATCGGAGCCGAGCCGGAGGTTGAGGAGGAGAAACGGGAGGAGAAGAGACGAGAGGAAGAGGGGAACACGAGGGGGGAGATCGCTGTGGCAATTATGTCAAGAATGGCTGTGGCGTGGCGGTCGCTGAAAAACTCCACGTGCGAAGAAGATTTCGTGCGGTATGATCGTGGTTCCTGTGGCCACGGCCCCCGAAGTTGCTTCCGCGCGGGCGCGCCATTGCGACTGCTGTGGCGGCGGTCCGCTTGATGATCGTTGGCACGGCGGTCTCTGACTTGTTTCCCACGCGACTTGGCACGAACACGGTGCACCACACGAAATTGGCTGCGTCGGTCGTTGACGCTTCTCCCGCGCGAATAGAAGGAGGAACGTCGAACGTCAGCAGGAGGACGACGAAGAGAACAGGGGAAGGAGGAAGTTGAGGCTGGACAACCCCTGGACAACCCGCTGGACAAACCCTTCGACAACCCCTGAACAACCCCCTCCGATTTTCCTGTCTATGGTTTGGCCCCCTGTTTTCCGGTTCGCGCTGCAGCTTCACATCCACGCGCTCTTACCAATGCTAGTCCCTCGTCAGCGTGAACGATTGCATTCCTCGCGCGTCGTTCGTATTGATGAAAGTTTCTCTTCGCGTCGGCCGCGCGTGGCCCCGCCTACTTTTCGCGCACGTGTCACGCCGGGAACTCGTAGAGCTTCCTCGATATACATGAATGGAATGCGGGCGCGGCAATCTCGCATTCCGCGCGCGCGCGAGGGTGCGGATTCATGGAGGAGGAAGACGTGGAGGAGAAGGAGATGGAGGAGGCTGAGGAAGAGAAGGAGGAGGAGGAAAAGGAGCAGGCGGAGGAGAAGAAGCCCGCAAGCGACACTCGAAGGCAACGCGCCCTTTGCAAGCCCACCAGAGACGCCCGACAAGACGTGCCGCAGTGGGCGAATCCTGCCAGACGGCGTCGGCGGAGCAGCGGGTGCTGCACTGCGGCCCACCGTCCAAGGATCCGTTTGAATCCCGTGCGCTTTTTCTTTTAAATACATATATATATTCATATAAATATATACATATACGTATGTAAATGTATACATATATGTATGTGTATATATATATACACAGATGCACGTACTACCTGTGTACAAATTTGATTAGAAAAGAGATAGAAATGAAGAGAGGGAAAGCGAGAGCACGCCTCCTGAGCAAGATTCCCCATCAACGGTGCACACGCGTGATACACAACAACACCCCCACTAAAATATCTAACTCGGGCTCCAATTCCGGTGGCCAAGAAGAGGTGAAAGAACTGAAAGTTGGAGCCAGCTTAACGGTGTCTGCCACGACGCAGTTCCATTGCGGGCATTGGCACAGACGAACTCTTGAAGGCACGATTGAAACTGAGTAACACACCTCTGACCGACAACACTATATGGGAGCATGGTGTACACTCGCACGGCACCGGGCGGTGACCGAGCAACGTAGTCTGGGGAATAAGAAATTAACCCCATGAGGTGTCTTGCGTGCCGACGAGAAGCAAAGGAGGCGGAGGACTGGAGGGAGCGAGGCCGACGAGGACGGGAGAAATCAAGAGCAAGACCCATCCAGACCAGACCACTGTAAACTAGTGGCGACCAACTCGCTCACGCGTGCAACCCCCAGGACTACCTGCAGCGCCCAAGCTTCGATTTGACCGCTGGCCTGGTGGGAACCCGAGCATAGAATCCCGCGCTCCACTTCCCGTGGGTATGCTGCCGGTCGGCCAGGGGCAAGCGATGCCGCGTGCACGAAACTTCTCGGCAAGCGTACTTGATGGTATGTATGATAATGACATACAAGGCAACGCGGTCCGAACAACCCCTTGGACAACCCCGCAAGGATCCGAACAACCTCGTCGGACAACCTCCCTTGGACAAGCCTCCCCAGAGTTTTTCGATTAGATATCGTAAGAGGTCCCCAAAATATGTCCAAGACGGCCCAAGATGCATCCGTAACTGCTCAAGATGAAACTGAGATGGCCGAAGATGGCCCGAGAGGCCCCAAAAATGACTGCATGAGGACCTCCAGGAGGACTCCAGGGTGTTTCAATAATTTCAGCGTTCTCGCCTTTTCGGGCGTCCGACGCTCCAACACGGCCCTATAGGCCTCCAAGATCACCCCAAGACGGCCAAAGAGGCCCCCAACAGACCCGCAAGACGGCCTAAGAGGGCCCCAAGACGACCCAAGAGGCCCCCAGACTGCCCCAGTACGGCACCATAGACCTCCACGACGGCCCTCGAGCGCCCAAAGAGGGACCTACGCCCCTCCAAGAATGCCTGTGGTGTGTCCTGCAGGTGGCCCGCCGTGGAGGCGCACCGTGTCACTGGCACGTGCTGGGGCCGCCTGAGGTCCCTCGTGGCCCTCGGCATCTACAAGATTGAACGAACCATTACATGACTGCCTACCAGACCACCCCAACCCCACCCCCAGACCCGAATTTCGGGTTGGGGGGGGTAAGGATTTCATCTGTGGCTTTTCAATGCTCCCCGACCCACCCCGCTGGAAATGAAGGCAAATTGAGGCCTTCGGGTTGGGTTGTGGTGGTTTGGTGGGTGGTGATTACAAGTCGTGGACCCTCCACTATCGGGCCCTTCGAGACGATCCCGGAGGCTCGTGCAGGCTCTCTGGGCTTGCCGCGCGACCTTTCCCGAGGCTCAGGCCGTGCGGTTGGGAATCCAGGCCTTCCACGAGCGCCAAGTCTGCACGGTAGCCCGTCTTGGGCACCCCTTGAGGGTCTCTTGGGCCGTCTTGGGGGGCCCTCGGCCCGGCGCGTCCCCTACTAAGTCCCCCAGCACGCCCCCGGGCAAGCCCCTTGACAGGTCCCGACGCCCCTTGGATTCACCGTCGTATGGACCAGGGGCGCACGATCTTCGATCGGGCACCCTCGGGATGGGAAAGCACGAGCTCCACGCCGTCCCCCGAAAACACGCGAACAAAAAGGTTGTAGCTATGCACCTACGTTGAACCCGGCCAAGCCCATCCTCACCTAAGATAGTTGAATACGTCTTCCTGACCACGCCAATCACGAATCTACGGAAATCGTGGATCCAGAACCAAGCGCGTGCGCTTGTGTATGCTTACTTTACTGGTATGTGTTCCCAGAGAACACGCACCACACATAAATAAAGAGTTATTCGCAAACCGCCTCATTCCTGCTCTCTGTTCCGCACATCCTTCGCATCATTCCCCCTCATGACAAGTGCGGGTTAGCACCCGTATCACAACAAAGAGATTACCCAGGCTTATCTACGTGAAACAGCTTCCTTAGCTCAATTGCAAGTGTCAGTAGCGTGCATACCAGGACCGAGCAAGGCACCATTCGCAAGATATTCACTCATATGCTGAAGCAATATAGGACAGCGGTGTAGCACAAAACGCTTATGGAATATTATTACCAGCTGGAATGCAGCTATTCAAAGACGTCCTCTAAGCACAGTGCCGGGGCGTGCTTTTCTTGGGTAGCCATGCCAATAGCCTCGGATCCTTCCCTCCTCACAAGATGCAGAACTGCGCGATAACACACTAACACTGCGGCAAACGAAGGTATTGTGAATCCCTCGCTGTGTGCGGAAAAGCGAACGAGAAACAAAGGCATCCGCCACCGTGCCCTGAGGCACGAGTTCGAGAGCCCTCCGATCCCTTAGAGTCCTCCATCCTCAAATCCTGGGGATCCTGTAAGGGGCCCACAGCCCGGGCGCTCTCGAGCGCTTCAACTTCCCGCATGACTTGTCGGCGCCAAGAACGCCCGTAGATGGGACAAGAGGCCCCCGGTAGCCTTCAAGAAGGGCCCCTGAATCGGCTCAAGACCGCTCCAAAACATACAAAATGGCCCCCAGACGGCCGAAGAGGCCACCAACAGGTCCCAAGAGAGCCCGAAGAGCTCTCCCAAGAAGGCCTCGAGAGGCCAAAATCATTGATTTGCCTGCAGTTGCTTGTTTAAGGATTTTAGCGCTCTCGCCTTTTCGGGCCTTTGACGCTCCAAGACGGCACAAGAGGTCCCCAAGATCGCCCCAAGAGGTGTCCCCAAGACCGCCCCAAGATCACCTCAGGATCTCCGAGACCGCCAGCATGCCCCCAAGCAGCCCCCCAGAAGCTCCAGGATGCCCCCAAGAGGCCCAGATGAGGCCCCAAGAAGTCCCGAAAAAGCTACCGAAGGGTCCAAAAGACACCCCACAACAGCCTTCAAGAGGCTTCCAAGAGGCCAAGAGAGCCCCACAGGCATCCAAAAGGCCTCTGACCTACAATCAAAGC
This sequence comes from Prorocentrum cordatum, assembly GCA_963575745.1. Classification (NCBI taxonomy): domain Eukaryota; class Dinophyceae; order Prorocentrales; family Prorocentraceae; genus Prorocentrum; species Prorocentrum cordatum. The sequence goes on from CAUYUJ010006836.1 coordinate 63,907, forward strand.
ACGGTGGCAAGATGGACCGAAGGCCACTAGATGTCCGCACGAAGTGTCATTGCAGACCTATGTTCGACCCGACGACAGCAAATCCGCCGACCCCGTCGGCGTGTGCAAGAGGCGCTCCCATCTGAGTCGTCGTCGCCGCTCCCCCTCAAGCGATCCAGCCAAAAGGAAATCGAGCAACGTCGCAATCGAGTCGAAGGGAAGCTGCGTCCCCTTGATCCCTCCCCGCTGGGGTTGTGACCCCCCCTCCTGGGGGGGGCACCCCTCCCTGGGAGAAGCTTTCGGCTCCAGAGCGTCAGCGCCGTCGTCGTCATCGCCGTCGGCGCCGTCGCCGTCCGCCTTCAGTTTCGGCGGCAACGGCCGTAAGGCCTTCGCAGTATGCTCGGCCTGGCACAAGTATGTATCGTTATTCGTGGGCCCCCTGGCCCCCTGGACACTAGCAATGTAGGCGCTACACGGCACGGAGCCCAGGACATCGCAGCATCCGCACGCAGTCCTGCACAGCAAAGACGGCAGGCGGTCTCTTCGCTGCCGCTGCCACTCGCCGGGGACAGCACATCACCGAGCCGGTTACCCTGCGGGGCCGCCTGTCGGGAAGGCCACGACAGCCTCTGATGCCGCACCCTGCCCAAGCTCCGAAACGAAGCTAAAGGTCTGAGGCCGCCTCCCCCATCCCCTACCCCCCCCCCCACTCACCCTCCCCGCTTTCCAGCAGCCGCTCCATCTCTGGCGCCAACGAGCTCCCCAGGTAATCCGATCGAGCCACTCCCCTGCCATCCCCTCTCTTCCCCGCCATCCCCTGGGGGAGCATAGCGCAGCCCCAAGACCGCCTCAAGACCCCCAAAACGGGCCCCAGAGAGAGCACCCAAGGGGTCGCCGGGAGGCGCCGAGGCAGGAGGGGCGCCTGGCCGGCTCCGCACACACGACTCCGAGAGGTGGCGCAGCAGCACCGGACCCAAAGCGCTCAGGAGGCATCCGTAGGTCCCTCATACGCTGAAGGCATCTGTACACCACCACCGTGCCATGCCAGGGCCATCCTGGCCCTGGCATAGTGCATACGCCCTCCTGGCCGAGGCCAGGAGGGTCTATACACCATCCTGGGGCCCAGGATGGCCCTGGCCTGACACGGTGGTGGTGTGTAGATGCCTTCGTCGGAGATCATGAGGCTCCGAGGAAGCCTCCCAGGGACAACGCGACAGCGCCAGACCCTGACGCTGGGACCACCCGTAGGGCCAGACTCTACCAGACCTGCTCTGACCTGCCTTGAACTGGGCTGACCCGATGTCTCGAGCGAAGCGCGCCAGACCACCCCGCGCGCGGCAGCTCAACGCGAAGAAATGCGAAGATGTGTCTGGCGAAACGCGCGCAACCACCTCTCGCGAGACATCTCGACGACCACAATTGCGAGGATGTCTCAGGCGAAGCGCGCTGGACCACCTCGCGCGCGGCAACTCGGAGCTCAGAACTGCGAGGACGTCTCGAGCGAAACGCGCCAGACCACCTGGAGCGCGGCATCTCGGAGATCAGAGTCGCGAGGATGTCTCAGGCGAAACAGGCCAGACCACCTCTTGCGCGGCATCTCGGAGGTACGATGTTCGAAGATGTCGCAAGCGAAACGCCCAATCCCGGCCAAGTCAGAAACGAGTTGTGAGGATGTCTCAAACGAAACGGCCCAAACCACAAAATGTTGTCGAGGATGTCTCTGTCTCGGCCGGAACAACCTTCTACCACAACAGCACCACGTTCAGCAAGCGGTTCGGAGAAAATGACGAAGCCATAGATGGCATCACAAATCAAAGCATACCGAACCTGACGGGGCGAGGCTAGACTAGATAACACCACGCAAACAAAACCAGACAGAAAAACCTGCTAGCACAGCCCAGGCAAGAGAGACCAAACCCCCGAGGCCAGATCAAAGCAAGCAGACCATACCAGACAGACCTGGTAGGCCTGACCAAACGGAAGCAGAACACAACACAAATCATACCAAAATCAGGCGAGACAGGCCAGAGCATAACAGATAGACCTAGCAAACCAAATGGGCCTGAAAACCCCAGCTGACTATACCAAACGAGATCAAACCCAACCAGACTAGATCCGACCAGACCCGACCCAGACCGACCCTACCGGACCAGGCCAGAGATACCAAACCCGACAAGGCAAACCAATAGCACAGGAAGACGCAAGCAAACCACAAAAACAAGACAAGCGCACCATACAGGCATACCACACTAATCAGCGGACCAAGACGGCAAATCAGACAGACCACCAGGCAGGGAGACCAGACCTAAAAGACGGGGACCACAGCGCTTGGATCGGCCACGGGCCCAGGCCGTAAAGCACAGATCAACCAAGATCTGCTTGGGTCAGACCTGACCAGACATGAAAGGATTGCGTCGTCGCCGGTCCCAAGGAAATTCGAGAACGTCGCAGTTCACTCGAAGGGAAGCCCCTTCCCTTTGATCCCTTCTCCGCCAGAAGGGGTGGGGTCCCGGGGGGAGTGGGGACGGGGGGGGGAAATAGGGGGGGGAGGTCCTGGTCAGAGAACCGCCCGAAAGTCAAGGCCCCCCCTGCCTGGTTCCCCCCGTGGACATGGGGGGAAACACAAGGAGAACCCCCCTCCACGCCCCCCCCCAGCCCCTACTGCGGACAGGGAGGACCAGGGGGGCCGTCCCCCTTGTGGAAAAGGGGAACTCAGGACTCCCGCCCCCCCCCCCCTTTCCCTGTGCAGCTCCCCCCTGTTCCCCCTGTGGACAAGGGGAAGGGGACCACCACCACCCCTCCTCCAGGACCCCCCCCTCCGGAGGCACCCTCCTCACACTGATATGCTGTTGCGAGGTGTTGAGTATTTTCCGACATGCCTCCAAAAGGCCTCAGATCCGCCCCAAGTCGGCTCGAAGGGACCACCGGGCTTCCAAAGAAGTCCCCCAAGAGGGCCCCCAACAGAGCCCAAGAGGCTCCCAAGAGGGCCCACGAAGGGCTCCAGCGCGTCAGCGTCGTCGTCGACGTCGCTGCCGCCGTCGTCGTCATCCCCCTTCAGGATCGGCGGCAATGGCCGTAAGGCCTTCGCAATACAGGGATTGGGAAAACTCCCCGCGCTCACATGCCCAACATACACGGGAGGGGAGGGGGCAGCCCACCCCGTGCACCTAACACCCATAATGGCTGGCGACATGTATGCACTTCCTCGCCGTGCACGTGCGTTGATGCTCACAGCATGTACCCGCTCCCATCCAGATGGCTGGAAGCCAGCTGCATCCACCATTGCAGCGAACAAGTGGCCAAGGAAACGAAGAGCAACTCAGCTCTGCTGAATTTGGAGCCAACAGGTCTGCATGATCACGCCTCACTGACAAAAACACGTCTTTGACCAGATGCACAAACACATCAAGATGCGAAACAGCAGCGCGCTCTCGTCACAAGACTCCTGGCCCGCTGTCGGATAACCGCGTGCAAGCCAACCAATTGCCGCCTTCATGTGTACCTGCCTGTTTCCCCATACCTTCCTGTGTCGTTGGGTCATTGTTCCTATCCTTCCTGGCTCTCACTTCCTCCTCCTGACCCTCATCCTCCTCCTCGTCTTCCTCCTCCTCCTGACCATCACCATCAGCATTATCATCATCCTGATCATCATCATCAGCAGCATCACGATCGCCCACTTTTTATCACTGCACTCGCGTGAAGTCGAAATTTCGCTTTGACCTCCCATTCCTGCTCCCGACCCTGCCCTAGGCTTATGCGGCACACACACACACACATACGCCTCACGCAAATCGTACCCCATGGAAAGCTCCACCGACTGCCCCAAACACAAGCATCGCATGGCATCACCCCCATTTCGGCACACCCTTCACGTGGATCGTGCCCACCATGAACTTTACCAATGAGTGGGCCCACAGACGAGTATCGCATAGAGCTCGATGTTCACTCCCGAGACACCCCGTCACACGGCTCGTGCCCCATGGGGACCTCCGCCCACGGTCCCAGAGATAGTCATCGCAGAGCGCCCCCCCGCCCACAAAGGCCCACCCCTCACGCGGATCGGGCCCCAGACGGAGCTCCACCTGCGCTCCCAAAGACGGGCATCGCACTGCGGCCCCCCGCCCGTTTTCGGAGGACCCCTAACGGAAATCGTGCCCCACTCGGAGCTTCGCCCCTGCCCCGGACACAAATAATTACCGCACGGCGTCTTCCTGCCCCTTTCGGCACACGCTTCACACGTTGCACGCGCCGTGCCCCACATCCACACGTACGGCCACGAAGGGCGGCTCCGCATGGCGTTCCCCCACCCATTTGGACACTCTTCACGCGGATCGTGCCCCACCCGGGGCTCCACCTGTGCCTCTCCGGGCACGTTCGCATGCGGGCCCCCCCAGCAGAAGCGGCACACCCACCCTGCGAAGCGCGTCGTACTGACGGGTTTGACCTACATGACGAACCAATAATTCGACTACTTGAACATACGGGGCGCATCTGAAACTGCCATTTTTGGCTCAAGTCATTTCTGGCTCAAGCCATTCTGGCACGAGCTATCAAATTGAAGCCTGTCGCTGGGGCGGTCTGTTGTGAAGCCTGTCGCTGGGGCGGTCATCATTCTGATCCTTCCACTCAAGTTTTCGGTCGCAATGTCTGGTGTTGCTGCCGCTGCTCTTCCCGGCGAGACGACGGACTTCTCTGAGGCTTTCTTCTCGAAGGGTGGCAAAGGAGGATCCAAGGGTCCTTTGGGGCGGTTGTCCGACAGAGCTAATGCTGTGAAGGCAGCGCTCGCCCGCTCGCCCGGCGGTACTCCTGAGCAGAAGCAGTCGAGAACAGAGGACATCATGGACGTCGAGTTCCATCCCGTGCCAGCCTTTCCAGGCGTGGGCAGCGGGAGCGCAGAGCCGAGCACTGCTGCTTCTGCAGCGGTCGCTCCCGGAATTGGCCCTTCGAGTGGCCATTCCGGTGCATGCAAAGGCCTTTTGGGTGGCATGCATGCGGCTCCCGGGATCAGCCCTGGTTGCGGCGGTCCCGGTGCTGAGCCGAGCGCCGCTGCCTCTGCGGCGGCTGCTCCCAGCGCTGGCCCCACGGGTGGCGGCCCTGGTGCATGCACCGGCCCTTCGGGTGACATGCATGCGGTTCCCGGGACTGGCCCTCTGGGTGGCAGTCCTGGTGGGGCTTCCGGAACCGGCCCTTCGGGTGGCAGTTCTGGGCAGGGCGCGGGCCCCGTCCCCCCTGGCGCAGGCGCGGGTTTCGTCCCCCTGCAATCCCCTGCGCTCCCGGATTTTCCGGCTGACGCGTCAGTGGGAAAGAAGGCGCTGTTCGAGATCTTAAAGCAAATGAACGCGAATATGGCGACAACTTCTTCTCTCCACGCTTTGCACCACACCGTTCGCACCGAGATTGCCGAGGCGGTCGACCCCCTTAAAGACGAGATGGCGGACATCCGGTCCCGGGTGGAGAGGCTCGAGGTTGCCGGTCCTTCTTCTTCGACATATTCGCCGAAGTTTTTGCAGCTGCTGAACTCCGTGGACGTTTCGCATCGTCGCGTCGCTTTCGTCGGATTCTCGGAGAGCACGGGGGCCGCAGCCAGATTGCAGTCGATCGAGGATTTTGTAAAGCAGCATGTGGGGAACAATTTGTTTAGTACTGGGATTTGTTTAAGGGGCCGGTGAATAATCAGGTGCTGACCCCTTCTGGTTACGCAGAGCTCCCCTCGCAGAAAATTGTGAAATATTTGCTTGCACGTATCGGCCAGCCGCATTCCTTTTGTGTCGAAGGCGACAATGTCCGCGTGAAACCCGCTACCTCCCAGGTCAATCAGCATAGAAACTGGGCTTTGCGTCGCGCGAGTGATTTGATCCAGGTGCGAGTTCAGAATGCGAATGTTCGCACTGATTTCAAGGCTCGCGCCGCCGCTGTGGATAATTCGAATGCGTTTGAGCAGGGAAAAGCCAATTTGACTGGATCCTTCCGTGGCCATTTTTCTGATCTGGAGATCGAATAGAGGCCTTGGTGGGCTGTTCCGGGTTGCTATATCGAAAACCTTGGTTTTTTTTTTCGAACACTCGCCCACTCCGAAGGAGTTAGTGCGCGGCCCCCGTGTTCACGAAGATTTCGTCGTCAAGGCCCTCGGTCTTCGGAGGCGCACGATCGACGGAGTAATGGTATCTCTTCTTCTCCCTAGTCCGCTCCTGCCCTGCCTCCTTCTCCTGCTATTCCTTCTCGCTCTAATCACCCAAGGGTACCCGATCGTGAAAGAGTTTGAACCGAATTCTTTGATTTATCCGAGCCAGCTGCTTCGCATATTCCCCGGGATGGTGGTCGAGGTGAATCCCGGCCAGAACCATCCCCATGTGCGCATCAGCTCACCATTTTGAATTTGAATCTTCAGAGTTTTGACGCCCGCCAGGCAGAGCTTTCGGCCTATCTCTCCCTCCTGCGCCCCCCTCCCCCCCTTCTTTGTTTCACAGAGACATGGCTGGACGGCTCGATGAAATTTCCTACTGTGCCGGGGTGCGACCTTGTGGCGCGAAGCGATCGCGATGGTCTTGGTGGTGGAGTCGCCATGTTCGCCCGGTCCTGCATCGCCAGTGCGTGCCGCGCGCTGTCCAAATCAAGTATTGCAGTGCGAGTATGGCTGTTAGTACATACAGAGACATGTCCTATTTTGATTTGTTGTTGGTACCGAAGAAATTGTTTCAACGAGATTGAACCCATAGATTCGTTGTCCGAGGAATGGGCAGGACATGTTTCACAATGTATTGGTACTGTTATAGTAGGAGACATGAGCGTGCACCACACCCGCCGGTTGCATCACAGTCGTAATATATCTCCTGAAGGGTCTGCTTTTTTTACCAGTGGTGTCGTACCAACGGATTCACTGAACGTACGAAGGCACCAACGCGAGGCAATTATCTGTTAGATTTAGTTATCTGTGATATTCCTGGTTTGACGGAAGTTGTGGTTTTGTCAGAGATCGCAGATCACAGGGCAGTGCTAGCTAACATTTGTCCCCCTCCCTTGTTGTTCGAGTCCGTCTCCCGCGCTCTTCGGCAACTCGGCAGTGCAAGCTGGAGTCGATGAAACAGAGCCCTGTCTGGATATAGCTGGGATTGGATTGATAAATCCCATCCCGGCATAGTCGTGCCTTGTCTCGCGCAGATTATGAAAGGAGGGTTCATGTTTTTGTACATCCCACGTTCTACAGTTGCGCATCAAGTAGCGCATCCGTGGGTTGACGAACACTGCTTGCAGGCCATTGTAGGAAGCGGGACTCTGCTGGCACACATCGTTTTCCTCAGGCGGTCGCCGAATGTAGTGCTACCTTTTTGTGGGCGTTTCAAACTTATGCAGCGCGCACTCGCAATAAGCTTCGTCCATTCCACAGAGGCTGTAAGAAATGATGGAAGATCTCGAAAAATCTGCTGACTCACGTCCACAAGCCTTCCTCGTCTCCACTGCGCCGCGCAGACGGCAGCTGGGTTACCAGGGCGGCTGACAAGGCCACACTTTTTCACAGTCCTTTCCAGCTAAACGTCGCTTGCCTGCGGCGCATATAAACGAATTCACTGACTGCTGGTCTACATTACTAGCTCCAGACAATTCGTCTTGCAACGTTCGCACTCGCACGACTCGGGCGTCTCTCCGGGCCTTGCGGTCTGCCTCCGGGACAAGGCCGGACCTCATCCCAGCGCGGTTCTTGAAAGAATGCGCGAATTCTCTAGCCGCCCCTGTCACCGAACTTGTCAGACTCATCATTCGTACGGGGTGTTGGCCTAGGCTTTGGTGCGAACACTGAGTGCACCCCCTGCACAAGCGTTTCGCTTTGTGCGACCCGGACAACTATCGAGGCATTCAGCTGACCGCTCAATTCTCCAAGGTCGTCGAGCGCATTCTCGCTCAGCTCTTCGTGCCCCGGCTCGAAAGACTCGGAACGCACGGATCGAATCAATTTGCCGACTGCCGCGGGCGCGGCGCGAGAGACGCAGTTTTGCATTTCATTATGCGCTGGCTGGTCGCCTTTGCTGGGGGCCGTCGCGTAGTGATTTACTGCTCTGATGTTTCTGGCGCCTTTGACAGAGTAGACAAATCTCGACTCATGCATAAAATTCGATCTAGGAGTTTTAGACAGTTGGCTTGCACCAAGTAGCTCACGAATTGTTGTCCAGGGTTCCCATTTCTGAGCTAGCGCAAATGGAATACATGGTATACCAGGGCGCCGTGCTGGGGCCAATTTTGTGGAATGTGTATTACAGCGACTCTTGCATGGCAGCTCGCGCGTCTGATTTTGAAGAAATTGTTTTCGCGGACGATTTGAACGCCTTCAAAATCTTAGACAGCAGCCCGTCTGACCAGCAAGCCATCTCTCTTGCCCAGGAGTGCCAAACCAGCCTGCACCGTTGGGGCGCCGCCAACAGAAAGCTCTTCGACCCGGGAAAACAGAGCTTTCACATCCTCTCCAGGTCTCGCCCGGCAGGCTCTTCCTTTAAAGTATTAGGGATTCATATTGAGGCGCAGTTGCTCATGCACGACGGCGTCGGCGACTGCGTTCGAGAGCGTGACTGGCAGATTCATAATATCCTTCGCAACGGGCGGTTGCATGCGGACAGTGAAAAAATATAAATCGCACGCGCTGTCGAACAGCCGCGTTTCACTCTGCTCTTTCCTCCGCCATCGCTCCTCTCGATGCAGTTCAAAGCCGCTTCCACGAGCAATGCATGTTTCCGATTCCGATGCTTTAATGTATTTCTGTTTAGCGCCATTGAGCACCAGAAGAGATATGTTGCTCGGCATCATTTACAGATCTGCAAGCGCCGCCTCTTCTCCACCAATTCTTCTGTCTGGACTCCTCTCCTCCCCTCCCTCGCGCTCCTCGCCGCCATTCCTGTCATCTCGTTGATCCACGTGGTCTTTGTTATCCCGACTATATGTTGAAGTCTGCCCTGGGCTCTGTTAGCATTTATAATATGCTCCTGATGCTGTCGTTCGTGCGAAAAGCGTGAAGATGTTCCAGTCCTTACTACAGCTTTTGCTTGGTTGCTACCTTAGCAGTCCTAGCAGCATACTCGACGGGCAAAACTTGCGCAGTCCTCGCACCCCTCTTGCTCATCACCCGCTGCGGCACAGCCGGGATTGGAGACCACCTGCTTGGTCATGTTCTTCTTGGTCGATTGGTCTTTTGAGCTGTCTCTGTCTCTCTCGCCTCTCCTCCTTCCCCTTCCCCTTCCCCGCCCCCCCTCTCATCGTTGTCGTCGTTGCTGTCGTGTCCCGCCGCCGCCGTCGGTCGTTTCGCTCGTCGCCCGCGTCGCCTCCTTCCCCCTTCCCCTTTCCCCCCCCCCCCCGGCCGCCCTGCGTGGAGCGCGGGGTGGGCGCTTGGCGCGTTGCTACCGCTGGGGTTTGGCTCTCCCCTCTCGCCCCTTCTGCTTCCTCCTGTCTCTTCGTCGTCATCTGCCGCTGCCACCCCTCTCCTCCTCGCCCTTCCTCGCCCCCCCCCCCCCCCCCTCTTGCCCCTCTTGTCCTTCCACCCCGTGGTTTTCACAGCGTTTACCTTACCTTGCTGCCGGGATTTTCCGGCCGCGTGCTGTTTGAAGCAATCCGTAAGTTGATGAAATAGTTTTGTTTGTCTGGTCTCTGGCTGCTTCCCCCCAGGCCCTGACCCGGGGCGCAGTGCGCCGGAAGCGTGGGCCTTCGCTACTGTCGCCTCTTGGACTGATTCGAAAGGAATGGTGAACTCGTTGTTTCGCGGGGATGTTTATATATATATATATATATATATATATATATATATATATGTATATATATATGTATATATCGAAAGGGGGAACACAAGAGGGCCTCGGAAATTGCATCTTCTAGCGAGCGGAAAAAAGAGGAGGGGGAAACAAACAATGTCAAGATGAGCCTGCGGGTCGAATGTAAGGCGCCGGCTTGACACCGTCCACCACTGTGCGTCGGAACGGTTCGGTTCACGGTCCCATTTGCACATGCATGACGACCAGCAAGAGAGAAGCCGCGTCACTCTTGCGCGCGACGCTCGGCCATGTTGTCTTCGAACGGGTCGACCTCTCGCGAATTACTTGGGAATCAAATTCATGCATCCAATTGCCTCATTACCACAGCTTTTCAACAATGACATCTGCAGCAACTGGGGAAATATTTCTGCATCTTTGAATGTTCGTTTGTTTAACCTCGGAACATAATCTCAACATCTGGGACATCGCACGGCGAAGACGGCACAGACCAGCGCGCGCGAATTAGTTCTGGAGCACTTGACGAAGACTCCGGCTGGCTGATGGCAAATCGAAACCATAAAGAGCCTGCCAAACCCCTGACCAGGGCCGCGGGATGCGCACCGCGCGGCACGCGGGACCAAGGGGGAGGAGAAAGAGAGAAGGGCGAGAGCGAACGAAGACTGAAAAGACACGGAAAGCGAGAAGGAGCAGGAAACGCCCCACGCGCGTCAACTTCTTTTTCTATCGGACCTATGCAGCGCAGTAATCTTCACCAAGTCGCATAGAGATAAGAAATTGCACCCCGGGTGGGAAAAAAAAAAACTGTCTCCAACGGAGCCACGGAAGCCTGCTCGACAGGCCGGCAGGGGAGCCGCAAGGAGACAAGAAAGAGAAAAAGAAACGAAAGAAAGAGGAGAGAGAGAGAGAGAGAGTGAGAGAGAGAGAAGAGAAAGATATAGAGAGAGAGAGAGAGAGAAACAAAAAGAGAGAGAGAGAGAGAGAGAGAGAGAAAAAGAAAGAGAGAGAGAGAGAGAGAGAGAGAGAGAAAGAAAGAAAGAAGAAAAGAGAACAAGAGCAAAGAAAGCAGGCAGCAACGAGAAGAAACACGAAGAAAGAGAGAGGGAGGGAGAAGAGGCGAGAAAAGGAGAGAATGGCACAAGCCCACGCGCACGGCGAAAGCGCAGAAGCAGCAGGCAACGAACCAAGCAAGAAAGGAAAGGAACAACAACAAAAAAAAAGAAAACGATAACAAGAAAGAAGAACGATCGAAAAAGAGAAGAAAAAGAAGGGAAAAGACAAGGACGGGAACGAGGGAAAACGAAAACGGAGGGAAGAAGAAACGCAAAAAAAAAAATGCTCGCGGCTATCTCAAGAAAAACGCCCGGACACAACACGGAGGCCATCACGGGCGCCAGTTCCGAAAGCGGCGCACTTCGTGGAAAGCGAACGGCAGACGCCACGGGGAAAGCTGAGGCCAGGACGAAACCCGACCTGAGGCATCAAACAAAAGCTCAGACAGTAGAGAACTGTTTGACGTCCTGGGCGCGACCGACCTGGAAGAAGATTGTACATACGAGCGCCACTCAACGTGGAACGAATTACAGAATCTGGAGCCCGAGCAGGGCAAAGATCGACCACATGACGGAAATGCCTGGGAATGCATTTTCTTCTTTGTTTTAGAGCAAAGGGTCTCCCTTCCGATCGGCGGCGGTTTGTTCGCCTGTCTGAAGAAGGCTAGTGGCGAGGAGTTCATGCATGTCCGAGGCTGATAATATTTGTTATATATATACAACAACAAAAAAAAAAGGGCGGAGGCGAGCAACGGACGAATCGAGTTGAAAGAATTATTTGAAACATGCCGGGCCAACCCGGAAAGAAACCTGTGAATGAAAACCAGGTCAGCTATGTCTCTTCGAGAACACAAAGGAGCTAACTTAAAGTGGTGGAAAGCATCTTAATCACAAATGCCCACACTGCGGAGAAACAATGTTTGAACAATCCAAAGACGGCAAAAAGAATATAGGCGTGCGTGAAACCCCAATTCTGTACTCGATGAAGGATTTAATATGTGCTTTATATATAACAAAAAGAACTCGCGTGTGGGCTGCGAGACAGGTACTCTCCTTGCCAGGATCAAAGACGACCCTGTTTTCAGCGCCCCAGCGGTGTAGAAGGTCTTACATTCAGCCTCGCCGTCTGTGAAATTATTCTCGAAAGAACGAATCGCATTCAAATTGTCTACTGAACGATGATCCGCGCCGCGCGCGCTCCAGCCACCTAGCAAGAACACCGAACACACTCTCTGGAACGCGAAAGCCGCGCATGGGCGGCGTTCATTGGATTCAAAGTCGATGTTTCGGAGAGCAACCGTATTCCTGACATGAAGCGTTGGATTGATTCCATTGGTAATTATGGGCAATATCAAATCGGTCATTTCTACCATGGTCCACGGAACAATAAGAAATTGTCTGATGCATCTTACGTAGAATTTCACAGTGACGCAGTCGCCCAGAATTTCTTTCAGTCTGCGAAGGATAAGCAATTTGAGATGTCTTCAGGGGAAAACGTGAAGGTCAAAATGGCAGCGACCAAGATTAATTTGAGCAGAAATTGGGCGTTGCGGAAGGCTGGGGAACTGATCAAGGCTGATAGTAGGACCGGTAGTCAATCAGTGAAAGCAGATTGGAAGAATCGCACTATTACAGTGAATGGAAATCTTGTTTTCGAGCAGTCTGCTGGAGATTTGAAAGGCTGCTTTCTTCGCGAGTACGTTCGCTTGAAGATCCCGTAGGGATTCGGGGGAGCACGTTCAAATTGTGAAATTGACCATGAGATTGTTGAATATCCCGCCCTCCACGATGTGGAAAGTCAGCGGCTCCCGAGACGTAGACTTAGGAGGCGAGGTCCTCGTTTAGTCTCTGCACTGATCATTCGCACATTTACAAGATCTTTCTGTCAAAGTTCTCAAGAATCATTGTCGAGAGCGGTTTGCGCGTCTCCAATTTCTGCTGAAAGACCGCATTTTGATGAGACGTGTTCCGGGGGACCCGGATTTTCGACATCGCTTAATGTGGACCGTTCCGGTTTTCCGACGTTGCTTAACGTGCCGAATTCCGGGGGACCCGGATTTTCGACGTTGCTTAACGTGCCGAATTCTGCGGGATCCGGATTTTTCACGTCGCTTAACGCACCGAATTCCCGGGGACCCGAATTTTCTACGTCGCTTAACGTGCCGAATTCTAGGGAGCCCGGATTTTCGAGTTCTCTCATTTCTTTGCCTTATTTGGCCTCGTCTCTTCCTGTCGCCCACTTGTCCTCTGCCTGTAGTTCAATGCCTGTTTCATGCGTGAATTTCTCTCAAAGGAGAATTACACAGTATTTTACTTTTTCTGCGCCTGTTGCATCCAGGGCGCCGCCTCGAGACCGGAGTCCGCGCGAATCCGGATTCTTACCGTCTCTTGCAATCGAACACCTTACCATTTTACATGTCAATCTCAACCGTTACTTGACACACCAAGCGGAGCTTGAAGGTCGTCTTTCCCTTCTCCCCTTTTGTCCGTCCTTGGTTGTGTTGAATAAGACCAAGCTTGATGAGAGTTGTAAATTTCCAGCTCTGTCTGGATACACTATTCTAAGCGGTCGAGATCGCGACGTTCACGGCGGTGGTGTTTCAGCGTTCGAGATCTTGTAAGTTTATTTTCTCCTCTACTTCCCTCCAGAAGTGCAGAAATCGTTTGGTGCATATTTCATTCTTCTTTAGGTCCCGTTTTGATTGCGGCGTCGCATCGTCGACCTCACGAAGGAAAGATCGATTCGATAAACGCACTCGCGGAGTGGAGCTCCTATTCTAGTGCTGTGATTGGTGCAATAGTAATTGGAGATCTGCATTTGCACAACATCCTGCGGTTGCGTTTCTCTCGGATAACTTCGCCTGAGGGGCTTGCAATGCAGAGGTCGCGTGCGTTGCATGGATTCGTAGAGCGAGTCAAACGGCCTACCCGAGGCCCGAATCTTTTGGATTTAGATGTAACGGATTTGAAGGATAACGTATCTTGTGCAGTTTTGCCGGAACTCGCAAATCATAGGGTAGCGATGTGTTCTCTCTTTTTTCCACCCCTTTCTCTCGAAGATCGTTCTCGGCAGTGTTGGAAATATTCCGAGGCGAATTGGCGTGGCTTGCGTTCTTTTTTCCGCTCGACTGATCTCAGCCTTCTCTCCGCAAATCATGCTGCAAAACGTTTCACTGATATTTTAATGCAAACTATGCGAATGCTCATTCGGAGCATGACGATACAAAACCGTTCGACCCATCCCTGGTTGACGCCAGAATGCGTAGAGTGTATTCGACAGAAAGCGGCCGCTGCTGGTAGCGATGCTTTCCCTTCAGCCGTTCGTGCATGTAGTCCCTTGCCATTTCTGAATCAATCGATCCTATTCAGAACGACATGCACGACGTCAAAGTTCGTTTGTCAGCAGTGGAAAAGCGGGAAATTCCGTCCACAGCAACCAGTCACAGCTCCAAACGGCAATTATCAGTTTTGAATGCCCTTGACATTGCGCACCGTCGCGTTGCGTTTATCGGATTCGTGACATTCGTGACATTGAATGTTTCGCCCAGAGTATTCCTAATGTGCCTGCTTTCGAAGTTGGACATTTCTATTCGGGGCCTCGGAACAATCGTAGATTGACAAAGGCGTCATATGTGGAGTTCCGGAACCCAGAGGCTGCCTCAGCATTTCTAGAGCTGGCAAAAGACAAATCTTTCAAGAGCCAATCGAACGATGCAAAAGTTAAAGCAGCAAAGACGCAGATTAATTTACAGAGAGATTGGTGTTTCAGAAAAGCATTGGAGTTGATCAAGCCCCATCAGAACGCGAAAAATGAGACCGTCAATGCGGATTTCAAGACCCGCACCATTTCAATCGGTGATAAGGTCGGTTTCATTTAGCACGCTGGGATTTAGAAGGCGAATTCCGTGATCCCGTTCAGGACCTCCGTTTCCCTTAGGGACTCGGGAGGACTTCGCACTTTGCATATTCTACCCTCGCCCGCAGCCTAGCTGCTTGTGTGCGGTCCCCGGGTTTTACTATGCCAGAGTTTAAATTTCCTGCGCAGAGTAGGTTGCGTCACCGCCGTCGTGGTCCACGATCTGCCGTTGCAATTGCGCGCCGTTCTGGTCGCAAATCTCTCCGCCTTAATTTAGATGTTTCGAGTTGCCTTAATCCGGATTTTTCGAACCAGCTTAACTCGAATCTTTCGAGTTGCCTTAATCCGAGGTTTTCGAACCAGCTTAACTCGGATTTTTCGAGTTGCCTTAATCCGGAGGCCCCGGAATTTTCGCGGCGCCTTACTTCGGAGAGGCTGCATGCAACCATTTTGGAGCGCAAATCGGCGAGTAATTTTCGACAGATTTCGCTCCACGAGTGCCTTTTTAAGTCTAATGAAAACGAGCAGTCTTTACCTCAAGGAGGAGACCTAGGTGAAGCCAGGTTAAATCTTTCTTTCGCCTTTTCGAATTTCACCATTTTGCATTTGAACATCCAGGGTGTTTTTCTCTTCTCAGGCTGAGCTGGAAGCTCGCATTTCTCTTTTGCCTTCCTGTCCAGGTCCCATTTTCGCCAGCGAAACTCGATTCGATCGAGCTTCAAATCCCCGCTTGCAAGGTTACACGTGCATTTCTAGGAAAGACATAAGCAGCAGTGGTGGCGGCGTAGCAATTTTTGTTTTAGATCAGTACATTTCTCTTGTCTCACCTTTGCCTCCTTCTCCCAACGCAGAATGTTGTTGGTTATTGCTTCATTTCGGTTGTGGTCCCGTACTTTTCGTGAATTTGTATCGCCCCCCCCTGTTACGGTGAGCTTTCTCTATGCTATCTGTGTTTAACAAGCTTTTTTTCGATCGGACCTCCTCAGCGCAGTTATCTTCACCAAGTCACATCGAAATAAAAAGTTGCATCCAGGGCGGGAAAAAGCCTGTCTCCTACGGGGCCACCGAAGCCTGCTCGGCAGGCCGGCGGGGAAGTCGCAGGAGGACAAGGAAAAGAAAAAAGAGAAGAGAAGAGCAAGAGAAAGACAGGAAAAGAGAGAGAGAGAGAGAGAAAACAAAAAAAGGGAAGAGGAGAGACAAGAGCAGAGAAAGCAGACAGCAACGAGAAGCAACGCGAAGAAAGAGAGAGGGAGGGAGAAGGGGGGAAAGGGGGGGAGAAGGGCACCAGCCCACGTGCACGGCGACCGCGCAGCGCGCGCGCCCTGCGCTCCACGCAGGCGGCCAGAGGAAGCGGAAAGAGGACGGGGGGGAGGCAGAAGAACGACGAGAGACGGCAGCAGCAGGCAACGAGCCAAGCAAGAAACGAAGACGAGAACAAGAAAAGGATAACGAACGAAGACGAGAAAAAAAAGGGAGAAAAACAAGGACGGGAACGAAGAAGAACAGAGACGAAAGGAAGGAAGAAGAAGAGACGCAGAAAAAAAAAAAAAAAAAAAAAAAAAAAAAAAAAAAAAAAAAAAAAAAAAAAAACGTGGCTAACTCAAGAAAAAAACGCCTGGGCACCCCACAAGGGCCATCAGGCCGCCGGGCGCCAGTTACGAAAGCGGCGCACTTCGTGGAAGGCAAGCGACAGACGCCACGAAAACAACTATGGCCAGGACGCAACCTGACCTGAGGCAACACAAAAGCTCAGACAATAGACGTTGGAATTCTTTCACGTCCTGGGCGCTGACAACGCTCTCAGGGAGAAAATTGTACATGCGAACGCCGCCCAACGTGGAACGAACAACATAATCTAGAGCCCGAACAGGGCAGGGCTCGGCCACATGACGGAAATGCCTGGAAGGGGCGCAGAGGGGGACAGTAGACAAGTCAAGTTGAAAAAATTCTTTAAAACAAGCCGGGCCGGAGCCAAGAAGAGTCCTGTGAATGAGACCCAGGTCGGCGAAAACACAAAGAAGCTAACTTAAAGTGGTAGAGTGCATCTAAATCAGAAATTCCCACACTGCGGAGAAACGAGCTTTGAACTCGATCCACATAAGCCAATTAGAGGCATGTGTGAAAACACAAGTTCTGTATTTAATGAATGATAAACAAGTGCTTTGTATAACAAGACATAATCGGCGTCTGTGTGAAAATGCCGCGTGCGCATTAATGATTGCAACCTCCAGCCACACTCGTGCACAGAACACTGCACCGCATCTATCATTATGAATTTACAGTCGAACTCGACACCTAAAATTTTGAAATTGCTTCCTGCCGGCCGGCTCCGCGATCTGCAAACTTTCTTTAGAAGACTCAAAAACAACTGTGTTTGCACGGCCCCATTCATGCAAGCAGCTCCGACACTGCTGCATCGACGCAAACACATGAACATCGGAGGTGGCGAGAGGAAAAAGACGAAAAGAATTCAAATCATCACCTCAAATCATGTTTTTGGAACAACATTCTGATGATCGCCTCCCGAGCGTCACTCAAAAATAAATTCCAAAAAATGGGCCGAACACAGTGCCCTGAAACACCATGTCGGTCATTTCAATGGGTCTAGAACAGGCACCTCCGACAATAACGCGAGCGAACGACCCTCCAGCCAACTGGCAAATACATTACATAAACAAGTCGAAAACCGAAAACACGCAACTTCGACGCAAAACGTTCGGATTTCACTCTGTCGAAGGCGCCGGCCACATCTGAAGCACAAACCTACGCCGCAACCGCTAAAGAGGAAAAGGACCCCAAAAAAAGAAAAAAAAAATATCGTATCTCTGGCGTCGTGGCCTGGATTGTGCGCGAATTGGCCCGAACAAAAACGACCGAGAAACGCGAGGCAGAAAGAAAGAAAAAAAAATACGTTCAGCACACTTAGAGAAATCTGAAATTAAATGAATTCTTCTGTAATTTTTCGGATCATGCATCGCCCCTTCTTGTATGAAGGCAAATGTGATAGGATCGCCAACAAGACAGGCCAAACTCCGAATCTGAAAATACAACGGACGAGAAGAGCAAGGGAAAGGCGAGAGGAAAACGAAGAAGAC